>VZQC01014945.1:1414809-1511247 GCA_009823505.1 Rhizomys pruinosus
AAAAAAAAAAAAAAAAAAAAAAAAAAGATACAATGAACCTGGGCATGGTGGCCCATGCCTTTAATCCCAGCACTCCAGAGACAAGCAGATCTCTGCAAGTTCAAGGCCAGCCTGGTCTATATAGGGAGTTCTAGGCCAGCTGGGACTAAAAGGAGACCCTGTCTCAAAAATACCAAAAAAATTAAAAAGATATAATGAAATGAAATGATATGAATACAAAGGCTTACACAGCCATTATGTAGAAAGCAAGGAGAAAAAAAAAATGTTTATGCTTCAAAGCATCCACATCCATCCAGGTGCTAGACGCCACCCTGGGGGATTTATTCTTTAATACTTTTTCCAGAACTATCTGCTATGACTAACTCTACACTACATGAATATGAAAAAATTATAGAATAATGAGATCCCCAGGCAATGTAAGTAATAATAATAATAATAATAATAATCCTTTCAATTTGACTTATTAAAATTCTCATACTTCCTCTTTTTTCCAAGTCATTTCCTAAATGTCCTTACCTTTCTCTGGGTTTCCCAGATTTTCTCATGAGGAGGGACAAGGCTGAAGAGAGCTGGAAAGCAAGGCAGATCCCTAAAGAAGCCTGTGTCCTCTAGCCAGCCCACAAGCCCACAATTCAGATGCCTGCTGCTCTGGGGCAGGTGCTGGCTTCGCTACTACCAAAGTACAGGAAGGTCTTCACCGCACAGAAAACAGGAATGCACGCTGAGAAAACAAAACTCAGGTGTGCCTCCAGTAAAAAGTGGCTTTCTTAACCTGATTTCCACAAAGGTCCATGTCTACAACTTCAGGTAGTGAAATTCACAGCTATTCTACCCCCATCCATTTGGGTAGTTCCTGAAGAAGTTCCCAACAAGACAGTAAAAGCAATTTATTAAATAAATTTAAATAAAATACTACAGTAATCTTTGAGACTATCTCCTTTATGTCAAATCAGCTAAGCAGTCAATACCTGTGAGCACCCTGTTTCCTTGAGGATCTGTGTTTGCTTGGATGGTCAGCAGAGCAAGTGTGTGGCACTGTTCTAGAAAGGAAAATGGACTTCCTCCTTTCTACAGCACAGAGGACTCAAGTCCTTTCTACAGCATATAATGCCTGGGTCCCAGCACTGAAAACCATTTGGTGGACAGTCTGAAGCTAAGACCCAGATTCTAACATCTGCATGGGAACTGTTTCTGAGATGTTCCCACCAACTGACAAATGAAGAATTAATATCTGGACATGCATTGGAGCTCTTAACTCTGTTGACATAGATGAGAAATGACTGATAAAACACAATGACCCCATTAGAATTTAGGGCCACATGATGTAACTGTGTGTTCCATATGATAGTACCTGAGGAAACTGTGCAACAATTTCTAGTAAGTATAGGAACTGGGAGAAAACTTGGTGTTCATCACCAAACAGAGGCAGCATACAAATAAATGTTCACTCTAGTTAGCCCAGGATGTGTGTGAGTCTGTTTAAATGGCAAAGTCCTCAGCCATGGTAAGGAAGTTTCATGAGACTCCTACTTTCCTACTTCAAGACCTCTCCTCCCAACAAAAATACATTGCAATCTAGTCTAATAAGTATTTTTAGGTTATGAGAGGTTGTTTACTTTTATAATGTATATGTGCTACAAAGCTTCAAAACAGTGGTGAAGAGGGATCTGAGGAGATGATGAGAGGATATGAAGATATTGTTGCCCTTTTATGTTTTTAGCAAAGTCAGAAGGATAGATGGACATGTGGAAAGCCAGACATGGATGAATGGATGGATGGATGGATGGATGGATGGATGGATGGATGGATGGATGGATGGACGGATGGACGGATGGATGGATGGATAGGTAGATACACAAATACATAGATAGATGATGGATAGATGAGACAGATAGATGGTAATTAGTTGACTGATAGTCAAATAGATAAGATAGATGGTTGATAAATGATAGAAAGATAAGCAAACAGATGATAGATGATAAATAAGATACTACCAAGTGTGACACTTTCCTTTTACACTTTTATCCAGGAGGAGATAAGCTTAGACAAGAAGGTTAAATTGAAACACAGCCTCAGAGCTGATGATGAGCTGCATAGAATCTAACCACCAAGGCCATCAGGGATGACTGCACGTCATATAAACACGCTAGTGGCACTCTCCTACTACAAATCCTTTTATGTTTTCCTAGTTTTCTCTAGATAAACCGTAACACTTTGAACTTGGCTTAAAAGACAAGGCATGATCTAGCCCCTGTCTCACTCTCCTGGCTCCTCCCAAGGATCCCCATCCTTCTCCATCCTTCTCGAAATGCTTATTTGGCATCCATTCCTGCCTTACTTCTTGGCCTGAAATTTTCTTTCCCCCGTTCTCCCTTAATGAACTCCTGTCCATCCCTTAGAATGAAATGTCTTCTCTTTAGCGGTCTCATGAAGTCCCTGCGCTTCATGAGAAACCAGCATCATAAAAACCCACAAGACAACCACTGCCTGGTATATATGATTTATTGACCACAAAGACCAAAATGTGGAGACATCCTTGCCAGAACCCAGGCATCCTCTCTATCCAAATTTACAAACCACAGCCTTTAACCATGAAGTCTCCCATTTCTTTGGCCAATTACACTTTTTACCTCCAATAAATCACATAAGATGCTTTTAGGTTCACCTTGGCACATCAATCAGGGTTTAGGGAAGCCAAATTCATCCATAGCAGAAGGAAAGTTTAAAAAAAAAAGTGAAAGCATGTCTAAGCCCCCAAATCCAGTCTGCTGGCTGTCTTGTATATGAATACACTATTAGCCAGGTTTGAAGTCACTTTGGCCCAAAGAAGTCTTCTTGGCATGACAAATGGCTTAACTGACCCATGGTAAATGGGTTACTTTCAATGCCAAAGTCCTAGCTCTCTCTTTCTCTTGCTCTCATTCCCTATAACTATAAATGGATTTCTTAGTGTTCTTTCTTAAAGTACAAAAAGTAGGCTAATGGTGATATTCATTATTGACTTCCAGGTCAGTATACTCTGCTAAACCTGGTATGATGGTTAATTTTATGTGTCGACTTGGCTGGGTATTGGGTGCCAAGATATTTACTCAAACAGTATTTTTAGTGTTACTAAGGGTTCCTGGCACAGCACACATCACTGGGCAAGTGATCAAATACCTGTAGAATAGATACCTGACTTCACAGGTTAATCATTAACTTTAATGAGCTTCTAGTAGGTGCTCTGTAGACAGTCAGCAGAACACATCATTCATCTGGAAAGTCCTCCAAGTTCAATGAAGCCAGCTGCTATAAACACCGTCTGCTTAATTGTAGCATTGTTGGCTAAAAGCAAGCAGATCATAAGCCTTTCTCACTCAACACTTATGCAATTAAAGAAAATATTTATATAGTATCTCTTCTAAGAAAATCAAGGCCTAAGGCTCTGCATGATTCCAAATAAAGTGAGACAACACCCCAGAAACAAAGAAAAACACTACAATCTCCTATTTTTAGGTTATTAAAAATAGCTTACTTTCTTTTTTTTTTTTTTTTTTTTTTTTTTTTTTNGGTGCAGCAGACTGGTGGAGACAAAGCTCGGTGGAAAGGCAAAATGCATTTCAGACAGAACTCGTGTGGTAGAGGGGGGGAAGGAAAGTAGAAGTATGCCATAAGTGGGAAATGTAAAACAATTTTAAGAATCGTTAAACAATGCCATAGGGTAAGCTGCCCTCTGAAGGAAGGCCATGCACACTATAGAGATTTCCATGGTTAAACAAGGTAAAAAAAGAAGGGTGTCCAGAAGTGCAGAAATAATGGTAAAATGAACATCACTTGATGGATGTTAATGGATGTGACAATGCGTGGCAATAAGGGCACACAAGGTAGGAACCTCGAGGGACACCACTGAATAGGAATACTGTCTTGAGCGAGGTACTGAACTAAACAGGAATGGGAAGGGGAATCGTGGCTAAATGACGGTAATGAGTTCAGCAAATGCTAGGATATTATCTGAATAAAGGGGGGAACAATTAAAAAGTGGAAGAAAAACCATGGATGGTGAATACAGTTTGGGCATCAAGATTAAAACGGGTAGGGTTTCTCCGCTTTTAACTGTTTCCTAATGATGAAATAACATTAATAGTTACTGCTAAGCCATGGCCCAGGCTGCTGACTACCAACATGAATCCCTTGCACACAGCGCTTTGAGCCTATTCCAAAGCAAAGCTGAGCCTTCTGTTGCTGTAGTCTCACTATCACATCAAACAGCTTACTATCCAGGATACTTTACACACTACAACAATCAGCTACCTGATTTAATTAAAAGCAAACTATAATCCAAATTTAAGAAACCTTGAAAGCATACCTGAAATCTTAATGCACTCTGTAAATGCATACTTCATTATTTAGTGTGACATTTTCAAGAGAATGGACATTCAAACAGGGGGGGTGAGGGGGAGTCACTTTTATTCAACACGCCGACGATTATTTCAAAAGAATCACTTTGTACAATGTATATGTCCGGTCAAAAGTACAGAAAAACACACATACCTACATAGAATGGGTTCATTTTTAGTTTTTTCAAATATTTTTTCTTGAAATTCCATACATAGATACTTTGAGGCAATTCAGACCCCCCGGTTCTCCATCTCCATTTATCTAGCCTTTTTAAAAAAATTTTATTATGAGATTTGATTTGTAAGAAGGTACTGGCTGCATGGGTAGGCTTGGATGCAACCAATTTCATGAAATGCTCGAGAGGTCAGAAGGAGGTCTCAGATTCCCCTGGAAACTGAATAACAATTTCTCTGGAATTGGAGTTAGAGGTATTTGGCCCCATGGTGGGTGTGGGGATCAGAAGCCTGGGTCCTCGGAAAGGGCAGGTCGGTTATGGGCTCTTAACTGCTAGGCTATCTCTCCAGCCTCCATTTTCAACTTAATACGCATCCCCTGACGTCATGTCCTCTACGTTTTTTTTTTTTTTTTTTTTTTGGTCTTTTCGAGACAGTAGCCCCAGCTGTCCTGGAACTCACTCTGTAGACCAGGCTGGCCCTTGAACTCACAAAGATCCGCCAGCCTCTGCCTCCCAAGTGCTAGGATTAAAGGTGTGCGCCACCATGCCCTGCAACCGCTAGGCAGTCTCTCCAGCCCATGTCCTCTACTTTTTTAAAAGGGCTGGAGAGATGGCCTAGCGGTTAAAAGCGCCGACCGCTCTTACAGAGGACCTGGGTTCGATCCCAAGCACCCACATGGCGGCCGAGAACCATCTGAAACTCCAATTCCAGGAGAACTCCAGTTCCAGGGGAATCCGACACCCTCTTCTGACCTCCGCGGCATTGCACGACACAGGTGCACAAACTTGCATGCAGACAGTACATTCATACACATACAGAAATAAATAAAAATTAATAAAAAAATTTAAAAAATAAAAAAACAAGTAAAATAGCAAAAACAGTCTTCTTCATCTCCTTCTACCTACTCCCCTCCTATTGCCCACAAGCAGTACCCAGCAGAGGCAGAATACAAAGGCAGGTACAGGGCTGGGGATGTAGTTCAGTTGGTAGAGTGCTTACTTATCATGCACAAAGCCCTGGATATGATCCTTAGTGCCACATAAGAGGGACACGGTGGTACATGCCTATAATCCCAGCACTCAGGAACTAGAGGTAGGAAGATTAGGAGTTCAAAGTTATACTCGGCTACATAACAGGTTTGAGTTCAACCTGGAATATATGAGGCCCTGTATAAAAAAAAAAAAGTCAGCTTCAAAGTCAAACTCAGCTACCTCCAAGGACTCTCCATATCTCACTGCCCTTCTGCTCTGTCTTCTAGGCCAGAGAAGTTAGGTAGAAAGATGCTGGATTTGAAATCAGGAGAAACTTGGCTATGTCCAAAGTCAAGGCTCACTTTGCCTTGAATTTGACACAGGAGCAAAACATTCTGTGACTCTTCTACCTCTCTCATATCCATAAATACATTATTTGGAAATAACCATGATCTTTGTTTAGCCCCAGATCTTTAATTTTCTTTCTAACCAAGTGGACAAAATTCCATTAGGAAGTCGACTATTTCAGCAAAAGCAAGGAGAAAAATTTGCTAAAGTAGTCTTCAAGTCAAGTCTTTAGGCTGAGACTCAGAACACTGAAAGTCACATGATAACCACAGGCCACCTCTACTTCAACAAACTCAATATGAGACCCTAGTAAACAATCCTACTGTATTGGAACATCAGGACTAGACAAAGGAATGCTGAGCCTCAGACTGCAGGGAACATTTTCTTAGCTGTGAGGCCTTGTCTCTTCTCATATAAAACAGGCAATAACTAAAGCCTACATCTTGTGGTTATTATCACAGTGAAATGAGTTAATACATGTAAAAAGCCTTTAGTGTTTGGTGTTTAGTACAAGCTAACAATATTATCAATCTAGATCCATGTAGCTAAACAGACAAGATTCAGAGAAGAAAAGCGACCCCTGTCAAGGAGCCATAAAGAACCATTCTAAAGTTGGAACACCAGTCTTCACATCCCAGTTTGTGACTGATAGGTCTGTGTTTTCTATAACTAATATCACCTTGCAGATGGTTCATGAAACAGGGCTGTAGATGCAGTTCAGTTGATGAACTTCATGTCTGCCAGGCACAAAGCTCTGGGCTGAATCCTTAGCACAGTACACCCCAGGCATTGTGGCACACACCTATAACCTCAGTAGGAGGAATAAGCAGGATGATCAGAAGTTCAAGGTCATCCTTGACTATATAGTGACTTTGAGGCCAACAGGGGCTACACGAGACTGTCTCAAAATTTTCAAAAAAAAGCATAATTCAAGATATTTCACACAAATTACACTCTACGGATCCACCATCCTGACACCTGAGAAGCAGGAATAATATCCAAATCTGGCTTCTTCTCAGGAGCCTGAACCTACCCAGGACAGTTGTCATTCTACAAGTAAGACTTCAAGACACCTTCTGGTTGGCCTCCACCGAACTCGAGAAGCACCTCGAGGTCCCCATTCACTGCCTGTTCCTACATCACCAACACGGCCATGAAAAGAATGCAATCTTCCTCCCTTCGTGTAAGGATTAAATGAGACAATCCCCAGAAAACTACCTAGCAGAGTATCTGGCATATTGTAGGCAGCCAATAAATGTTATCTATTTAAAATGTTATCTATTTAGAAAGGGAAGAGGAGGAAAGCCCCGTGGTGCCTGCTTTCGCCAAGCTGATACACATTCCAACCCCACACGCCACATATGAGCAGATTGAGATCTGTGGAAGAGCAGAGGGAAGCCATGTGGTGTCTGCAAAGGATTATAGTGCAGGGCAGAATTCATCAGACAGGAGGGGGCGAGTACCCACCCCTCCCCTTCCCAAGAAGAGGGAAAAGAAACGCCTTAGCTGGGGATTTGTTGGCAAACCTAAATGTGACGGTTAGTTTTAACTGTCAACTTGACACAGTCTAGAATCACTTGAGAGGAAGGCCTCTGAAACTGTCTATGCAGGGTTATCTAATTCCATTCCCTGTTGTGGGAGGACCCTCCCACTGTGGACAGCACCGTTCCTTGACCTCCTGATCCTGCACTGAATATAAAAGAGAAAGCTGGGTGAGAATTGAGAGCTGCTCTTTGGCCCTTAACTCTGGATGCTTCCTCATGGCCGGTTCTCTCAGGCTCCTGCTACTGTGACTTCTCTGACATGATGGATTGTAACCTGGAACTGTGAGCCAAATTAATAAGGTTTCTCCCTTAAGTTACTTTTGTCAGAGTATTTTATCACAACAACAGAAAAGGCACTGAGACATTAAGCTTCAGCACATTGGGTTTTTACTACTTTACCATTTCTGAACAAATCCCAGACAGCTTTGAACCTCCCAACTTGCTCTCCTGGGCAAAGCACATAGTTAGGGGGCCTTCATCCATGACTGTGTTTAGACAATAGTGACTCCTACACAAAGCCCTACCAGTTTCCTTTTGATTATACACAACGTGCTTTGGACTACAAGGTTTTAATCACTTTACATCACAGTCTTCTCCCATTCCAACACTGACAAACTTAATGTTACAGAAGGGAAGAACCTGGTAAGGAAAGGTGGGGACTAGCCTGCAAAGCAACGCTGGAATCCTCCAGGGTCTCCGGCCAGGGCTGCATGGTAACTGTACATGGCACGAATCCTCCTTCTCCAGGAATTCTGGACCCAGGCAAACAGTTCATGTTAGAGAATCAGCCCATTTTCTTCCAAGCCAGTATTTTTAGCCAGGGGGAGGGTGCTGAGGAAAATGTCTGCTTCCTGTTTACCTGGGCAGGTATTTGCAAGTAGTCTAAGAAGGGGTCGCCTACGAGTAACCTACAGTCCTGAGCCAATTGCATGCAAATAGTATAAGCAAATGTATGTAAAGGGCGGGAAGGTTTCTGGTCCGTTTTCCTCCTCACCTGTTTCACTGTGGGCAAAAATGAAAGAGAAACACCAACAACCGGGACGAACCACAAATCTACTCTCCTGCAGGATAGAACACCCCAGACACTTGCCGGTCAAACCAAGCTATCCCCTTAGTCTCCCCTCGGACAACAAAAATATGAGGAAGGGGGAAACAAGGGCGCAAAATGTGCTCATTTTCCACACCCGACTAGAAGGGATGGGGCAGGAAGTGGGGGCGTAAGGGGACACTGGCTCTGCAATGCGAAAGGCGCCCAGCCGGGCTCACCGCGGCCCCTGCCGGCAGGACTCGTTCGCTCCAGGTGCCTCCTGAGGTCAGACAGCAGCCACCAGAAAGAAGGGCGAGGGAAGGAAGAGTTCGTGATCGTGCACCCCGGTCTCGCACCACTACGGCTGATCCTAACGCTGCGACTCTGCGGACGACTCCACAGGGACCCTGCTAGCCCCAGCCACCCCACCCCGAGCGCGCTGGCTGCCCCCGGGCGCAGCGCTACACCCGAGCAAGGACTCAGCGTGCGCTCTAGCACGCAACTGTCGCGGGGCGCCTGGCGCCGCTACAGGGCAAAGGGGAGGGGGGTGAAATGGCAGAGAAGGCGGAGCAGGCAGCCGGGGAAGCTCTAACATTTGCCAGAAAAGCGCCTCCTCTGGAGAAAGGAAAGGAAGGGCTTCCCGGCTTAGGAAACGCCCCGGGGATGCCCCCACGCGAGGTGCCGCCTTTTCCCGGCTCATCCATTCTCCAGCCTCTAGTGCGTCCTCCACCTCACCTCCTGCCCCAAAGCTGAGCCTAGATCCCTTCCTAGCTGTTCAAAGAGACCTAAACTCCGTTTGGGTCGCCTGCAGCTTGCGCAACAGGCAGCGCCTCAGGGCTCCAGCAACTGCCGGCTCCAGGGTCAGAAAATACTGAGGGCACCGTGAGCCCTGCGCAGGGCAGGATGCAAAGTCCCTGGCGAACACAGACCTGTAAGGTCGTGCGCCGACGACCCAGGCCATCTCCCGACTGGAGCAGCAAAAGGTGGCGGAAGGTGCAATAAAGTTGAGGGGTCGCGTGGGGAAGAGTCGCAGGCGCGCAGGGAGGTGGGAACCGGAGCAGGTACCTGCAGGAGTCGGAGTCCCGGCTCCTCTGGCTCCCGGAGCTCTGCGACGCCGCCGCCCGCGCTGCAGGGATCCGGCCTCGCCCCGCGGCCCCGCGCCGGGCGCCACGGCGGCGAGGAGAGCGGGATGGCCCGCGCGGGTGGCTCGGTCCGTGGGTCCCGCCCGGAGGAGCTCGGCGCCCGAGAGACGCGAGCGGGACCGGGCGGGGCCGGCAGCTCAGTCACCGCCCCGCTGGTCTCCGCTCCGCCCGCCGCCTGGCGTCCAACCCTCCGCCAGGGTTCCCCCGGCCCAGGGCGCGGCGCTCGCGCGCGGACCGCTGCAGACTGCGGGATCGCACTGGGAGACCCACTCACCGATGATCCGACCCAGACACAGCCGTGAGGGACACGTCCCGCCCCAGACCTAAGAGCGGAGTCACCCCTGGAGCGGCCGACCTGTCCCGGAAGGGTCAAGGTCGCGCCGGGCGCCTCTCACCTAGAGCGAGAGCACCGCAGTCCCAGCCGGAGAAACCGACCTCTCCCGCGGCCCCAACTGAATGCGTCTCTGGAAAGTCGCGGCCCAAGCAACACTTTGCAAATTTGCCGGGGTTTTCGTGAACTGTAACTTGTTTTAAAACAAAGTGCGAGGGAGGAAACAGCCCCAGTTTTGCTTATGTTTGCCACGACCCGCTAGCTGAAGACTCAGGCACAGTGCGGAACAACATGGTTTGTTCAGTTCCTCGACTCACCAAGTCAGAAGAGATGGCTGGACATATGCACCAAGCATATGCACCTCACATGGAGACGGAAAAAGGAATCCGGCCCTCTTTCGGGAAGGACTGGCGAGAGAGAATCACAGGGAGATAGCTGCTGCTGGGGTTGAATGACGAACAAGGACCTCGGCTAGGGCAGCGTGTGGTCCAGAGGGCACCGCCGGCCTCGCCGCACTGAGCGAAAACACAGCCAACAGGCCGGAAGAGAAATGGGACGCTTAGGGACCCACCCCCGCGCTCCCCCTCCCGCCCCCAAACTGCAGATTTTTATGGTTGCAGACATACAACCATTCCTCAAAGCCAACTGCTCTGAGCTGTAGACGCCCAGTGTTCTCTGGGTTCCCACCAGACATCACCAGCTCTGCTGTCTGTCCCAGTCCTGCGCCCCTAATCCAGCTCTTGCTGACCACCGACTCAGACAAGTGCCTATCAAAACCCCACGTCTCTAAGTTGAAGACAAATGGGTGATGCAAAGAAAGATGCTTTCCTGAGCTCATGAAAGTGGCCTACAGTACCTGTGCTCCCAGCCAGCAGTTACCTTCTTCAGCATTTTTAAAGCACTAAGTTTGTTTCACAAGTCCAGCCAGGAAGGGTGGTCAGAATCTCTAGAGCCGTCGTGGTGTGTGGATAGCACAGTTGAAGAGAAGAGGAGGCAAACACAGAACAGAACGGTCAGGAAAGGACCCCCGCAGGAGCCAGGCTCAGAAAGCATGAACCTCACTGAGTGTGCTAGAGCCGGGCATGCAGAGAGCCGTTTCTGAGGCAGTGGGTCAGACACTCTCAGCCTCCTGAATCCTGTGGGGGGCTCCACATCGTCCTTCAGGTCTGGCTTGTCACCTGAAAGGAAAATTCCTCCCTTACCGGGTAAAGAGGTAACGTGCGTGAAATAATAAACAGGAAAGCACTTCTGCTCCCTGAAAGTTCATGTCAGAGACAGGAGAGAGATTATATAACATCCCCTCCTCCCCTCTACCCCTGCCAGTTGATCCTGCCTCATCAAAATGCCTCCATACTATATGATTCACCGTCCTCTCCCCTCTGATCAGCCAGGCCGGTAGAAATTGTCTAGATGAGCTGTGCACTTAGCTGTAACAGGTAAATCATCAGCCAACAGCAGTGCTCCTCAAATTCACCCAGCACTCCCAGAATCAACGGGACATCTCAAGCCAACACAGGATGCCTTGCGTCTATCTTTTGAACCTCCACCTGATCTTAACTGTCCCCCTTTTGCAGAGTCTCACTTTCTCTCTCCCCCCCTCAGTGTGTGTGTGTGTGTGTGTGTGTGTGTGTGTGTGTTATATTCACTTCCTTCTTCTGCTCAGCCAAACCTATCCTTGACCTTTCATTCTCATCAAACTCCAAGTGACAGAAAACCAACTTGACACTACTAACCCTGAAAGTAAGGAAGTGCTGATTGACCTCTTAAATGAGATAGGTCTATAGGAGAGAGTGAAGATGAACTCATCTCAGATGGGAAGGTGGAGAGTGAGGGTGTATCCATGTATTGGTAATAATAGTAAACATTTGATGAACTGAGGTCAATTATTCAATCTCCAGTTTTTACCCAGCAGCCTGAATGTCCTACAGCCAATACGAGTGCCCAGTCTTCTCAGGTCTGCTTCTCTCACAGTGGGTCTCTCTGTGCTTAGAAGACCATCCACAACCACCGGGTTCTTCTTTGCTCCACAGATGCTTGGTTGAGCTCTGTTAATACTCGGGACCCTCTCAAGAGGTTCTCTCTCCATCATGAGTTATGAATCTCCTCTCCACACTGCCTTAGCACCCTGGGCTTCCCCCTGCACAGCCCCTAACATGCTGGCTTTTAACTGCTTATCTTCCACTGGTTAAGGAGTTCCTTGCCAACTGCTTTTCAGGGACCTTCTGTAGGAGCTGCATGTTTGTGCAGTGAATGACTGAAGGTTCTGTCAGAGCCCGCAAGTTCCATCTGCTCCTCGTGGGTACTTAAATCCTTTATTTCTATGCTGCCTTTTGCCAGGTAGAAAGAAAACATATGAACCATTGCATCTCTCACTGTGCTTGGTTGCTGGGAAGCTCAGGACTAAATTTATATAAATTAAATTTAGCTCTTAATTAGCTAACGTGTTCCTGTTCCAGATTATTTCAATAATGATCACGCTTCTTTCATGAAACTGTGGCGTACTTACCTTACTGCCCTACAGTGTTATTTTCATACTGAACATACCTCAGCATTTTATGGTCTTAAAAGTCCAAAAACTTGAATTCCAGTTCACCTCTGCCTCTGATGAGCTCAGCAATATTTCCCTCCTGGCTAGCTGTTTGGGGTTTGGACCATATGATATTCATGGGCTTTGCCAGCTCTAAAAGCTTTATACTTCTATAGATAAAAGGAGACAGTTTGTAAATTATTAAAGAAAGAACCCTGTGACAGAATATGGCTCAGGCTCTAGGCACAAAGGAATACTCTCCTCAGGTACCTCGAAGCACCCTTCAAGGGCCCAGGAGAGCTAACCAAGGTGAGACCTACAGAATCTGGTACCTGTGCAGAGGCCATGGATGACCATACTACATACTCTGTGGGTGGATACTCATCAGACATGTTAGCCAATCACTCTGTCTGACCAGTCAGGCCATGAAAATACCCTAAGGGATGGCCTTCCAGATGGTTGCAACTTGAATTCTCACATCTTGGGCTTTTCACATCTTTCTGCATCATCCCCTCATCGGTTCCCTACTTCACAGCCTGACATTGACCTTTGGCCTTGCCTATTTTCTCTTCCTTAACACTTCCCTTCTGCACTAAAAAAAAAAATACATCATTTCCAAAATCAAGCCCAGTGTCACCTACTCCATAAGGTTTCTCTCACTTACTGTCATGGTTTAGATACAAAATGTTCCTCACAGCTTCATGTATTGAATGTTTGAGCCCAAGCTCCTGGTGGGAAGTATTGAAACTTAAAGAATGGGTCTAAGGTCTCGGGGGGGGGGGGTCCCTTTGAAGATTATTCCACCTCCCAGGCCCTTCCTCTTGCTCTCTCTGTAGTACTTACTTTTGGTTTTGCTGTTCTCCTTCCCTCAGGTCCAGAAACAATATAAGTAAGAACTATGAGCTGGAACCTCTCAAACTGTGAGCTAAAATTAATCATCCTCTTTAAGTTGTTTATGAAACTACTATGGAAAATTAGTACTGGAGTGATTAGGAATAGAGTCAAGGCTATGAGTAAACCTTACCATGTGGTTTTTAGGACCTTGTAAATGGTTGGGGGGGGGGTGGATTTGGACCAGTTTACAGATATGGATTAAGTTAAGAATTGCCCCCAGAATATTGTCAACAGAATTTAATGTGACATTTTGGTGGGAGCTTACAACACCATACTGTAAACACTGTGCTCATGAAGTATCAGAGGAGAACACAGATTTTGCTGGGAATTGGGCTCAAAGCCATTCATGTTGTATTCTGGAAAAGAATTCATCTACATTTTATTCAGGTCTTAACACTTTGTGGAAGGCTGAAATTAAAGTTGATAGATTGCCAAGGAGGAGCCTTCAAACATGACATCTTTCAGCCTAATTAAAAATAAAAAAATAAAAAAGAATTGAGGGCTGAAGAGATGGCTCAGCAGTTAAGAGCACCAGCTGCTCTTGCAGAGGACCCAGGTTTGATTCCCAGCACCCACACAGCGGCTAAGAACTATCTTTAAGCTGGGTGTGGTGGTGCACTGCTTTAATCTCAGCACTCAGGAGGCAGAGGCAGGAGAATCTCTGTGAGTTCAAGGCCAGCCTGGTCTACAGAGTGAGTTCTAGGCCAGCTGGGGCTATAGGGAGATGCTATCTTGAAAAAAAAAGCCAAAAGAAAAAGAAAGAAAAAAAGAAATCATAAGCTGAAGATGCTAAAAGATATATGAGGCATACATATATGCATATTTTGGAGTGATGCAGAGTGGAAGGAACAACAACAAAGACTGGGTCAAAGAACTGACTAAAACGGTGAACTTCTGCTCAAAACCATAAACTTCTGCATCAAAAATTTTAAAAGAGACTGAGAAAAGGATGAAAAACATATTTGGCAGAATGCATGAGCTCTGGTGGGGTTGGGGTGGGGCAAGGAAGGAGAAATAGGTCTAGACTTGATTTGGAAATTTTGTATGAAATGCACAAAGCTTCAATAAAAATTGGCTTTGAAAAAATAAAAATAAAAAAATAAAGTTGATTGGAATAATTATCTGATAGAGAAAATTTCAAGTCCACCATTTAGGCTATGGATGGTTATTACTAACTGCTATTAGTCAGGTTTACAGTGAGAACTGGGAACAAAAAGCGTAGCAGAAAGAGCTGAAGATCTTTCTGTTTACTCAGAAAAGTCTGTGTAAAGTGTGGGGGTGAGAAATATATGGTTTCTGAAAAGATTACTTCCATTAAAAAGAAGTCAAATATTTTGCACATGAAAATTTTTTAATGTTTTGGGAGCATCTCAGAAATTGACCAGACTCCATCCATAGCACACTCAAGGGTATGAAATTAAAAAAAAAAAAAAAAAAAAAAAAAAAAAACATTTGTAAAACTTCCTCTTCAGAAGAAAGTACCTGTGATCTCTGCCTTCCCATATGGCTGCCTAAAAGTTGATCCATAAAATTTCCTTTTACCATGCTTTGATATTAATAGGCCAATGTGTCCATGTCCTAAAGGGACCCATAAACACTCAAGCTGGCATCAGACCTTCTCATGATACATGTGGTGCTGCTTTAGCAGACATCCAGAGTACCAAAGTCATTTGATCATAGAAGTATCCACCCAGATTTCAAAGGATCAGCTAGGAAGCCAAACAATGTGTGGCCTGGTCAGAGTCTAGAGCCACCTAGAGGGAAGTACATAAAGGATGAACCCTAAGCTACAGTAGGGATCCTAGGATGTTGGAGAAGCCAAGAAAATGGGACATCTGCCAAGAAAAGTCACAGGCAATGAGTGGAATTAGCCCAAGAGAATGACCACCTGGGCTATAGCCAACAAGGTCATACGGCTTCCCAAGAGTTTTGGAGGCTAGAAACAAAGCTGCATGATTTGATCTTTAGTCTGACCCATCCTTGGCACTCATATTTCTCCATTTTGAAATGTGGATGCTTACTCTGTACTGTTGTATCTTGGGAATATAACTTTCTCTCTTATTTTACAGGAAATCTCAGCAAAAATTTTCTTTGAGTCTCAGAAAACAGCTTGGAATTTTATTTTTTAATACTACTGGGACTTTTAAGACTTTGGGGATTCTAGGAGATAGACTAAATACATTTTACACTGTAAATGGCCATGACCCTTTGGGGGCAGGTGGCAAAATGCCATGATTTGAATTCTAATCGTCCCTTGTGGACTCATGTTATGAGGCTATTTTGAGAGGTTATGGACATTTCTGAGGATGCCTTCTAGATGGAGAAAGTAAATCATTGTAGTCATGGCATTGAGGCTTATACCTGGTCTGATACTTCTTTTCTCTTTGTGTCTTATTCTCCATGGAACACCCTGCACATTCGTATGCTCCTGTCACCATGATATTCTGCCTCATCATGTGTGCAGAATCAATGGATCCAAACACTGTAGACAAAACATCTGAAACCATGAGTGAGGTAAATCCTTCCCCTCTCAAGTTGTTCATGTCAGATATTTTGTTCCAGCAATGAGATGCACAAATCAGCTAAATGTCACTGTTTCTCTGCTGCTTCCCATTATACATTGTACAAAATTCATTAAAGTTACACTCGTTTTAAAAAAATATATTATTTAGGGCTGTGAGGATAGCGCAGCTGTTAAAAGGCTGAGGCTAAGAACCGCAAAAAAATATTATTTATTTTTATATAGAGAGAAGAGTGTGTTGCCTGCATGTGTGTAAGTGCACACATAGTGTGCACCATCTGTAGAGGCTGGAAGAGAGTCCAATCCCCTGATGGTTGTTAGCCACCATGTGGGTACTGGGAACCCAAACCTGGGTCCTCTGGAAAAACAGCAAGTCCTTTTAACTGCTGAGCTATCTATCTGACCCCCTAAAGCTACACTCTTGTACCATTACACATTTATCATTTGGATTAAGTCTCCTGTATTAAATTGTGATCTTGAAGACAGGAACTATGTGATGTCATTCATCTAGGTACCTTCAAAATCATTACGGATTCTCAACAGACTCTTTAAGAATGATGGGGCTGTGGAGAGATGGCCTAGCAGTTAAGAGCACTGCTGCTCTTGCAGAGGACCTGGATTCGATCCCCAGCACCCACATGGTGGCCGAGAACCGTCTGTAACTCCAATTCCAGGAGAACTCCAGTTCCAGGGGAATCCGAGACCCTCTTCTGACCTCCACGGCATTGCATGACACGGGTGCCCAGACCTGCATGCAGACAGTACATTAATACACATACAAAAATAAATAAAACTTAAAAAAAAAAGAAGAATGAAAAGAAAGAGAAAACCCACAGAGTAGGAGGAAATCTTCACCAGTGATACATCTAACAGAGCATTGACATCAAGAATATATAAACTACTCAAAAAACAAAGAAGTAAGAAGACAAATGACCTACTCAAAAGATGGAGTAAAGAGCTGAACAGAGACTTCACCAGGAAGGAAGTAAAGATGGCTGAGAAACATCTTAAAAAGTGTTCAACATCATTAATAATTAAGGAAATGCAAATTAAAACCACTCTCAGATATCATCTCACTCCAATACAACTAGCTAAGATCAAGAAAACAAAAGACAACAGATTTTGGAGAGGTTGTGGGGAAAGGGGAACACTCACCCTCTGCTGGTGGGAATCTAAACTTGTACAACCACTATGGAAAGCAGTGTGGAGAACCCTTAAAAGACTCAAAATGAGCCTACCACCTGACCCGGTCATACCACTCCTGGGTATATACCCCAAAGACTCATCCTACCACAAAGATACATGCATGTCCATGTTTATTGCAGCTCTCGTCACAATAGCAAAGAGCTGAAACCAACCCAAATGCCCCTCAACAGACGAGTGGATGGCAAAAATGTGGTACATCTACACAATGGAGTACTATTCAGCAGTAAAGAAAGATGGCATTATGAACTTTACAGATAAATGGATGGAGCTCGAAGCCATTATGCTGAGTGAAGTAACACAGTCCCAGAAAGGCAAAAGAGAATGGTTTCCCTCATTTGTGGATACTAAAATCAAATCCCCCAGATGAAAGGCAAGCTGAATGACAATATTGTTATATTTCTGTTTATCTGAAGGCAACTATATTGTTATAATGTGAATCTCTCAATGGGCTCTAGAATCCACCCACCAATTACTCTCAGACTCTGTAATTACTATATATGGGTGAAGAACATGTATCCATATTTTAGAGCAATATAAAATTAATGGAGGAAAATGTGAATTCCTAAGTATAAAAAAAAGTCAGAGAAAGATGCAGGACAGTTATGGCAGAATGCATGGTCTGGGGTGGGGTGGGTGGGGTGGAGTTGGGGGAAGGGAAAGGGGAATATGCCTGAACTAAATTGAAAAATGATGTATGAAATACACAAAACATTAATAAAAATAAAGATAAAAAATAAAATAAAATAAAATTGTTAATTTTTTTAATTATTAAAAATAAGAATGAAAAGATATGGGCTAGAGAGATGGCTCAGTGGTCAAGAGCAGTCACTGCTCTTGAAGAGAATTGGGATCAAATCCCTGCACCCACATGGCAGCTAACAATCATCTATAACTCCAGTTCCAGGGGATCCAATGTCCTCTTCTGGCCTCCCCGGGCCACTGGTACACTTACATACCGGTGGTTAATATAGGCTTATACATAAAAAATAAAAATAATAAATAAAATATTAAAAAGAATGAAAAAATAGATTATTCCATGCATGGATGAATGGATGGATGCATGGATGCATGGATGCATGGATGCATGGATGCGTGGATGCATGGATGCATGGATGGATATTCCTGAAACTCCATAGGAAGATGTAGAAGAGTAAACCAAGGAGCATCCTAGACCAGCAACATTATCCTCATGGATTTTTCTCTAGGGAGATTCCGAACTTTTCATAGATGTCATTTGTGGGCTGGAACTTAGGGTCTAGCCTTTATTTCTATTAGAAAAGTAAAAAGCCTCTCTCTAGCAGAGACTGATGAACACATCCTATGGGATTTTCTGTTTTCTAAATAGGAGTATCAGCAGTTGTTGCCTAACTGACCAATTCTCCCTTTTGTCTGGAATGATTCCAGTTTTAAAACTGAAAGTCCAGCATCCTAAGAACACCATAACCCCAGGGTACCCAGGACAGTTGGCCATCTGCCTAGCTACATTCCCATTGAAGATTAAAAAAATAGTCTTTTTAAGACAGGGTCCCCCTGTAGCCCCAGCTGTCCTGGAATTCACTGTATAGACCAGGCTGGCCTTGAATTCACAGAGATCTGCCTGCCTCTGCCTCCCGAGTGCTGGGATCAATGGCATGCTTCACCACACCTGACGATAATAAAATTTACATATCTGTGACTGAGATCTTTGCAGTGGGACATCGTGGAAGCTGGAAGCGGCACATTCAGTTTCTGGAGCAGATCCTCACAGGAAGGGAGATCCGCCTGTTTTTTGCCTTAAGCTCTCTGGACAATAGGAACTACAGCCAGATGTGGACATGGCAGACCCACAAGTAAAAGTCATGTGGTAAGAATGGCAGAGCAGGTACATAACAAATGGACCATCTGAGCCCTGGACTGCACTCACAGGAGGGAAATTCACTTGTATCTTATTTAAGCCATTGTTATCGAAGTTTTATGTCGCTCATGGCTGAAACCCATCTTAAAGGAAATAGTTTCTATCTACTGAAGTGTAGGACTATGGAGATCATCACCCTCTGACCTGGGGTCTGGCTTATAAAGCCCCCTCCCCTTCTCATGGCTCCTTGCCCCTTGAATTTCAAAATGTCCCCTATTGCTATAGTTAATGTCTCTAGAACAAAACCTTCCTTCAGCTCTGTCTATGAGAAATAATGACATCACTACCGGCTCTGTGGAGAGGTTAAGAAAAACAGTGCCAGGCTGGAGAGATGGCTCAGCGCTTAAGAGCACTGACTGCTCTTGCAGAGGACCTGGTTTCGATTCCCAGCACCCACATGGCATCTAAGAACCATCTTTAATTCCAGTTCCAGGGGAATCTGATACCCTCTTCTGACCTCCGAGGCATTGCATGACATGAGTGCACCAACCTACATGCAGACAGTACACTCATACACATAAAAAAATAATAAATAAATAATTTTTTTTAAAGACCAGAAAAGCCAGGCATGGTGGTGCACGCCTTTAATCCTAGCACTTGGGAGGCAGAGGCAGGCGGATTTTTGTGAGTTCAAGACCAGCCTGGTCTACATAGTGAGTTCCAGGACAGCTGGAGCTCCAGGGAGACCCTGTCTCAAAAAGACAAAAAAAAACAAAAGACCGGAAAAAGAAAACAGTGCCCTTCGCTGAGCTCTGACGGATTCTCAGAATCCTCACATGACATTCCTGTTGTCTCCCAACACGGATGCTCAGGTTCTGGAATGTTCCCCCAAACCCAAGTTTCACTGAAAATACAATACAGAGGATATTTATGTGGTTTTCTCTGTGAAGAAAGTGTCTGAGCATCTGAAAGGAAGAAAAAGATATCAAAGCCCTTTGGGGCCAGAGCGACTGAATAGGAGCCCAGATGCGGCCATCCTCCTGCCCTCAATGCACTCCTCAGGTGGACGTGTGGGATGAGGTCAGAGTCTGAAGCCTGTTTGTGCCAAGGGAGGGCATCCGTGGCCAGGGGTCCAGCACAGACATCGTCAGGAGCTCAGTGACTGGACTGAATATTAGTTTCCTAGGATACAAACTCTTTAGAATATTTTGATGATTCACATATTTTGTCTTCTATTATTTCTGCTAAAATCTCTTTTGAAAAAACTTTAGATGGAATGGAACCCAGAAGCATGCACATGCTAGGCAGGTGCTTTACCATCAGGCAACAACCCAAGACCCAAATCATAATCTTTTTCTTGCTGAAAAAAAAATGAGGAAGAAATTCTACTCTATCAAGGTTTATCAGTAAAGAGCAATTTGAGATCTTCCTGGAAGAGCAAGACAGACACGGGCTCTTCTCTCCAGAGAAGCAGGTCACTCTACCTCTGTGTACCTGTCTCACCCCCCCATCCCACTCCAGCTGGTAGCCAGCCAGGAGTGCTTGTTGAGAGCCTGTGGTTTCCGTGTGTCCTGGTCAAATACCGATGTTTGTCTTGAATGCAAACACTATTTGTGTGTGTGTATTCATGTATGTGTACATGTTCATGTGTGTGCTGGCACATATGTACACACATGTACAGAAGTCAATATCAAAAATTATTTTTATTTTGTGTGTATGAATATTTTGCCAGCATGTATGTGAGTATACCATGTATGTTCAATGCCCACCAGAGGCCAGAAATGGGGGACTGACCTTCTGGAACCTTCTCACAGAGGCAAAACATTCACACACATAATAAATTTAAAAATAAATTAAAAATAAATAAATGAAGTTTTAAAATTCTCAGATATATAACCCCATTGGTACTTCCAAACCCATTGCTAACATTGTGCCCTACTCCATCCTATCCAGAGTTGTGGGAGCCACATTCTTGTAAACCCTCTTCTGGTGACTGCTAATTATCAGACTGTCCTGACATGGCACATGAAGAGCACTGAGCTAAGCACTCTAAGATTCAGCTTAGCTCTGTCTCTGTCTGGTTCTGTGACTTTGAACCTGTATCTATCTCACTGACTCTACCTCTTCATCCACAAGAAATTCTTCCACAGGGTGAGAATGCAAATCAAATAAAAGAATGATGTGTGTTAACCAGGCATGGTGGCACACACCTTTAATCCCAGCACTCGGAAGGCAGAGGCAGAGGCAGGCAGATCTCTGTGAGTTCAAGGCCAGCCTGGTCTACATAGTGAGTTCCAGGCCAGCTGGGGCTACAGGGAGATCCTGTCTCAAAAAGAGAGAGAGAGAGAGAGAGAGAGAGAGAGAGAGAGAGAGAGAGAGAGAGAGAGAGAGAGAGAGAGAGAGAGAGAACAGAGACAGAGAGAATGAATGTGTGGCAGGGAGATATAGAGCCAAGAAAAAGGGGGTATTTTGTCTTTGTTTGTTTGTTTTGTTGCTTATTAGTTTGTTTGGGACAGGACCTCTTTAGATAGCCTCAGCTGGCCTGGAAATCAGTATGTAAACCAGGTGGCATCAAAATCACAGAGTTGCATTGGCCTCTGCCTCCCAAGCACTGATATTAAAGTTGTATGCTTACCATGCCCAGCCTAGAAAAAAAGTCTTTCAATGTCTAACCCCATGTCACACTGTGTCACCTTGGACCTTTCCTTATCTCACTTCCTCCCATGTAAAATGGAGATGATGCCCTACAAAGCCTCCATCCTGTAGTCCCTGTGGATCCAGTCTGCTTCTGAGTTCCACCCTATGCAGCCCTGTGGAGCATGTAGCATCCTCTTCCCAGGACTGTGAGCATATGTGACTAACTGCTGTCAGTATCATCTGTTGGAAATCCAGTGTTCTGTGCTCATCTGTCTCATACTATTATTAGGGCAGAGGAGCCTTGACCAGAGGAGTGAGTGGGAAGTGATCAGAGCAGACACTGTGGTGGTTGTCTTGGTTATCAATTTGACTGGATTAGATGTCTAGAGCTAGTGAAATGTACTTCTGACTGTATTTGTGGGCTGTTTTTAGGGAAGATTAACACATGAGACAGTGAGAAAAGAATGTGGGTGACATCATTCAATGAGTTGAGGGCCCCGATGGAAGGAAGTTGGATAAGAAAGAACCCAGCATGCACATGGATAACCTCCCTTTAAATCCTGAGGGAGTGTGTCTGTTACTGATGCCATCAGCCCAGACATCAGACACTCAGACTCCATGTCCATCAGCCTTTCAAAGGTAGACTTAGCATCGGTGATTCCCCAGGGAACTTCCAGGTCTTTGCTACTGGACTGGGATTATCAAAATAACCAGTTTCTTAGACTGGAGTAGCCATCAATTCTTCTTCCTCCCCAGATGGCTACTGTTGACTACCCAAGCTTCCTGTCATGTAAGCCAGCCTGACATTGGTTCTGTTCTTCTCGAGAGCACTGATACAGAGGCCTATCTCAAAGTACTATAAAAGTAAAAGGGGTAGTATATATGAAACTCTGAGCCTAGTTGAAACTCATACAAATCAAGAGAAAAGCAAATAAATAACTGGGTTACAGGTAGCATTCTGGTGCCAGTCAGAGGGTGAGGCTGGGAGTCCTTAATGCTAAAAAAAATACTACCTCCTTTGGTGGTGTACAACTATTAATCTGAGGACTTAGGAGGCAGAGGCAGGAGGATCCAGAGTTCAAGGTCATCCTTGGCTAAATAATGAGTTCAATGTTAGACTGGAATATTTAAGACCCTATCTCAAGGCACAGCATGGTGGCACATGCTTTTAATCCCATTCTGGAGGTAGAGGCAGTGGATCTCTGTGAGTTCATGACTAGCCTGGTCAATATAGTAAATTCCAGGCCAGCTGAGACTACAGGGAGACCCTGTCTCGAAAAGACCCTATCTCAAAACAAAACAAAACAATACAAAAAAGACCTACCTCCAGCTGAGTAACTTTATAGTTCTTTGCCACGTAAAAAAAATAAAAAAACAGTTTCTCTCTTTCTTGGTACAATGAGAAATGTTGTCATTCATAATTGAAATATTTGATGGTCAGACTAAGTTCCTTCTTTCCTGGGACCTGAAAGATGATGGTTTAATATAATGACTGCTTTTCTCCCTCAAAGCCCCAGCAACCTGAGAAAGATGCTGGGTCTCTAAAAGTAATGGCATTTTTCTGGGTGATACGTGGCAGGAGGCTGGGTGGTAGTAAACTGACTCCTTTTCAGTTCTAACACTAATCTTCATCATAAGTTGCCTCATCTCCCTTTGGCTTGGTTTTCTGACTTGTAAAATGATGGTTTTAAACTTATTAGCATGCTAGATAATAAGCTGAAGAAGGGAGCTCCAGTCAGGAAATAAAAGCCTGAGAGCAGATTCTTCCCTGAAAGGGCTCAGCTCAGTGGGTTGATAGCACCAGCCTCCTCTCTGGCCAGTCAGAGTGCTCAAATGGCCTCCAGGACTCCAGCACTGAGAGATAAGGCCACTATGTAATGTGACAGGGACTGCTACATGCCACTCAATTTCCATTCTTCTCAGCTGTCTTAACGAACTCTAATGGTTGCAGCTAGTCATGTGCCCAGCTAAGCACATTCTATTTCCCAACCTCTCCTGCAACCAGCATGACTGCATGACTGCACCAGCAAATGTAATCTCACATGCTTTGTGATACTCCTAAGGAATCTCTTTTAACAGAGGAAGTATAATCTTCCCTCCAACAACCTGCATACAATGTGGTGAACCACCTAGATTCTAGCAGCTGTTTGGGGTCATGAAAATAAAGGGTACATCCTGAGGATGACTTAATGTGAGCTAGAGGGGTCTGGGAACTTCTGTCTGAATGCTATCATATCAATGCCGCACGCTGTCAATGCTGCATTTCTTTTTTTTTTTTTTTTTCAGACAGAATAAACACCTTTATTACACAAACTAAGATGACTCATTTGCCTTCCTAGCTCTGGATCTTCCTCAGGTAGAACTCCAGCCCTTGCCTTCTAGCACATAGCCATCCGCTCTACCACACTGGCCAGGTCTCGATGCAATGCAGGCAAGAAGCTTGCCCTGCTGGAACTGCTCTCCAGAAGACTGCTGATTTTGGCATTCTTTTCTTCTTCATCGTATTTTTCTTTTGAATTTTTCTTTGATCGCTTTTTGTTTAAAATCTCTTCCTCTTCAGAAGTCTGAATGTAGAAAACACAGATATATCTCCAAAAGGAAGGTCAAAGGGATTTCTCGACCCACCAAGTCCTTAATGTTAATAGCACCGACGCTCTTGCAAAGAACCGGGTTCGATCCCCAGCACCCACATGGCGGCTAAGAACCGTCTGTAACTCCAATTCCAGGAGAACTCCAGTTCCAGGGGAATCCGAGACCCTCTTCTGACCTCCGCGGCATTGCACGACACGGGTGCACAGACCTGCATGCAGACAATACATTCATACACATGCAAAAATAAAAAAAATGCTGCATTTCTTTAACTGAGAAGCAAACAACTGACTCTCTCTCGATGTGTGTGTGTGTGTGTGTGTGTGTGTGTGTGTGTGCGCATTAACACATTTTATCCCAGTCTCAATTGATACAGCCAATATTTAACATCAGTATTACATATAGCCAATATTTTAGCTCCTTAAGTTAAGATCATTTTTTTTATCTTTTCGAGACAGGGTCTCCCTGTAGCCCCAGCTGGCCTGGAACTCACTCTGTAGACCAGGCTGGCCTTGAACTCACAAAGATCCACCTGCCTCTGCCTCCCAAGTGCTAGGATTAAAGGCGTGCACCACCACGCCCCGCTAAGATCATTTTTAAAGGAAGTGCTTTTTCTACGATTGAGTTTATTTTTAATTTTGTATAATTATGAATATGGGGTACAGAGGGCAGAAGTGGGCTTTAGAGCCTGGAGCTGGACTTACAAGTGTTTGAGAGCTGCCTGTGGATGCTGGGAAATAAACTCAGGTCCTTTTTTGTTTATTTGTTTTTGTTTTGAAATAGGGTCTCACTATGTATGTCTGGGGCTGGCCTGGAATTCATCATGTAGACCAGGCTGGACTCTAACTCACGGAGACCCACCTGCCTCTGCTTCCCAAATGCTAGGATTAAAGGTGTGTGCCACTATGCCCAGCAGAACTCAGATTCTCTTGCAAGAGCAGTATATACTTCACCACTGAGCCATCTCTCCAGGCATATACATATAGATAGATAGATGATAGATAGATAGATAGATAGATAGATAGATAGATAGATAGATAGATGATACGGATATGTAAACTATGACTTCAAAAATGTTTTGAACTTCTGAAATTCCCAGTGGCATGGTTGTGATGAGCATTGAAGTATGTTCAAAACTGTCCTTGGGATATTCAAATAATAGGGTGTGGGTCATTTTATGACAGAGAGATCTGCAAAATTCTACCTTCTTCTGAAGTAACAGGTACATTTCTGGAACAGCAAGTCAGCCGCAGAGGACTTGGGCTCCATGTGCCCTCACTGATATACATGTGGGGTGCTCCTCCACTTACAATGGGGTACAACCCTAGTAACATCAGAAGCTGAAATTGTCTCTAGTGAAAAGTGTATTTCTAGCCTGATGAGATGGAAAGTGGGTTAAAACTCTTTCTGCATAAGTCTAATGACTTGAGTTTGATCCCCAGAACTCACATAAATGTGGAGAGAACAAGCTCCTAAAAGTTATCCAGTGACCTCCACTTATACACCGTGCAATGCATGAATTTGCACACACACACTAATAATAAATTTAATTTATTTATTCAATGTACCTAACCCACTGAATATCACAGACTTGCCTAGTTTAACTTAAACATAGTAAGAACTTTTATATTTGCCTACAGTTGGCCAAAACTGTCTAGCATAAAGCCTACTTTATAATGAAGTGTTGACTAATTCTTCTAACTTGCTGATTGATGACTGTACTCAAAGTAGAAAACTTGTTTATGTAGATATGGTCCTGCACCCTGATAAACTAAAAAAAAACAAAAAAAACAAAAAGACTTGCCAGGCTTGGTGGTGCATGCCTTTAATCCTAGCACTTGGGAGGTGGATCTTTGTGAGTTCAAGGCCAGCCTGGTCGACAGAGTGAGTTCCAGGACAGCTGGGGCTACAGGGAGACCCTGTCTCGAAAAGACAAAAAAAAAAAAAAGAACTCATAAATGGACTCATCATCAACCTGTACACACCACCCCACCCTCATATCCATACCCAGAGGCAAGCTCTGGTGGAGTTTATTGTTCTGATGAAAAGAATGTCAGGGCCTTTGCCCGGACGTTCTTTTCATCAGAACAATAAACTCCACTGAGTTATTATTTTCAATAACTTTGTATACAAGGCTGAATTCATAAAGAGTAAGAGCAAGAAAACCTGACAGTTGATCTTTGACTATGGAGGTGGACTCAGAAAACCCAGAAGAGGAAGACACCCTCCCACACATGACTTCCAGGGTCAGAAGCAGAATTCTGGAAGGATCTAGACATCATGAGGCTGTCTCTTTGTGACACAGACTTCCATGAGGGTGAATTAAGCACCTATCTGAGCCTGTCCTCCCACCAGGTCTGCTCCTCCAGAAAGCTCATCGGTGGAGCCAGTCACTACTTACATGTTTTGGTGAAACCTCCTTCAGCTCAGCTTCTGGCCCCTCACCTAGTCTTTTGAGAGCCCACCTGGGCTGCATAGCATTCTAAGGCCTAGAGGAAACATCTCTAAAGAGATGAAGAAAACAATGGTCTCTGCTCTTGAGAAGTGCACATTCTAAGAGATAACTGATTGAGAAATAAATATTGAAAACTAACTTCCTAAAAGCTTAAAGATGATTACCAGAGTAGATGCAAACTAAAATGACACTTAGTACCTGTAGAACTTTGGGGATACTTTAGTTTTCTCATTTACAACTTGGAAATAATGTCGGCTCTCAGAAATTGTGAGCTGACAATTCCCCCTAGCAGATTATGTAGAGGTCCCTTCTGCCACTCAGTAAACCAAGTCTCCTCTACTCTAAATCCTGGAACATCTCTGTCCCAGTTCAGTGCTCAGGTCTTATCAGTGTGGAATATTCTGATGTCCCACTTCATTTGCAGACAGAGCTACAGGAGATATGATCCCACTAGCTTATCTTCCATCAAGTCTCTCTGGGACTTCACAGGGCCTCCCTTGTTTCACCTGTTTTAAGTGGCACAACTTTCAGTCATAGAGTATATCTAACACATTAACATATCACAGAGAATCCCTATCAGAGAGAGATCCTACAAATGTATAGAATGTGAAAAAGCCTAAGGCAGGGGAGTACACTAGAGCAGCAATAGAACTTTCACACAGGACTGAAAACTTTAACTTTCCATAAAACAGCTATGGAAAACTCTTCAACAGTCTTTAACTGTATGTAATTCAGTCCTTATTGGATGCCATGAAATACACAAGAGGAGCAGACACCTTCCAAATACTATATAAAGACAGACTTTTTTAACTTTTTAATTTTTATTGACCGCATTTCATACAACATTTCTTAATCAAATTTAGACTCATTCTCCCATCCATGCCCACCCCTTATGCCCCCCGCCCTCCACCCCCTGCCAGAGCTCATGGATTCTGTCATACACAAGACCTAAAAGACAGATATTTGACATAAGAGCAAAATCCTAGTTTAAATCAGTGATTTTGTGTTTCACACTTTCAAGGCTCAGGCTGGTGAGACGGCTCAGTGAGTGAGAGCACTTGTTGTCAAGCCTGATCCTGGAGTTCAATCCCCAGGATCCACATGGCAAAAGAAGAGAGTTAATCCCTGTGAGCTGTGGTCTGACTTCCACACAGACGCTATGGCGGGTATGCATGCGCACTTACTTTCAAAATAAATGTAATTGATTTTTTTTATTTCAAGACTCAAATATGAGGACTGGGTATCATTGTGCCAACAGTTTAGTGTGACGTTTGTGTAAATAAATACTACATTGGTAAGTACCATATATTAACATCTCCGTACAAAGTACTTAAAGGAAGAATTTGGTCCTTTAAACCAAATATTGATAAGTATGTAAGATAAATGATTACTATGTTCTGAATGTGTCCTCCAAAACTCAGGTGTTGAAAGTTAATGGTCATTCTAACACTATTAAGATAATATTAAGAATATACTCAATAAGAATTTGTGTCTTCACCTTCATGAATGAATCAAGACCTTTATAAAGAAGCTTGAGGGAGTATGTTCCCTCTCTTCTGCCCTTCTACCATGAGGTTGTTGTGTAGAAGACACCATCTTGGAAGCAGAAACTGGACCCATTGAGACCTTGATCTTGAACTTTCAAGCCTCCAGAATCATAAAAATAAATATATTATTTATAAATTGCTCAGTGTCATTTTATTATAATAGCAGAAATAAACTATAGCAGTAAGCAAGGAACTAATGTATGACTGCAGCATTCATTCATAGTATGGTGGAAATCCAAAGACTTCAGGACCATGTCCAGGCTCCACCATACAATATCTTTGCAGTCTTGAGCATGCAGCTCAGCTTTTCTTCATTAATTCATTCAACCAATATCTGAGGATTGGTTGAGTAGTAAGTGAACTACTAAAACTATAACTTAACCTCTGCAAAATGGAGTAATACCAATACTAACTTACAAGTTTTTCCCGAAGCTTCAGTGCACAGTGAAGCACTACGAGGAGTAATAAATGTGAATTATCTTCTCCTTTCCTTCCTGACCTTTTGTAATCACAGTCCTTTTCTCTATATAAAGAGTAACATGTCATAAACAAAATAAATTCCTAGTTGGAAAATTAAAATCATCAATATAAATCCTAAATAAATTTCAAGGCATACCATTCCACATTCATAATGAAGTACTGAGATCTGAGGAGCCTTGTTCAACTAAATTTTCATTATATGTAAACATTCCAGAGCAGACTTGGCAAGTACTGCCATATGATGACAAACGGGAGCCCCTAGGCTGGAGGACTGGCTGTGCGGTTTAAAAACAGGCTCTCCCCAACAATCAGAAGAGCTACATTTTCATTAATATTTTCTCCAATCGACAAATGTTTTCTGACATTAGCAGTCCCAGGCTCAGTGCAAAAACCTGGGACTGTTAAATGTGAATTTCAAGGAACACATTTTTTTAATTGCTTTTATTTTTATAGCATTGAATCTATACCAACAGAAAACAATCATGGTAATTCTAGGCAAATCTAGTGATTTCATAATAGAGTTAAAGTCACTAAACCTAGGACCCTCCTCTTTTCCCTTCCGTTGTTATCCCATGAACTATGTATGACTCGAGAAGGACTCTCTGTCACCATGACTGTAGAGTTAAATCTCCCTCGTGGGCCTCTTTCTTCCCACTACGGTCTGTGACAGGATGGAGCTTCCACTGTGTGTTCCTCATCCTGCACCATTGCTCAACACTGGTGTCCACAAGCTCGCTGGGCCCTCAGAAGGAACCTCCTGGTCCTTAACAAGTCGGATTCCTCGCTTTTGGCTTGTCACCTCACATACAGCACTTGAGTGCCGCTGCCAGATTCAGAAGCTTTGAGCTCTTTCCCTGCACTGCACAGGGTACAAAGCACCCTGAAAGAAAGGCACACTTGTCACCAGGATCATGTGCCGGACTCCCCTCAGTTTCCCAATCCATATGATCCTCATTGAAAGAATTCAGATAAGACACACAGCGCAGAGTGTGAATGGTAATCTGTTTATTAAGAGTACTGGAGAGCCGGGTGTGGTGGTGCTCACCTTTAATCCCAGCACTCTGGAGGCAGAGGCAGAAAGATCTCTGCGAGTTCAAGTCCAGCCTGGTCTACAGAGTGAGTTTCAGGCTAGCTGGGGCTACCTTGTCTCAAAACACCAAAAAAAAAAAAAAACTGTACAGGAGAGCACATACTTGACAGGTGAACAATAGTCAGGGACACTGTTGTGTCAATCTACATTTCAGATGGGCTTTATGCTATTTCTATAGCCTCTTAAATGGACGGCTTTTCCTGAGGTGTTTTTCTATCTAGGTGACTGATAGACCCTTTGGGTTGATTCCCACTAGAGAGAGACAATGGTAAGTCCTTGGTTCATTACCAGAAAGCTTCCATCTAGGTAGTAATGACCTTCCAGGCAGTTCAGAGTATCATATCTCCACTCAGGGCCAGAAATACTGTTACAGACATGGAGCTGAATCTCAAAGCACTCAGTGAAATACTGTTGGAGGAGCAAACCTGAGTCCTAAAGCACCCGCTCATCCCCCAGGTTCTGGTGTTTCTCAATGAATTACAGAGGCTTATGGACAGTTACAGGAAAGAAGGTAGTTTATTAAGAAAGAGAAAGATCGGGGGCTGGAGAGATGGCTCAGTGGTTAAGAGCACCGACTGCTCTTGCAGAGGACCTGGGCTCGATTCCCAGCACCCACCTGGTGGCTAAGAACTGTCTTTAACTCCAGTTCCAGAGGAATCCGACACCCTCTCCTGACCTCCGAGGCATTGCACAACACGGGTGCACAAACCTACATGCAGACAGTGCACTCGTACACATAAAATAATAATAAAAAAAAAAAAGAAAGATAACCAGACATGGTACCATTCTCCTTTAATCCCAGTACTAGGGAGACAGAGGCAGGCAGATCTCATAAGATGGATCCTAGCCTGGTCTACCAAACAAGTTCCAGACCAGCTAGAGCTACCTATCTCAAAACAAACAAGCAACAACAAAGGAGAGAAAGAGAAAAAGAAAGAGAAAGAAAGAAAGAAAGAAAGAAAGAAAGAGAGAGAGAGAGAGAGAGAGAGAGAGAGAGAAGGAAGGAAGGAAGGAAGGAAGGAAGGAAGGAAGGAAGGAAGGAAGGAAGGAAGGAAGGAAGGAAGGAAGGAAGGAAGGAAGGAAGGAAGGAAAAGATTTGGGAGTTTCCAGGATGCTGTTGCAATTTGTATATTAACATGATTTTTCTTTTCCTATGCAAAGTCTGCTAGGAAAGGGAAAGGCCAGCCCGTCTTGCTTTTCTTATGATTTGTGCTAATAAATGGGATATTTAATTCTGAAAGAAAATAAAAAGAAAGAACTCCTGAGAATGGCAGTGGGTTAGTGAGCCTGCTGGGCACTGGCCTGTGCTGGGAGGTAAGGTCTTTTATAGGTCATTTACACAGCACCCGCCTTTTCCATGTTTGCATATCTTGGGCTTTCTCAAGCATGCCCTGTTTGGTGTTTGGGTTTGGGTTTTTGGGTTTTGGTTTTGGTTTTTGGGTTTTTAGGGTTTTTTTTGGTGGTTTGGTTTGGTTTGGTTTGGTTTGGTTGAGATAGAGTCTTACTATGTTGCCCTAGCTGTTCTGGAACTCGCTGTGAAAACCAGACTGGACTTGAATTCACAGAGATTTGCCTGCCTGTGTCTTCAGTGTGATTGCTAATCTTGGGGTCACTTTCTCCAGTCCCTACTCTCCTTCACAATCTGAATCAGGTGCCATTCTTCTGATCATTAATCAGAGTCCAACAGTTTTAGTTCCTGGTTTTCTCTGTTGGTTATGAGGAAGGAGCTCATTCCTAAATACCTCCAAGCCTGCTGATATCTAACTGATGCTAATCTCTCCCTTCACTAATCCTCAGCTCATGTGCTGTTCTAGAAGCAGACATCTCCTCAGGGTTATCCTTCCAACCTTTCCTGGTATAGGAATGACTTTTAAAATAAGGACATACTCTGGACAGATGACTTACACCTAACCTTGTAATGAAAATAACCACTCTTATCTTCTGTTTATATATAATGTACACAAACTCACTAAGCCATGAGCTCATCTTGTGACCTGGTTATATGGCTTTAATCCCTCATGACTCTTCTTTACCATTCTCTTAAAATAATATATGAATGTTTGTGTGTTTGTTTATATATCAAGCACTGCAAACAGTACTTATCTCATTGCAAATAATTAGAGGACTTGATTATATCTCTCTATGATTGTGTGTACTTGTCTGAGTCGAGGGATCAGAAGGGGAAAATTCTCTGCCAAGATAAGGGTTTAAGTTTTACTTCCCCATTTTATGCTGGATATACTTTTTTTTTTTCAATAAAAACAAAGAGCACAGTTCTGAGAGAATTCTGAAGAAACAGGTTCTCAGCAGTTCAAATATGCTCTTGGAATTGAAATGGATGCTGAGTCAGGCTATTATTGTTGTTGTTATTGCATAGCCATAATGTGGCATCCAGCAATTTAAAAAAAATAAGCACTACAACCTATGCTTTCCATCTTCCAACTTCCCCTCTGATGAGTTCTCTCAGGACTATCCCGAAATTCTACTCCCTGTCTCAACAAGCTGTGTGAATTCTGTGGGAAAACCATCTCTACTATTTTTTTAATTAATTAATTTATTTTTTTATCAAATCTAGACCCGTGTCACCCCCCAGAGCTCATGCATTCTGCCAAACATGCTTTTCATCTCTTTCTCAGTCTTTCTCAATATTCTCCATGTGGAAGTTGACTGTTTTGAGCAGAAGTTCACTGTTTCAGTCAGGTCTTCGATGCAGTACTTTCTGTTGTTGTTGTTGTTTCCAATATGCATTACTCCCAACTGCTTTGGACAAAAGCTCAAGGGGCCGTGCACAAGAAATACTTACAACTAGGTAATTGGCACTAGCATCCACAGATGAAGGATACCATATGTCGTTTGTTTTTCTGGGACCTTGTTACTTCACTCAGCATGATGTCCTCTAGCTCCAGCCATTTTCTTGCAAAGCTCATGATGTCATCTTTCTTTACTGCTGCATAGAACTCCATTGTGTAGATGTACCACATTTTCTCTATCCATTCGTCAGTTGAGGGGCATTTAGGTTGGTTCCAGCTCTTTGCTATTGTGAAGAGAGCTGAAATAAACATGGCCGTGCATGTATCTCTGTGGTGGCGTAAGTCTTGAGGGTACATGCCCAGGAGTGGTATGGCTGGGTCGGGTGGCAAGTTCATTCCAAGTCTTCCAAGGGTTCTCCACACTGCTTTCCATAGTGGCTGTACGAGTTTACATTCCCACCAGCAGTGGATGAGTGTTCCCCTTTCCCCACAACCTCTCCAGCACTTGGTATCATTTGTTTTCTTGATCCTAGCCAGTCTTATTGGAGTAAGATGATATCTTAAAGTGGTTTTCATTTGCATTTCCTTAATGATTAGTGATGTTGAGCAGTTCTTGAGGTGTTTCTCAGACATCTCTAATTCCTCGCTTGTGAAGTCTCTGTTCAGTTCTTTGCTCCATCTATTGAGCGGGTCATTTGTTTTCTTTTTTCTTTGTTTTTTGAGTAGTTTATATATTCTGGAAATCAATGCTTTGTCAGATGTATCTGCAGTGAAGGTTTCCTCCCACTCTGTGGGATTTCTCTTCACTTCCTTGATTGTTTCTTTTGATGTACAGAAGCTTTTGAGTTTGATGAGGTCCCATTTGTCAATTGTCGACCTTAATTCTTGTGCAGCTGCTGTCTGATTTAGGAAGTCTTTTCCTACGCCTATGTCTTGTAGTCTGCTGCCAACTTTTTCTTCTATCACCTTCAGAGTTTGGGGTTTCACGTTGAGGTCTTTAATCCATCTGGAGTTGACTTTTGTACAGGGTGAGAGGTAGGGGTTTAATTTCATTCTTCTACAAGTGGTGATCCAGTTTTGCCAACACCACTTGCTGAAGATGCTGTCTTTTCTCCATTGTGGTTTCTTGGCCCCCTTGTCAAATATGAGATGGCTGAAATTGTATGTGCTCAGATTTGGATCTTCGGTTTTGTTCCATTGGTCAACAGGTCTGTTTTTGTGCCAGTACCAGGCTGTTTTTATGACTATAGCCCTGTAGTATAGTTTAAAATCTGGTATAGAGATCCCTCCTGTGTAGCTCTTTTCACTCAGGGTTGATTTGGCTATTCGGGGTCTTTTGTTTTTCCAAATGAATTTAAGAACTTTTGTTTCCAAGCCTGTGAAGAAACTCTTGGGGATTTTGATTGGGATTGCATTAAATCTATACAAGAGTTTTGGTAAAATGGACATTTTTACAATGTTAATTTTCCCAATCCATGAGCATGGGAGGTTTTTCCATCTTCTGAGGTCTTCTTCAATTTCTTTCTTTAAGGGTTTAAAATTTTTGTTGTAGAGGTCTTTGGTGTCTTTGGTTAGGTTTGTTCCTAGGTATTTTATTGTTTTTGAGGCTATTGTGAGTGGGAAGGTCTCTTTGAATTCTTTCTCCAGTTGCTTGTTCTTGGTGTAAAGAAAGGCCATTGAATTTTTTTAGGTTAATTTTGTATCCTGCCACTTTGCTGAAGCTGTTAATCATTTCTAGGAGTTTTCTGGTGGAGTTTTTAGCATCCCTTAAGTAAACAATCATATCATCAGCAAATAGGGATAGCTTGACTTCTTCTTTTCCAATTAGTACTCCTTTAATTTCCTTTTCTTGCCTTATTGCTCTAGCAAGTGTTTCAAGCACTATATTGAAGAGGAGTGGTGACAGGGGGCAGCCTTGCCAAGTTCCTACCTTTAAAGGGAATGTTTCTGTCATTTCCCCATTTAGGATGATATTGGCTGTGGGTTTCCTGTATATGCCTTTGATTACATTGAGAAATGATCCCTCCAATCCAATTCCCTCTAGGACTTTAAGCATGAAGGGATGCTGGATTTTGTCAAGGGCTTTTTCAGCATCAATTGAGATGATGGTGCGTTTTTTGTCTTTCATTCCATTTATATGTTTGATGATGTTTATTGATTTTAGTATGTTGAACCATCCCTGCATCTCTGGTATGAATCCAACTTGGTCATGATGGATGATCTTCTTGATGTGGGTCTGTATGCGATTTGCCAGTATCCTGTTTAGAATTTTGGCATCTATGTTCATTAGGGAGATGGGTCTATAATTCTCCTTTTTAGTTGTATCTTTGCCTGGTTTTTGTAATAGAGTGATGCTGGCTTCATAGAAGGAATTTGGGAGAATTCCCTCTGATTGTATCCTTCTAAACAGTTTCAGTAATAATGGTTGTAGGTGTTTTTTAAATGTTTTATAATCTCTACTATTTTCTTTCCCATCTGCTCTCTGTGTCTGAACCTTGGCTCTTGGGCTTCACTCGTTGATCCCTTTCTCTCCAAGTCATTACTATGGGGTTAGGTCATGTCAACAACCTATTTTGCAAGTCAAAAAGTGAAATGTAGGCTTTTCTTCCCCTTTGCTTTCCTATAAAAACAACCGTGGTCCTTCCTAAGGCAGTGACAGACCTGTCACTAAATAGAAGGATTGCATATTAAAAATTCTAATTAGCTGGGTGTGGTGGCACACGCCTTTAATCCTAGCACTCAGGAGGCAGAGGCAGGTGGATCTCTGTGAGTTCGAGGCCAGCCTGGTCTACAGAGTGAGTTCCAGGCCAGCTGGGGCTACAGGGAGACCCTGTCTCAAAAAAGACAAAAAAAAAACTTCTAATTAATATATAAAAATATGATCTCAGGCTGGAGATATAGTACAATTAGTAGAGTGATTACCTGGCATGCACAACACTTTAAGTTCCATCCCAGCACCACATAACACCAGCTATGGTGGTGCACATGGGTAATCCCAGCATTTGTGAGGTGGAGGCAGGAAGATAAAGAGTTCAAAGTCAACACGAGACCCTGTCTCCAAAAATAAGAAAAGAAAAAAGAAATTATCTGATTATACATGAACCACCCATGGTCCCTACCTTGAAATTTTCACTATTAATTGGAGTATTTCACTAAATGGTGAGTTAAGCCAATAGAGCAGACCTGATATAAGTTGTAAAGGTTAGATATAATTAGCAACTCATGGGCTCAGCTCTATCTCAAACATTTGTGGGGTCCAGAGAAAAGCACAGACACAGATTCCCCAGCCACTTATAAGATCCTGTTGCCTTCCAGTACATTCTTCACAACATGAGCCTCCTCTCAGCTCCAAGGGTATCTCAACCCACACACAGTAATATCTATGGTTGAAAGGCATGCTGTGCCCAAATCTGTTTTATTTTCTCAGATGTGTTACAACTAATGCTTAGGGAAATATTTTAACTCAGAAGTTCTATGGACAAATCCTTCATTGTGAGAATATGAACTAAAATTTGTTGCTAGAGCTTAAGTGAAAGTCCCAGATCCAGAAGTCCCAACAAACTAGGGCTGCCAACTCATCCCAAATATGCCAATTTAAGAGGCAATTATTAGTGAAAGACAGACAGGTTTTAATTAATGTGAACACATGGCAAAGAGGAACCAATGAAGGGTTTCAGTGGCCCCAAGAATTGGGCAGAGAGTGAGAAGCTTATATAATTAAACATTCTTAGTGAAATTGTGACCTGAAGGGGCTGGAGAGATGGCTCAGCAGTTAAGAGCACTGGCTGCTCTTACAAAAAACCCAGCACCCACGTGGTGCCTAATAACCATCCTCTGTCTATTAGTCAATTAAAGAAAGCGGTTATACGGGTTTTATAAGAGATTACCTCTATAACAGTTGGCTCTAATTTACAATTAGGGGATGACTTCATTACCATCATGTTTTTCTATGAAAAGGAGGTAAGAAAGTCTCTCATATTAAAACTTTGCGGCACCTGGAAGGTAAAGTTCATTAGGACACATTATAAACAGTTGCTACAGGGGCTGGAGAGATGGCCTAGCGGTTAAGAGCGCTGACTGCTCTTGCAGAGGACCTGGGTTCGTTCCCCGGCACCCACATGGTGGCTGAAAACCGTCTCTAACTCCAGTTCCAGGGGAATCCAACGCCCTCTTCTGACCTCCCAGCATTGCACAACATGGGTGCACAGACCTACATGCAGACAGTACACTCATACACATACAAAAATAAATAAAATTTAAAAAATAAAAATAATTAAAAAAAATAAAATAAACAGTTGTTACAAATAGGATCCACAGAGGTGTTTGATGCCTGTAGCAGTCTGAGGCTTTTCTTCCTTTTAATGTTTAGATGGGCCAACTTCTCTGCTGGTATTTCTTGGTACATCCTGCACAATGCAAAGCTGTATCTTTTCTTTCTCAGCCATTAAGTTGGTAACGTTTTGACCCGTGGGAACATGCAAATCTTTTCCCATAGTTAGTTTTAAGATTTAAATTTAAAAATTTGACAAAAGTTTATTTTTATTTTTTTATTTTTATGAATGTAGTGTCTGCATGTAGGTTTGTGCACCCGTGTCGTGCAGTGCTGTGGAGGTCAGGAGGAGGGCATCAGATTCCCCTGGAACTGGAGTTAAAGACGGTTCTTAGCCTCCATGTGGGTGCTGGGAATCGAGCCCAGGTCCTCTGCAAGAGCAGTCGGTGCTCTTAACTGCTGAGCCATCTCTCCAGCCCCAACAAAAGTTTTAATATATAACTTTATGTCCCCTTTTTTATTTAGGTTTTTATTTTTTGATTCATGAATCTCAAAAAGACAGTTGTATTTCACATACCTATAGGCAGGAATCAAGGTGTAAATTTTCATTAAATTTACCCAAGCTATTTATCACATGTTTATCATATGTTGTTTATCATAAGTTGTTTAGCATATGTTGTTAATTTGGGAAGCAAACTTAATTCCTTAAGTTAAATTATCCTACAGGTGAAAGAAAATGTTACAAGATGATAGTGTACAACACAAAAATTATAGAGAACATTTGTATACATTAACCCCAAAGTTGTTGTTATACAACTTATAATAAAACAAATGTGGACAACAATTTACATTTCCAATTAGCTTAAATGTATTACCATTTTTATTAAAACCTTTTAACCAATGTTGTTTAATATAGACATTTTTACTTTTACTAAGTTCTAAAATACCATATAATATGTAGACAAAGTTAGGGCAAATTTGGATACCCGTTAAACTCACATCAATTAAATATACATTAATCGAATATAGACCCGTGTCCCCCTTTCAACCCTCCCACCCTACCAGATTCACCGTTTCAGTCAGTTCTTTGATGCAGTCTTTTCTGTTGTTGGTGTTGTTGTTGTTCTTTCCAATATGCATCACTTTCCACAAGAAATATTTACAACTGAGTTATTGGCACTAGCATCCACAGATGAGGGATACCATTCATCGTTTTTTTTTTTTTTTTCTGGGACTGCGTTACTTCACTTAACATAATATCTTCTAGTTCCATCCATTTACCTGCAAAGTTCATGACGTTGTCTTTTTACTGCTGCATAGAACTCCATTGTGTGGATGTACCACATTTTCTCTATCCACTCGTCAGTTGAGGGGCATTTGGATTGGTTCCAGCTTTTTGCTATTGTGAACACAGCTGCAATAAATATAGCTGTGCATGTATCTCTGTGGTAAGATGAGTCTCATGGGTATATACCCAGGAGTGGTACGACTGTGTCAGGTGGCAAGCTCATTTTGAGTCTTCCAAGGGTTCTCCACACTGCTTTCTATAGTGGCTGTACCAGTTTACATTCCCACCAGCAATGGATGAGTGTTCCCCTTTCCCCACAACCTCTCCAGCACTTGGTATCATTCGTTTTCTTGATCCTACCCAGTCTTATCGGAGTGAGATGATATTTTAAAGTGGTTTTAATTTGCATTTCCCTAATTATTAGTGACATTGAACACTTTTAAAAATGTTTCTCAGCCATCTCTAATTCCTCACTTGTGAAGTCTCCTTCAGCTCTTTGCTCCATCTTTTGTTTTTTTTTTTTTTTTGGTCTTTTCGGACAGGGTTTCCCTGTAGCCACAGCGGTCTGGAACTCACTCGGTAGACCAGCGGACTTGAACTCACAAAGATCCACCTGCCTCTGCCTCTGCCTCTGCCTCTGCCTCTGCCTCTGCCTCCCAAGTGCTAGTATAAAGGTGGCACCACCAACCCAGGTTGCTCCATCTTTTGAGTGGGTCATTTGTTTTCTTTCTTCTTTGTTTTTTGAGTAGTTTATATACTCTGGAAATCAATGCTTTGTCAGATGTATCTGTGGTGAAGGTTTCCTAACCATCCTCAACTCCAGTGCCAGGGGATCTGACACCCTTTTCTGGCCTCCACAGACATTGCACAACAATACACTAATGTAATCCAAGGAATACACTCATACACATAAAAAATAAAAATAATAAAATATTTAAAATAGTAAAATATTTGCTAATTGTTATCTGACTGATGGCCATGTCAGTTCTAGTTTTGTAAAGTAATTCAAAGAAGTCCCAATTGTGTGTAAGAAGTATCCGATGCTAAGAAAAAGGTCAAATCAGTCCAAATTAAAAGTAAACCAAGCCAGGCTTTTATTCCAGGAAATGTGCTCTCTCTTGAGCGAATCCAAGGCCTTCCAGGACCATGAGAAAGCCTGCATCTGGGAGGCAGGGAGAGCCTTTCATGGGGGGGAGGGGGCGGGGGAGATGGTAACATATTGGAATCTGGCCAATTAAGCCAAGTCGGGGGCTCAGATCTGGAGGTGGATCTCAGGTCCAGAGGTCTCATGGGAATCTGGCTTGACCAGAAAAGAAAGGAGGGTCTTTCCGGTCTATGCCATCTTGGCTTTTCGCCCCGGCCCGACCTAACAGTGTGAGGAGACAATCCAAGTCCCATGAGATGATTGTTCCCTCTGGGGTTTGATTTCATCATGGGGTGACCTGTCTTAGAAATTCTGCTGTTCCTGGAATTCCAGGTGACTGCAGGCTCAGGACAATGACTGGACTTCTTGTGCTTTGGGAAAGGTATCTGGAAGATGCTGTACAAGCTCATGGTAAGATGCCTCACCTCCTCTTCTCTTTGTGCCTTCAGCCTTGAAGGAGGATGGGCTGTTAGGAATCCCTGGATTTTAGGTAGACGTTCCTCTCCTTGTGTGACTAACATATTTACATGCAGAGTTAAACAGGTGGTTGACCCAAAGTGAATGAGATAGAGAGAAAATGAAGACAGAGAAAAAGTCGGACTTTTATCCCAGTTTTCGTTAACTAACCAGCTCAAATGAAAAGTCAGTGCATTCTGCAAAAGCAGTTTCTTAACACCTCTTATAAACCAGCGGGTCATTTTTGTCAACTTTTTTTTTCTAAATATTTGGTCCAGACTTTCAATTTGGTGACACACACCTTTAATTCCAGCACTCAGGAGGCAGAGGCAGGCGGATCTCTGTGAGTTCAAGGCCAGCTTGGTCTACATTGCAAGCTTCAGGCCAGCTGGGACTAAAGAGGGACCCTGTCTCAAAATACCAAACAAACAAACAACAACAACAACAACAACAACAAAAAGACTAGTAATTGGGGTCAGTAGTAATAGCATTTACCACCAAGCCTGAAGACTTCAGCCAATCCCTGAGACCTGCTCGGTGAAAGGAAATAACTGACTCCTCTAAGTTATCATCTGACTTCCACACATGCACACAAATAATTAAATAAATAGATGAAAATATTTAAAGAGTGGTACTTACTTTCCAGAGTCATTCAGTTTTTAAGTTTCGTCAGATTAAAAACGAAAGAGAGAGAGAGAGAGCGCTACGTTGGAGAATGCCAAGTGTATTAGTTACCTTTCTGTTTCTGTGAGGAAACACCATGACCAAGGCAATTTCTAGAAGAAAGAGTTTATTTTGACTTATGGTTCTGGAGGGAGAGCCTGTAACAGCAGAGAGAGGTACGGCAGGAGGTGGAGTGTGCAGAAAGCAGAGAGCTCAGATCCTCAAAGGCAAAGAAGAAACAAAGAAAGTCACTGGAAGCAGGACCAGGCTGCTGAAAGCCCACCCCTAGTAACATACTTCTTCTGGCAAAGCCATATCTTCCAAGCCTCCCAAACAGTGCCAGCAACTGGGAATCACAGGTCCAAATATCTGAGTCTATGGGGACATTTCTCACCCAAATCACCACACCATTTTAGCTTTTCTCAAGAAAAGAGAACAATCTCCTAAGAATGACGACAGAGGTGTAGACCACCAGCCACTTCCCCCAGTGCTTCATGGCACTAATGGGATGCAAACATTGGCAAGTTGTGGTCACCGTTTTTCAGAATAACAGAAAGGCGCTTAGGCCAGGTTCCATACAGCTGCTGTCTTCCTGATCTTTACTTCTTGACCATGTAGACTGCCTTTCATTCCTGCAAATTCCCAAGTGGTATTGCTCCACTCTCTGAACTCTGCCAGCTCCCAAGAAATTATCTTCTGTTTAAAATTTCCAGTCATTTTTCAGTTATTCAAAACCAGGAGATAGATCAGACTGGACACTAGACAGACCACTTCCCTCCTCCTGCTGCTGCCCGCACCTCTGATTCTAACACTCCTTCCCCGGCTTTCTTTCTTCCCCATCTTGGCAAGTTGGAACAGAACGTGAGGGTTGCAAGTCTAGCCTTCTGCCTCCTGTCAGGCATGGCACCTTTGAGAGAACAACTCCCTGGTCACTCCAGGTGACCTGTGGTCTGTCACTGAGATAATGACAATTGTCAGAGGTTAGATGCTCTAATTTGGTTTCCGTTGCTTTGATAAACACCATAACCAAAAGCAACTTGGAGACAAAAAGGTTTATTGCATCCTACATTTCCAAGTCTATCATTGAGGGGAGCCAAGGCAGGAACTGAAGCGCAGACCATGGAGGAATGATGCTACTGAATTGACTTGTTCCTTTGTCCTCCAGTCAGTCTATTTTCCTATACAACACAGAACCATCTGCTCAGGGGTGGCACTGTCCACAGTGGGCTGGCCCTTCCACATCATTCAGCAATGAAGAAAATGCCTCAGAGACGTGTCCACATGTCTACAACCCATTAGAAGGAATTCCCCACCTGAGGTTCCCTCTTCCAAGGTATGTCAAGTTGACAACAGACCCCAGCCATGACAGTGGGCATAACAAAAGACCCACATCTCTGTGCCTCAGTGCTAATTAATAGAAACTGCTAAAACTAAGCCTCGCTAGGGGGGAAGCCCCTAGCATCCAACTTCACCTTGATCAGGAAGGAGGTTACAACCTATTTTATTACTGACAGCTCCCCCTTATGAATAGGCATTGTGTATCACCTTTAGGCAGATAACAAAAATGTACACATATAACAAATGCCATGTGCATGTGTGTGTGTGTGTATGTGTGTATGATACTTAGCTTCAGCTATCAACTTGGCATAAACCTACAGTCACGTGGGAAGAGGGAACCTCAGTTGAGGAATTTTCTCCATCAGTTGGCTTGTGGGCATGTCTCTGAGGCACTGTCTTTTCTTTAAAAAATTATTTTTTATGTCTATGAGTACATTGCCTACATGTATCTAATGGTACCTGTGTTGCACAATGCCCAGTGAGGTCAGAAGAGGGCATCAGATCCCCTAGAGCTATTGTTAGCTGCTGTGTGGATGCTGGAATTCAAAACTGGGCCCTTTGCAAAAGCAGCCAGTGCTCTTAACTACTGAGCCATCTCTCCAGCCCCATGGGGGGCATTTTCTTGATTGTTAATTGATGTAGAGAGGCCCAGTCTACTGTGAGTGGCGCCATCCATGGGCAGGGGGGCCTGGCTATGTAAGAAAGGTAGCTAAACAAGTCAAAGGAATAAAAGCTAATAAGGTTCATTCCTCTGTGGTTTCTGCTTCAAGCCCCTGCCTTGAGTTCCTGCCTTGGCATCCCTCAGTGATGGACTGTAACCTATAAGATGAAATAAACCCTTTTCTCCCCTAAGTTGTTGGGTTTAGTCAGTCCTTTATCACAGCAACAGAAAGGAAACTAGGACTCTCTCTCTCTCTCTCTCTCTCTCTCTCTCTCTCTCTCTCTCTCTCTGTGTGTGTGTGTGTGTGTGTGTGTGTGTGTGTGTGTGTTGTGTGTGTGTGTTTGGCTAAGAACAGCCTTGACTGCCATTTCTCAGGCTCCATCCATCTTGCTTTTTGAGATTTCTCTCACTGGCCAGAACTCACCAAGTAGCCTATGCTGCAGCAAGCCCCAGAGATTTTCCTGTCTCTGTCTCCCCAGTGTTGACATCACAAGTACAAACCATCATGCCTCGATTGTATGTGTGTGTGCACGTGTGTGTGTGTGTGTGTATATGTGTGTGTGTGTGTGTTGTGAGGGGGAAGTGTTCTGGGAATTAAACTCAGATTTTGATATTTGCGAGATAAGCATGTTACTGAGCTTTTTTCTCATTCCCTACAAATAGTTTTCCACATCTTTCTCTGGGTAGAATATCATAGCCACACCTTTGAAATTGGTATGAATTTATCATGACAGGCTCTTTAAAGCCAGCCAACATAAGTGTAGAATCCTTGCCTGGACATACCATTAAAGTTCAGACTGCATCTTGCAGGCCTCGGTTTGTCTCTTCAGAGGGAGTCCAGAGCCTAATTCTTCTGCCCGCCCATCCATCTCAGCTCTGTGGGCATCTGATAGGTGTTTGCTGGAAAAAAACTATAGTTCTTTATATATAAACACAAGTTTTCCCTTTTCAAATGGCCTGGCTTATCCTTTGGATACCCATCTAGATGTATGATTCCTGTTCACTTGTTGAGGGAGGATATCTTCAAGATCAAGACTCCCTTCCAGCATGAAAGTATCTGCCATTGATTTCTCAGAGAGGCTGCAGAATTCTCACTTGTCAGAGAAGTTCCAGTCCTGCCTCCTGTGGGAAGACTAGCACACAGAACATTGTTTCTAATAGCCCTCCAACTCCTTCTCCATAAAATAAAATACACAAGCCTCACTAAAAACTTTATTCTCAGTCAGATGCTGCACAGCACTGGCACTGTAAAGGAGACCCCCCCCAAAAAAAGTCATCAGCATCAGCATCCAGAAGAGCTTAGGTATTCCTCCTTCACTGCTTCAGCCCTGGATTTCTCTAGTGAAACACCTAAAATCAACCCCCCAAACCAATGCGACACTCACTACTAAGCAGATCGGGTTATTCCAAACCTGGAGCCACTATTAACCCATTCGTTTAATGTCCATTTGTTAATTCACATATTTTCATGTTTCTTGAATTCCAATATATGTAGGGATGTGAATACCTATGAATAGGAAATTTACATGCAGTGTCACTGATTGCATTAGCATCCTCCCCTTAATCATTGCTCTGACAGAACAATTCTGTCAGTCTCCAAACATTGCATTGAATGTACTTATACTAAAAAATTCAACTATATATCATACATATAATCGGGCACATATGTATGTACTTTAAAGTATACATGTATAAAATAAATGTCTAAGTGAGTGTGCATTGGGCAATTTATCTGTCTATGCTTCCCCTCCATGGCCCCTGCCCTCCACCCTCACCATATACATACAAATCCACAGCCTTGGGCAGCAGGTAGCAGACGACACTGCTGAAGTCCACCCCAGCTCCTTGTGGAGCTCTAGCCACTCCATCTCCTGACAGCTCATGTCCTCCCACCAATTCAGTCAGATTATAAAAGTTCTATCATCTCTCCTAAAGAAATCCAACTTTCCCCAAAGATACCATATTGAATGATGCCCATTTATTTATAAAATCATTTATATGAGTCACTCTCCCCTATAGGAAATCTGTGCAGATAGCAGTCAGATAGATTCACACAGAAAGCCCAGGCTCCAGATTGAAGGATCCATTCTCAACAAGACTGTCATGCTGAGATGTGAGCTCCCTCCCTGAGTGAGCCCCACATTTCCCAGCCCCTCCCCAGGCATCACTCTGCCAGGAGCTGTCGGAGTCAGCCCATCGTGTTCTAGTTCTACAGTATGCTTAGATTCAGGGATTCGGGGGCACCGCTGGCTTTTCGGCAGTCATTCGTAAGCTCCTATAATGCAGGCTTTTAGCTTTAGAAAGTTTTTTTACAGTTCAGGATAAAAAGAAAAATACCTTCAATAAATCAGTAGACTACTGAGGAAATGAGAGATAAAACAGAAATACGAGCATGAGTAGACAATTTCTACCCATGGTAGACTCTTGGTAAAGCAAGGGAGCAAATATGTTCTAAATATGAAAAATGAGTGACCTCTTTCCTGGGTCACTTCTTGAGATATGTCATACATACGGACAACCCCTCCTCAGGGAAAAGCCAGACACACTTTGTTAGGATATCTGAAGGAGGACTTTGTAACTATAATAGGAGCTAATTTGTTAGTTGTTTGTTTATCTTTTTTGAGACAGGGTCTCCCTGTAGCTCCAGCTGGGCCTGGAACTCACTATGTAGACCAGGCTGGCCTTGAACTCACAGAGATAAGCCTGCCTCTGCCTCCTGAATTAAAGGCATGAGCTACCATGCCCAGCAATAGTAACTAACTTTAATGGAGCACTTAATAAATAGATATTTGTTGCCAGGCGTGGTGGCACACGCCTTTAATCCTAGCACCTGGGAGGCAGAGGCAGGCGGATATTTGTGAGTACAAGGCCAGCCTGGTTCACAGGGAGAGTTCCAGGCTAGCTGGGGCTACAGGGAGACCCTGTCTCGAAAAGACCGAAAAATAAATAATAAATAAATAAATAAATATTTGCTCAATGTCTGACACCTATCAGCCACCAGCATTAGCCTCGGGCAACTTAGAGCAGAGTTCTTGTAACAAAGGATAGTTTAAGGCTGTTCCTGGGAAAAAGAAACCAGTTTTCCATAGATGGATAACTCTAGTTCGTTCTCTCTCTCTCTCTCTCTCTCTCTCTCTCTCTCTCTCTCTCTCTTTTTCTCTCTGAAATTTTTAGGCTGGGTCTTTTGTAGCCTAATCTGACCTTGAACTTGATGTATAGCTGAGGATGACCTTGAATTTGTAATCCTCCTGTCTCCACCCCCAAAGTGCTGGGATTACAAGCATTTGCCTCCAGGCCTGGGAGGGCACTGGGTTTTGTGCATGCTAGGTAGGCACCCCAAGAAATGAGCTACTTTTCCACTCCCCATCTTCTTTGTGTAGAGAGCCCTGGAAACAGTGTCAGCCTATTCCCTGGCTTGATTTCTGCTTACATATCAGATTTATTGGCCTATTACTGGGCTGATCTAAAGAGAATGAAGAATCAAGGAGAGACGGGAAGGCTGGTCTTAGTCCGTTGTCTGCTATAACAAACTACCATGGACTGGGTAGTTCATAAACAAGAGAAACTCATTTGTCATGGTCCTGGAGGCTGGGAAGTCCAAAATCAAGGTCCAGGCAGATTTGATGATGGGCAAGGATCTCCCTGATTCACAAATGACAACATCTCACTTCTTGCACAGGGCATAAAGTGCAAAGCAGACCTCTGGATCATCTAAGAGCACCAACACCATTCATGGCCTGCACACTGCCCACCGCTTCCACTTGCTAATGTCCTATTGGGGGATAGGATTTCAACAATGAACCTGTGGAGGAGGCAAACACTTAGACCATCACAAAGATGTGCAAGGCACAGTCCTGTTGTTGACCATTTTCTGGAACATCTGTCCCCCACCCCTGCTGGAGTAAAAGCCACACTAGGGACAGCAGAGGAAGAGAAAGAGACAAGTGCAGACCCCATCTCAAAGCAATCTGAATACAGGTGGCTGAGCACAGCGGTTCTGGATCACGGATGAGGCTGGCATTATACACAGCCTAGCTGGGCTGATTTTAATAAACAAAGACACCAAAACCTATGAAATCTCCTCGGGCTGCGGAATGGGTAATTGGCCATGTCCCAGCTGAGGACAGTGATTGTAAGGAATACTCCTCATACTCAGTGAATAGAAGTCTGGGGAACCTTCCCTCTGCCTTCCCAACAGCACTTGGCACAGTGCTGAACCACAGGCTCATCAAGGCGCACATGCTCCCGTAAGTCCACCCTAGCCCTTGTCTGGCCCTGAAGCTTTTGCTTTGCCCCTTACCTCATGTGCTTCGTCTGTGACAAGGCAATTGGTTCAGATGAGCTCTTCTCACTCTGCCTTGTGAAGCCTCTGTGGATCTCACGTGGGATGTCCCTTCAGAACATCAACTTGGTCATCACTGAAACTGACAGTCTCTATCCTCCGAGAATCTCACAATCAAGAGGGAGAAGGAGGAGAACAAAGCTGAGACCCGATGCCTCAGTCAGGGAACCTGAAGCAGGACATTTTCCCAGTCCCCGACTTCAACCATCCCCTGACAAATAGCTCCTTTTTAAATTTTATTTTATGTTTATGAGTTATGCCTGCATGTGTGTTAAGTGCACCCAGGCCATGCAGTGCCTCCAGAGGAAAGAAGAGTCCATCGTGTCCCCCGGACCTGGAGTTACCAATGGTTGTCAGCCAGCGTACTGTGATTTGAATCCACATCTTCTGCAAGAACAGCCAGTGTTCTTAACCACTGAGCCATCTCTCCCCACTCTCTCCAGTCTGATGGTTCCTTTTTTTTTCTTTTGGGATGTACTGGAAAGACTCACAACCTCGCCAGTAACTTTGGTAGTTGAGTTACAAATGAAGGTTCATATTGTCACAGAACTGTCCCAGCTTCTCCTTGCCTCTTGTGGCAGGGGACATCTGTCTGAGAGACCCTTGGTCTAGACCTCCCTTGCAGCACTCCAGGATGGACAGGTGATTGAGCTTTCCTGTTCTGCTCTTTCCTTCTCTAAGATCCAGGCCTCCAGTACACTGTGGCCAGGAGGAAGGAGCGAAAATGCAAATGCCTGTGGTAGTGGCTCTCTGTATTTTACTTTGGAGCTTTTTGTTTTCACTGAATTGGCTGCTAAGGTGGGCCCTGTCCATGGCCACTCTTCTCGGGGCACCTGCAGGTCATCAATGCTTCTTTGTGACAAGAATTTTCTCTAGAGGAACAAGGCAGAAGTAGGAGAGGGATGGGCTCCGACTTGCAGCCTTTAGAGGAGATGTTGCCCTCACCACTGACCATGGTGGGAGCTTCCCATCTGCCCCCTTCACATGCACACACACACACACACACACACACATACACACACACACACACACACACCTTTCCTCTTGCTATCTGGACACACATGCCACATACACTCATACCCCCTTGGGGGCAAGCCTACAGGCCAAAAGAGTCCTGGGTAGTGGCCAGCTTCCCTTACAAAAGTTCCTCACATCACAAAAGTGGAGGTGGAGCGTGGGTTCCTGCCTCCTCCCCTCTGCCAGGCCAGGTCTCCCCAGTCCTCTGGGTGTCACTCGTAGCTGGGCTCCAGAGACAGTTGTGCAGGGTCGTGACGTGGCAGCTGCCACTCAGGTAACCAGGTGCCAGGTTTGCCTTCCCCTGACCCCCTGCTTCAGTGCTTGTGATGGCTCCTTTCCTCTGCCTGGGTATTTCCCCTTTCTCTCTCCTTCCAGTGTGCATAGGGGGCAAAGGAAAAGCCCCGCTCACTCAAGAAAGTAAGCCATGCTGCTAAGTAGAGGAGACTCAAACCCAACCCCAAATGAAGCCATATAATGTTATAAAGGGAGCTTAGAGTTTCTTCAGGTCTTGAGTGCACACATTCAGGTTGCCTGAGCATTGCAGCTGGGTGCCAGCTTCTGTGCAGTGCCTACTGAGAGGACCACAGGCTCCCTCTTGTGGTCAGATTCTGCCATTGCATCTTCCTATTCTCACTGCCGTGATGTCATACTCAATTCTAGGAGGCTTCCATGAGCACCAGCACAGCCAGATGCAGAAATTTTAATTTTTACATTCTTGGGATATATTTTGTCTTTTCGAGATAGTGTCTCCCTGAAGCTCTAGCTATCCTAGAACTCACTATGTAGACCAAGCTGGCCTTGAACCCAGAGTTCCCCCTGCCTCTGACCCCAAGTGCTGAGACCAAAGTATGCGCCACCATACCCAGCTCTTGGGATTTTTTTTTTTAAGGGAAATTTTTTTTAATTTTTTTATTTATTTCTGTATGTGTAGGAATGTACTGTCTGCATGCAGGTCTGTGCACCCGTGTCGTGCAATGCCGCGGAGGTCAGAAGAGGGTGTCGGATTCCCCTGGAACTGGAGTTCTCCTGGAATTGGAGTCTCAGACGGCTCTTGGCCGCCATGTGGGCGCTGGGGATCGAACCCGGGTCCTCTGTAAGAGCGGTCGGCCCTCTTAACCGCTAGGCCATCTCTCCAGCCCCGGGATTTTTTTATTATAAGAAAATTATCTCAAAACATGGTGAAATGTTTTCTGAAAGTGACCGAGAGTCACTTGACACACCCTATCTCTTGCTGTCACACACTTCGGCTATTCCAGGTGGGTACTTCTCAGTGTGTGAGCACAGATCTCTGGAGTTTTTTGTGCATGAAGACCTGTGGCAGGGGCCTGTCTACCTTACAAGCAAGCAGCCTCTGTCCAGAAATGTTCAATAATTTGTCCAAAGCCACACAGCTAGTGATGTCAAAACAGGACTCAAACACACTATTTTATGACTCCAAAGTCTTGTTACCCTGAGATTCCAAAATTTGCTAGGTTAGAGTGTCTCCCACCTTGAGCAATGTCAGCCCCTGACGTCACACTTACAGCCTCCAAATTATTTTGATCAGTGATACCCACATAAGCACTAAGACTCCAGCCTTCCTTCCCCCAGTTGCCTTCTAAACCGTAGATCATTCTTGGCTTGGCTTTTTTCTGTCTCCCTTCAATGCATCAGTGGTTCACTGAGGGATGTTGTGTGTCCTGAGGACGCTCCTCAAGTCCAACCCTAGCACCTGTGACAATAGACTGACAGAATGGAAAGGCTCATGCTGAAAGAAGCTCATTGACACTACTGCTGAGGTCACCAACTTTGCCAGACTCTGCCCCATCCCCCCCCCCCACTCCCCCGCCTACCAGCTGTGGTTCAGGGACCCAGTCTTCCTAGGAGGAAGATTTCCTAAACAAGAACTCATCCGGGTGATGCAGCGCACAAAGGTCATCTGACACAGCTTGCTCATTTTATTCAAGAATAGACAGAAGCCCAAGACGGGAAAGAAGTTGAGGAATAGGGAAGAATGGAGAAAGAAATGAGACCAGAGGGGAGGAGAAGAGGGTGGGGAGGATGAAGGAGAAGAAAGGAGATGGAGGAGGAGGGGAGGGAAGGGAGGAAAAGGGAAGCGACTGGCCCAGAACTCTCAAGCAGGTCAGACACCATAGCAGCGCTACATTCCCAGTTGTGGATCCTAAGACATCTTCTTTGTGCAGTCCAGTGTGTGTCGGTCACAGTAATTACTGGCCTGGCCTGCACCACCCTGCTTCTGTGCCCTCTTGACCACGGCAGGACTATAGTGAGGACCTATCAGCCATTAGCTACCCATAGAGCATTTGAGCACCACGTACCCAACAGGGACTGGCATCTAAGCATACATAAGGCAACAGACATCTCCAATGGATGCATATTTCCTGATCATGTCCTATATGAGAGGCCTTGAAGCAACAGTGACTGCTGAGAAAGAGATTAGTTAACCTACAGTTTGCATGCCAGCAAGGAAGCCACTGCCTAGGTCACTCCTCCCTCCCATCTCTAGCACAGTTCCTGGTAAACAGAGGCTTCTCATAAAACATTTTGAAGTAAATGACACCTTCCTCCTATGGAAAAATCCCATTCGAATAAGTAGAGAGACGCTCACAGTGCAAACACATGTTTTCAGGCTTCCTCACACCCTGGCTGATTGCATTTTGTCTTGGTCACACATCTACTGGCCTTTTCCTGCTATCCATATAATTTGGACAGTTAATAAAAAGTGATAAAGAAAACTATCCTAGGTTTTCCTCTTCTGCTTAGAGAAACCAAACCTTTGAGGTAGGGGTGTCAGATGAAACAAATTAAAAATATAGGGTGCCAGTCAAATTTGAATGTTACATAAATAGTGAGGATTTTAAAAATGTGAATCTACCACATGTTGGAAATATTCCAAATACTGCAATATTCTAAGTGTTACCTGAAATTAGAGTTCAACTGGAGATCCTGTAGCTTCTTTGGCCTGCTGCTCATGTATTTCTAGAACATTCTGAGAGGGATGATCAGCACATGGTTGAGCCTCCTTCCAGGCGCCTTGTCGCTGGTAAAGAAGGAGGGATGACTGGAGTTACTGCTGTTTGTGAGCTGCTCAACATGGGTTCTGGGAACCAAACCTGATCTGCTGCAACACTTAACTACTGAGCCATCTCTTCAGCCACAGACTCATTTCAATACACGGTATCTTAGAGGTGGAATCACCCACTCACACTCATTGAGTCAGTGTACCAAATACTGTCCTATGTACCAAGAAGAGAGCTACGAACAAAACAGAATTTCTGCCCTTGAAACCTACATTAATTTATTGAAGAAAATCAGAGACAATATTATGATGCGAAGAACAGGATGCTTGGGAAGAGGTTGCAATGACTGGCAATCCCATGACAGGTGGGAGACAGCAGGTGAGCAGAGTCCTGAACAGTAAGGCTTGTCACAGAAACATCAGTGTGGATTTTTTAAATATCCAGGATAGTTTTTTGAACTCTAGATTTAAACCTCTTCAGCTTCTCTTAGAAATTTACAGGGCTGGAGAGATGGCCTAGTGGTTAAGAGCACTGACTGCTCTTGCAGAGGACCTGGGTTCGATCCCCAGCATCCACATGGCAGCTAAGAACCATCTTTAATTCCAGTTCCAGGGGAATCCGATGCCCTCTTCTGACCTCCACGGCATTGCACGACACAGGTGCACAAACCTACATGTAGACCGTACATTCATACACATACAAAATAATAAATTTTTTTAATTAAAAAAAAAGAAATTTAGCCAACTGATCATAATTGCAGGCAGCAAAGGTTTCCCTTAGAGTAAATTCTGCCCTTGTTCTTGGGTCCCATTGAGCATCAGTGGACAACATCACATCTCTACATCTTCGAGGATACTAATCTAAAAGATGGCAGAATACAACGGACTGACCTTTGACAGATCAGCTCTTTTTAGTACTTAATGTCATGAAACTCCCTCCGTGTCTTATTTTCATTGTTTTCCATTCCCTCTTCCTGTTTTCCTTATTGACAGCTATGGTTGTCAGGAGGATCAAAAGTGACCACTTTATCAGCCTGAGATTTAAGCTGTGCCTCTATTCTCTCTGTAGCCTTTACTTTTCCATTTTGGTTTCAATCTCTTTTATATTTTTCTTATATTTATAAACAATTTTAAACCCATCAGTTACCCTTCATATTCACTTCCACAGAAGAGCTAAAATTTTCCTGCTGTTCTGTTCCAATAGTGTGTGACAGAACTACTGTCTGAGTAACAGGAATGTCAACCAACAAGAAAGATTAAGGCTGTGCCCTTTGGATTGAAGCCGAGACTTTAGCTAAAGATGTTAATGAGTGCTCTCTACCTCCACTTTTCCCAACAACTTTTTTGGTGATTTAAAAGAAAGAAAGAAAGAAAGAAAGAAAGAAAGAAAGAAAGAAAGAAAGAAAGAAAGAAAGGAAGGAAGGAAGGAAGGAAGGAAGGAAGGAAGGAAGGAAGGAAGGAAGGAAGGGGAGGAAGCTGGGTGTGGTAGTGCACGCCTTTAATCCTATCACTTGGGAGGCAGAGGCAGGCAGATCTCTGTGAGTTTGAGGCCAGCCTGGTCTACATAGTGAGCTCCAGGCCAGCTGGGACTAAAAGGAGACCCTGTCTCAAAAAAGACCAAAAAAAAAAAATGGAAGCTTTGGACTTCTTGTCAATCAAAATGACAAGGAATAAAAGCTAAGATAATTCACCTAGATACACCTCCAGTCAATAGCTAAAGTTTTTAAAATGGAAAGACTCACCTAACTATATAGCTATCCCTCAGTATCCATAGAACATTGGTGGCAGGACTACCCACCTCATAGATACCAAAATCCACCACATTCAACTCACTTATAAAAAATGAGTGGGTAGTTAGACATCCCCCCATATGCTTTAAATCATCTCTAGATTACTTATACTACCTAATGTAATAGAAATCTTATGTAAGTGAGGCTGGAGAGGAGGGACTGCAGTTATGAGGACCTGCTGTTTTTCCAGAGGACCCAAGTGCAGTTCCTAGCACTCTTGTCAGGCAATTCAAAAATGCCTGTAACTCCAGCTCTTGGGGACCCATCCACTACCCTCTTCTGGTCTCCAAGCACCTGCACTCACACCTGCACACCCACACACAGAAACATAATTAAAAAATAAATCTTTAAATGCTACACAAGTAGTTGTTCTATGGCATTTTCTTCAGAGAATAATGACAGGGATAAAAACCTATACATGTTAAATATTACAGATGTAATACTTTTTACTACTATTTTTGAGATGCTGTAAATTGAATCCACAGATGAGAATCCTTGTATACACAGCGCAACTGTACATTGCTTCCATCTCAAAAAATCATAGGATTTAAGGCTGAGTGTGGTAGCCCACACTTTTAATCCCAACACTCCAAGGGCAGAGGCAGGCAGATCCCTGTGAGTTCAGGCCAGCCTGGTCTACATAATGAGTTCCAGGGACAGCTGGGGCTACAGGGACACCCTGTCTCAAAAAAAAATCACTTCATTAGTTTCATTATTAATTTGATTATACCCTCTATCTAAAAGAGTGTTATAACTTATTATTTCACACACTTCCATAGCATTTAAATTTACAAGAGTCAAAAATGGTCAGGGACATATTTTTTCAGTCTGTGAAATGAGAATCTATTTGTCTGGTTGACATGGAGCCTTGCTCTGTAAATTGCCAGCAGCAATCCTTGCAAAGCAGTAGATATTTTTAAGGAACAGTTTCCTACTTCTTCCATTAATCTTCACAACTTAGTCAGTCCAAATAAAGTTGATACCATCCATTACAAGTGAAAAACTTAAAGGCAAAGCATTCGACAGAGCTGAGCATGGTGGCACACATCTGTAATACCAGCACTCAGGAGGTGACAGGAGGATCCATTCAAGGTCAGTTTGGGCTACAAGAGACTCCATATCAAAAATAATAAAAGATGGAGCTGGGGAGGTGGATCTGTAGTTAAGAGCACTGGAAACTCTTGCAGAGGTCCCAGATTCTACTCTAAGCACCTATATGGTAGCTAACAGTCATCTATAACTCTAATTCCAGGAGATCTGATGCCCTCTTTTGGCTACTGCAGGCATTTGCATGACATGGATGTGCTTACATACATGTAGGCAATACACTCATATACAAAATAAAATAATATATGCAGCTTTAGTTGCTAACTTGACATACCTGGGAAGAGGGAGCCTCAGTTGGAGAACTGCTTCTATTGGACTGGTCTGGGGCCATGTCTATGAGGCATTTTCTTGATTGTTGAGTGATGTGGGAGGGCCCAGCCCACTGTGGGTGGGGCCACCCCTGGGCAGGTTGTTCTGTATTGTATCAGAAAGTAGACTGGGCCAGGGCCAGGGGAGCAAGCCAGTAAGTAGCATTCCTCCATGGCCTATGCTTTGGCTCCTGCCTCCTTGGGCTTTGGTTCCTACCTTGGGCTCTCAGTGATGAACTGTGACCTGGGAGATGTAAGACAAATAAACTCTTTCCTCCACAAGTTGGTACTGGTCAGAGTGTTTTTTCTCAGCAATTGAAAGCAAACTAAAACATAAATATCAAATATTTGAACAAAAATTTAATAATAATAAAAAAATGGGACTGGAGTGCCGGGCGAGGAGCGCAGACCTTTAGTCATAGCACTTGGGAGGCACAGGCAGGTGGATCTCTGTGAGTTCAAGGCCACCCTGGTCTACATAGTGAGTTCCAGGCCAGCTGAGACTAAAGGGAGACCCTGTCTTGAAAAGACCAAAAAAAAAAAAAAAAATAAGATGAGACTGGCTTGGTTCCCAGCACCTACCTGATAACTAACAACTGTCAGTCACCATCCAGTTCCAGGAGAGCTGATACCCTCTTCTGATGTATTCAAGCATTACATACAAGCAAAACACTCATATACATAAATACAAATAAATAATTAATTAAAATAATAATAAAATAAAAGAGGAGTGAGAGAAAAAAAAGCACTGCATAGCCAGGCCTGGTGGCCTGTGCCTGTGAGCCTAGCACTTGAGCCTGAAGCGAGAGGCCCTCTATGAGTTTGAGGCTAGTCTGGGAGAATAACTTTCAAAAAAAATGTTTAAGAGTTGGGAGAGATGCAAGGGTTAAGATTAATTCTTGCTCCTCAGAGGACCCAGGTTAGGCTCTCTACAACTACATGGTAGCTGAAAAACATCTGTAACTCCAGTTCCAGAGTATCCAACTCTCCTTTCTGGCCTTCATGGGCACTGCATGCACCATCCACTTACATACATAAAAACACTTATACACATAAAAATGAATTTTATATACTTTCTTTTACTTTATTTTTTAACAATAAGTAATAAGTTATGAGTACAAGCATCCTTCACGTGAAACCAATTTGCAAGCAGTTGTGCCCAAACCCACAGAGCCCAAGGCTCCCCCCATCCAGATGGAGGGGCTTGTATGTACAATCAAGTTGATCAAATAGTGTCCAATATTGCTGTAGTTTCACCATTCACCCTAATTGCAGCCCTTACATTCTACCATGCCCCCTCTTCCACAGATTGTTCCCTAGGCTTAGAAAAGGGGCACAGGTGGACGAGAAGCAAAACAATCTACTTTCTCTGGAGATGTCATTTTGGATTCTGATCAGTTCTGGCTGTTTCCTTTCATGGGCTGACAGTTTGTCCAGGAATAACGTTTTAATCCTACTAATGAAGCACAAGCAATTAGATATATAGGTATTTAAACAGTACTAATTATTATGGTAGGTTACTTTGATATAGATGCAGATGTTTGGATGGTTTGCTAATCCATGAATTATATTTTTTCTGTAAAAGATGACAAGGTCTTACTGTGGCTTATAGCATCTCTTAACCACTAGAGGATGTAAGCTTGTGGAATCAGCCGTGAGTTATTCCTCCAAGGAGAGAGCTAACAGCCAATAGATTGGGGATATACAGACATATACAGCCACTGCTGCACAGTATTTCCAGGCAGGTGAGGTGTAGCTGATGCTGACGGAGGAGTCTTGCTTGACTCAAGGGGAACGATATTTGCTTTATTGGTTTAGTGGCCTTTAGTAACACTCTCTGGTATTCCAGGGATCAACTGTACTCATGCAAGTGCGGTCTCAATACATCTTTCCCATGCTTACACCAGGTCTTCAACAGCAGGACCTTACCACCTCTCTTCTTGGAAGTATCCCAGTTTACAGGCAAGAAGCCATTACATTTTGGAGAGGGCTTGGATCCCCTAGCCAACATCTCCTTGGAAGAATAATCCATTGCTGATATCAGAGCTCTCCTGTATTAATATATTTTGCTTAAATGCACAGCTTAAAGAGACTTTAGTATTATATTTGGTTCTGAATAGAGAATAATCCTTTTCACAGTTCCTATGTCTATGAGTCAGTTAAAGAAAGCAGTTTTACCACTTTTATAAGAGATTACCTCTATAACAGTCGGCTCTAATTTACAGATAGAGAATGACTTCATTACCATGATATTTTTCTTTGTTCTATAAAAAGGAGGTAAGAAAGTCTCTCATATTAAAACTTTGCAGCACCTGGAAGGTAAGGTTCATTAGGACTCATTATAAACAGTTGTTACAAATAGGATCCACAGAGATGTTTGATGCCTATAGCAGTCTGAGACTTTTCTTCCTTTTAATGTTTAGATAGGCCAACTTCTCTGCTGGTATTTTTTGGTACATCCTACACAATGCAAAGCTGTATTTTTTTCTTTCTCAGCCATTAAGTTGGTGATGTTTTGACCTGTGGGAACATATAAATCTTTTCCTGTAGTTAGATTTAAGATTTAAATTGAAAAATTTTTGACAAAAAGTTTTAATATATAACTGTATCCCCCCTTTTTATTTTAGGTTTTTATTTTTGACCCATGAGTCTCAAAAAGGGCAGTTGTAGTACACATACCTATAGGCAGGAATCAAGGTGTAAATTTAATTTCATTAAATTTACCCAAGCTGTTTTGGATGACGTACATTGTTAATTTGGGAAGCAAACTTAATTCCTTAAGTTAAATTATCCTACAGGTAAAAGAGAGTGTAACAAGATGATACCATATAACACAAAAATTATAGACAACATTTGTATATGTTAATCCCAAAGTTATTGTTATACAGATTTTAAGTAAAACAAATGTGGACAACAATTTATATTTCCGGTTAACTTAGATGTATTACCATTTTTTTAAACCTTTAAACCAATGTTGTTTAATATAGACATTTTTACTTTTACTAAGTCCTAAAATACCATGTAATTTGTAGATAGACTTTGGGAAAAATTAGATACTCGTTGAACTCATGTCAATTAAATATACATTAATCGAATATACACCCGTGTCCCTCTCCCAACCCTCCCACCCCTCCAGATTCACCATTACAGTCAGTTTTCTGATGCAGTCTTTCTGTTGTTGTTCTTTCAATATGCATCCTTCTCCACAAGAAATATTTACAACTGGCTTATTGACGCTAGCATCCACAGATTTGGGATACCATTCATCGTTTGTTTTTCTGGGACTGTGTTACTTCACTTAATATAATATCTTCTAGATCTATACATTTACCTGCAACGTTCATGATGTTGTCTTTCTTTACTGCTGCATAGAACTCCATTGTATACTTGAACCACATTTTCACTATCCACTCGTCAGTTGAGGGGCATTTGGGTTGGTTCTGGCTTTTTGCTATTGTGAACAGAGCTGCAATAAATATAGCTGTGCATGTATTTCTGCAATGAGTCTTGTGAGTATATACCCAGAAGTGGTATGACTGGGTCAAATGGCAAGCTCATTTTGAGTCTTCCAAGGGTTCTCCACACTGCTTTCCATAGTGTGTTGTACAAGTTTACATTCCCACCAGCAATGGATGAGTGTTCCCCTTTCCCCACAACCTCTCCAGCACTTGTTATCATTTGTTTTCTTGATCCTAGCCAGTCTTATCAGAGTGAGATATCTTAAAGTGGTCTTAATTTGTATTTCCCTAATTATTAGTGATGTTGAACAGTTTTTAAGATGTTTCTCAGCCATCTCTAATTCCTCATTCTTGTAAGTCTCTATTCAGTTCTTTGCTCCATCTTTTGAGTTGATTCATTTGTTTTCTTTCTTCTTTGTTTTTTGAGTAGTTTGTATTCTCTGGAAATAATGATTTGTCGATGTATCTGCCGTTGAACGGCTTCCTCCCACTCTGTGGGTTTTCTCTTCACTCCTCCTTGATTGTTTCTTTTGATGTACAGAGCTCTTTGAGTTTGCTGAGGTCCATTTGTCATCTGTCCTATCTTTTTCTTGTGCGCTGCTGTCTGTTTAGGAAGGTTATTTTCCCATGCCTATGTATGTCTTGTAGTCTACTCCCAAGTTTTTCTTCTATCGCCTCTAGAGTTTTGGGTTTCCTGTTTCGAGGTTCTTTGATCCATCTGCAACACTTTTGTATAAGGCAAGAGGTAGGGGTTTAACTTTCATTAGTTCTACAGGTGGCTGATCCAGTTTGCCCAACACCACTTGCTGAGACCTGCTTGTCTTCCTCCATTGTGTCCTTTGGCCCCTTTGCCAAATACTAGGTGCCTGAAAATGTATGTGCTCAGGTTTGGATCTCAGTTTGTTCCATGGTCAAACTGCTCTCTGTTTTTGTTCCATGTACCAGGCTGTTTTTTATGACTTAGGCCCTGTACGTATCGTTTGAAAGTCTTGGGCAGAGATCCCCCTGTATTGCTCTTTTCACTCAGGGCTGCTTGGACATTCGGGGTCTTTATATTTCTCAATGGAAATCTAAGGATTTTTTCCAAGGCCTGTGAAGAAAACTCTGGGGATTTTGACTGGGGATTGCATTAGAATCTGTACAAGGGTTTGTGGTAGAATGGACATTTTTATGTATTAATTTTCCAGTCCCTGGAGCATGGGTGTTCTTCCATCTTCTTGATTGTCTTCTTCAAATTCCTTCTTCTCAGGGTTTAAATTTTTTGCTGTAGAGACTTTGGTGTCTTTGGTTGTTTGTTTGTTCTAGGTATTTTATTGTTTTTGAAGCTATTGTAAGTTGGAAGGTCTCCCTTGTATTCTTCTTCAGTGCTTTTGTTGGTTGTAAAGAGGCTACTGATTTTTTCTGATTTTTTTATTTTGCATCCTGCCACTTTACTGAAAGCTCTTAATCATTTCTGGGATTTTCTGGTGGCAGTTCTTAGCATATCTTAGGAAACCAATCATATCGCAGCAAAGAGGGGATAGCCTGACTTCCTCTTTTCTAATTAGAACCTCCTTTAATTTCCGTTTTCTTGCCTTATTGCCCTGGAAAGTGTTTCACTGCCACTATATTGAAAAGGAGTGGTGAACAAGGGGCACGCCTGCTGAGTTCCTACCTTTAAGGGGAAATGCTTCTGTAGTTTCCCATTCGGATGATATTGGCTGTGAACTTTCCTGTATATGGCTTTGAATAATTGAGGAATGATCCCTCCAATCCAATTCCTCTAGGACTTTACAGCATGGCAAAGGATGCCTGGATTTTGTCAAAGGCTTTTTCCGTGTCAACTGAGATGATCATATGGTTTTTGTCTTTCAGTCCATTATATGTTGATGATATTTATTGATTTTCGGGTATTTGAACCATCCCTGCATTTCTGGTATGAATCCAAACTTGGTCATGAGGATGATCTTCTTGTTGTGGGTCTGTGATTTGTGTGATTTGCAAGTATTTCGTTAGAATTTACACGTTTCCTACTGTGCGATAGGAGATGGTTCTTATGTTCTCCTTTTTGGTTTGTACTTTGCCTGGTTTCTGGTATTAGAGTGATACTGGCTTCATAGACGGAATCTTAGGAGAACTCCCTCCGTTTGTATCTCTCTAAACAACTTGATAGTACTGGTTGTAAGTCTTTTTGAAATATTTTATTAGAATTCTGCTGTGAAACCATTCTGGGGCTCTGAGAATTTTTTGGTTGGGAGGTTTCTATATTACATCCTCAATTTCTTCAAATATTATGTGGTCTTTTTAACTGCCAATCTCTTCTTGGTTGAGCTTGGTGCTTCCCGGGATTTCAAATTCATCCCTTTCCTTCTAGGTTTTCAAAACTTGGTAGAGTATAGGTTTGAAGGTATTCCCCTATGATTGTCTGGATCTTTTCATAGTCGTTGTGCTATTTCCCTTTCATTACGGATTGATTGATTTGGAGTGTTGTTCCTTCTTTCTTTTGGTTTATAACTGGGCTAGAGGGTCTGTCTTTCTAGTTTATTCTCTCAAAGAAACAAAATTTGGCATTATTTTTTATAATTGTTCTTTTTCTTTATATTTCATTGATTTATGCTCGATTTTGTTATTTCTTTCTTGTTGTGTGTTTGCCTGGTTCAATCTGTGTGTGTCTTCTTGTCTCGTGTTTAGCTGCAGTGTTAGATTGTTCACTGGTGCTCTTTCTGTTTTTCTAATGCAAGCACCCAGGGCTATAAAACTTACCTCGTACGACTGCTTTTAAAGTTCCCCATAGGTTTTGTTGTGTTGTATTATCATTGTCATCAGTTCCAGGAATGTTTTTTATTTCTTTCTTTATTTCTTCCTGACCCATTCATTATTCATGAGAGTGTTTCTTAGTCTCCATTGTTCTTGTAGTTGTAGGGCTTATCCTGGTGTTATATTGAGTTTTTTTATTGCACTGTGGTCTGATAGACTACATGAGATTATTTCCATCTTTTTGTATTCGTTGAGTTTTCCTGTGTCCCAGATCTATGGCTATTTTGGAGAATTGTTTCCGTGAGGTGCTGAGTAGAACGTGTATCTCTGGTGTTTGGGTGAATATTCATATAGATGTCTGTGAGGTCCAACAATTGGGTTTTTATTGTGTTTTTTTTTTTGTTATTTTGTATTCCGCTCATTCAGTTTAGATGTTTCTCTGTTTATCCCTGTCCTGTTGATCTGTCTCAAGGACTTAGTGGGTATTGACGTCCCCTACTATTGTGTGCTGGAAGTTAATCTGTGCCTTGAATCCTTGAAGAATTATCATTAAAAGTTGGTGCATGGTGTTTGGTGTGTATAATTCATGATTGTGAGATCGTCATCGTCAATTTTTCCTTTAATACAGATGTATGTAAATCGCCCTCTTTGTCTCTTGTGATTTCTTTTGATTTGAAGCCTATTTTGTTGCTATTTATTATGCAACACCTACTTTCTTTTTGGTATGATTTCCTTGGAATCCTTTCTTTCCATCCCTTCACTTAGTTGGGCCTATCCTTGAAATTGAGATGGGGCTGGAGGATGGCCTAGCAGTTCAGAGCACCAACCACTCTTACAAAGGACCCCCGGGTTGGGTTTGCTCCCCAGCAACCACATGGTGGATGAGAGATAAAGAACGTCTGAAATTCCAATTCCAGGAGAACTCCAGTTCCAGGGAAAATCGCCACCTCTTCTGACTCTGCGGCACTGCACGACATGGGTGCACAAATTTGCATGTGGACAGTACATTCAAACACATTACCAGAAATAAATAAACAATTAATAAAAAAAAGAAAAATTGCGATGGGTTCTTGTAGACAGCATATAGGGATTTTGTTTCCTAATCCATTCTCCCAGTCTATGTCTTTTGATTGGAGTTAGGTCCATTAATATTTAAGGTTATAATTGAAGATGGATGTTACCTCCTTTCACCTTATTATCAAATTGGACTGTTAGTCTATGATTCTACTCCTACAGTTAAATTTTTATTAGTTTCTTTTTACTCAGGTGATTGGGGCTATTGTACTCTCTTCTGCCCTTGATTTGCTTCAAGTATTTTATGGAAGAGTTGGGTTTTCTGCCATGTATTCTTATTCTATGTTTATGTCAGGAAGATTTTTCTCTCTCCTTCAACTATAATCAACATTTTTTCTGGCTATAGTATCTGGGTTGGCATCCAGGGTTGCTTTGCTCCATGTTCTTCTTGCTTTCATGGGTTTGCACCAAGAAAGGTCAGTGTAATTCTGATGGGTTTCATTTGTATGTGACTTGTTTTTCTTTTGTAGCCTTCAGGGGAATATTTTGTCTTGGTTTTGGGCATCTAGATTTTAACTATGGTATGGCGTGTGGAGAGTGAGTTTCTTTTCTGATCTGTCTATTTGGAGTCCTATGTGCTTCTTGTTATTGTCTGGGTTTGTCTATTTTTTCATTTGGGAAATTTTCCATATCTTATTCTGTTGAAGATGATCAATAGTTATCTTTGAGATTCTCTCCTTCGTTTATTCCTATGATGCAGACTTTTGATCTTTTCATGGTGCCCATATTTCCTGGTTGTTCCACTTTTGTTTATTTTCAATTTTCCTATTGCTTTATTTGAGCTTTTTAGTTGCTCTGTGTTATCTTCCAGATCTGATTCTTTGTTCTGTTTCCTTCCTTTCTATTTCTGAGGCTTTTTCCTTCCTTTCTTCTTGATTGATGAGTGTTCTATTCCTTTTTCGTTTCATCTGTGTTTCCTTTTCGTATTTCCATTTCCTTTTGAGTTTCTCAATCTCTTCTTGCTGCCTCCTTACTTCACTGGTTGTCTTCCTTTTTCTGTTTCTACTTCCTTTTGGAGTTTGTTTTTTTTCTCCTCTGTTTATGGAGTTTGGACTTGTCTAGGTTTCAGGCTTGTCAAATTTTGTTTATTATATTGGATATATATTGGGAAGTCTAAGTCACTCTCCCTTCCTGTTCTGACGGTTCTCCAACACAAATCCCACTGGATACTCTCTCCTCAAATTCCAGTTTGCAGGGTGGGGGGGGGGGGTTTTGTTGTTGTTTGTGTGTGTGTGTTATGCCTGACTTAGCCTGCTGTGGATCAGCACCGGGCTCTTACCTGTGCTTCAGGTGGTCTTAGCAAGCAATAGCCCAACCTGAGTACCCCGCACAAAGACTCACTATGGCACCAGAGCCACTGCTGGCTGCAAGAGGGAAGGATAAAAATGAATTTTTAAAAATGTAAAAGTTGAGACTAGAGAGATGGCTTAGCATTTAAGGACCTGGGTTCAATTCTCAGCACACACATGGCAGCTAACATCTATCTGTAACTTCAGTTCCAGGGGATCCGATGCCCTCTTCTGACCTCCACAGGTATTGCATGACATGGGTACACATACAGACAATAAACTCGTGCACGTAAAATAAAAATAATTAAATAAGGGCTGGAGAGATGGCTTAGCGGTTAAGAGCGCCAACTGCTCTTACAGAGGACCCGGGTTCAATCCCCAGCACCCACATGGCGGCTGAGAACCGTCTGTAAATCCAATTCCAGGAGAACTCCAGTTCCAGGGGAATCCTAGACCCTCTTCTGACCTCCATGGCATTGCACGACATGGGTGCACAAACTTGCATGCAGACAGTACATTCATACGCATACATAAATAAATAAAATTAATAAAAAAATTAAAAAAAATAATTAAATAAAATAATGTAAAAGCATTTCATTTATGACTGAGGGTATATATAGCTCTGTAAAGAGCACTTGCTTAGCATACGCAAGGCCCTGGGTTCCATCCTCAGTACCACCACAAAAATACACAAAAAGCAATTAACAAACTTGTCCACAAGATGGTGGGATGACTCAGCAAGCTAAAGCATATGCTGCCAAGCCTGACAACTGAGTTCAGTCCCAGGATTCCTATGGTAGATGGAGAGAGCTCACTCTTGCTCATAGTCCTCCAATCTTCACACAGACACACACAGACACAGACACACACAGACACACACTCACACACAAACACACACAATAAATAAATAAATAAATGCAACAAACTTGTCTACTATATCAGCACAGTGAGGTAGGGCTGGAACCCAGATATTCTGCTTACAGACTAATTTATTTATTTATTTATGTCTATATAATTGGAACTTTGGGGTATGTAGCAGCAAACCAGAGATGAAGTTACTGTTTTGTAACACTTCTGGGATTTTTAATTATTTTCACATGTATGAGTGTTTTGCCTGCATGTATGTAAATATATCCATGTTGTGTAATGCCCACAAAAGCCAAGAGGGTGTCAAATCCTGTGGAACTGCAGTTACTGATGGTTGTTAGCCATCCTGTGGTGCTGGGAATCAAATCTGGGCCCTCTTCAAAAGCAGTCAGTGCTCTTAATCACTGAGCTATCTATCCAGCTCTCCAATATTTGAGTTTTAATGGAAAGAAAATAAACAATATTATATATGGTAGTAAAGTAAGATAAAGCCAGAAAAAGAGGAAAATTATGTAGGCCCAAAGGACAAGACTCTGTGAAGTCACAAATGGACAGAAATCTGAAGAGAGTAAGGCAAGCTGGTGTCTGGGAGACTACTGAAGCATGAGGGACATGTTGTGGAGGCAGCAGGAGGCGAGTGAAGCTGGGGCAGTAGAAGGTGAGAACTTCCATTCTCTCTCTCTCTCTCTCTCTCTCTCTCTCTCTCTCTCTCTCTCTCTTGTCTTTTTGAGACAAGGTCTCCCTGTATGCCCAGCTGTCCTGGAACTCATTCTGTAGACCAGGCTGGCCTTGAACTCACAGAGCTCCACCTGCCTCTGCCTCTCAAATGCAGGGATTAAAGCTGAGCACCACCACTCCTGTCCTACTGTGTTGGATATCTTTAGTGTCAACTTGACACACCTGGGTTGAGGGAGCCTCAATTGGGGAATTGGCTCCATTGGATTGGCCTGTGGCCACATCTGTGCAGTATTGTCTTGATGGTCAAGCAGTGTGGGAGGGCCCAGCCCACAATGAGTGGTGCCACCCTGGGCAGGTTGTTGTGTACTGTATAAGAAGGCAAACTGGGCATGAGCCAGGGGAGCAAACCAGTAAACAGCATTCCTCCATGGCCTGTGCTTCAGCTCCTGCCTCCAGGTTCCTGCCCTGAGTTCCTGCCTTAGGCTCCCCAAGTGATGGACTGTTACCCAGGAGATGTGAGCTGAATAAACGCTTTCCTCCCCAAGTTGGTGTCAGAGTGTTTTGTCGCAGCAATGGAAGACAAACTAGAACACCTACCCTGTCTCTTTTTCTTCCCAATGGCTGTCCTGCTTCTCAGAGGACCAGGTGGGTCCTCTATGTATTACAGGAACTCATTTGAATAATCTGTCCCTGAAGTTCAAATTATTCAATCAAGCCTTCAGTGATGACACTGCTATTGCTAGAATTTTGGCCCACATTGTGGTTCTATCTACAGTTTCTGTCTAGAAATATGCAAGCATTACTTTGAGCTGTACAATGTATATATCAATGTCCTTGACATTATTTGCAAACTGAAGCATACAGTTTTAGCCACAGAATCAAGTGTTATGGTGCCCATGCTCAGGGGATAAAAATGGAAGGCTTCAACATTTAGATGCTGTCTTAGTTTCTTTTCCTGTTGCTGTGGTGACATACCCTGATAAAAGCAACTGAAAGAAGGACAGGATTATTTTGGCTTACAGTTTGTGGGTACAGTCCATCATGGTGGGGAAGTCAAGATGGCAGGAGCTTGAAGCTTCTGGCCACATTATGTCTACAGTCAGGAGTAAGAGATCAATGAACACTTGTGCTCAGCTCACTTTCTCTTGTTTATTGTCTACGACCCCAGCCCATGGAAGGGTGCCATCCACACTTAGGGTGAGTCTTCCCACTTCAATGAACCTAATATACACAAACCCTCACAGGCATGCCCAGAAGCTTGTCTCTTTAATGATTCTAGATCCTATAATATTAGCTATCACAGATACTGTATACATCAACCATCTACCAGTTACTTGGAAACTGATGATCATCCTGCCCCAAATTTTGCTGCCTGTCTTGCAATAAATAGCTCACCCCAGTTTTTCAACTCACTCAGATTCCTGAGGTGCATGCATGTAACAGCACTCCACCTCTTTAGAGTTTTCTTTTTTTATTTTATTATTTATTTATGTGTATGAATGTATTGTCTGCATGTGGGTTTGTGCACCTGTGTCGTGCAATGCCACGGAGGTCAGAATAGGGCATTGGATTCCCCTGGAACTGAAGTTCTCCTGGAATTGGAGTTACAGACAGTTCTCAGCCGCCATGTGGGTGCTGGGGATCGAACCCAGGTCCTCTGCAAGAGCAGTCAGCACTCTTAACCGCTAGGCCATCTTTCCAGCCCCATATAGTTTTCAACATGCTCAGGTGACCTTGAAGACACTACCTTCCATTTAGTTTTTTTTTCTTTATTTGTTTATTTTTTAAGGGATTCTACAATATAAGAGCACAGTTGTTTTCAGATCACATTGACATTGCTCAGTTTGCCCTACAATTAGGTAATTGGTGGTAGCATCCACAGATGAGGGATACCATTTGTTGTTTGTTTTTCTGGGACTGTGTTACTTCACTTAGCATGATATTTTCTAGCTCCAGCCATTTACCTGCAAAGCTCATGATGTCATCTTTCTTTACTGCTGCATAGAACTCCATTGTGTAGATGTACCACATTTTCTCTATCCACTCATCAGTTGAGGGACATTTGGGTTGGTTCTAGCTCCTTGCTATTGTGAAGGGAGCTAAAATAAACATGGCCATGCATATATCTCTGCGGTAGGATGAGTCTTGTGGGTACATGCCCAGGAGTCATATGGCTGGGTCAGGTGGCAAGTTCATTCCAAGTCTTCCAAGGGTTCTCCACACTGCTTTCCACAGTGGCTGTACAAGTTTACATTCCCACCAGCAGTGGATAAGTGTTCCTCTTTCCCCACAACCTCTTCAACACTTGGTATCATTTGTTTCCTTGATCCTAGCCAGCCTTATTGGAGTAAGATGATATCTTAAAGTGGTTTTAATTTTTATTTCCTTATTTATTAGTGATGTTGAACACTTTTTAAGATGTTTCTCAGCCATCTCTAATTCCTTACTTGTGAAGTCTCTGTTCAGCTCTTTGCTCCATCTTTTGAGTGGGTCATTTGTTTTCTTTCTTCTTTGTTTTTTGAGTAGTTTATATATTCTGGAAATCAATGCTTTGTCAGATGTATCTGCAATGAAGGTTTCCTCCCACTCTGTGGGATTTCTCTTCACTTCCTTGATTGTTTCCTTTGATGTTCAGAAGCTTTTGAGTTTAATGAGGTCCCATTTGTCAATTGTCAACCTTAATTCTTGTGTCTGATTTAGGAAGTCCTTTCCTATGCCTATGTCTTGTAGGTTGCTGCCAACTTTTACTTCTATTGCCTTCAGAGTTTGGGGTTTCACGTTGAGGTCCTTGATCCATCTGGAGTTGACTTTTGTACAGGGCAAGAGGTAGGGGTTTAATTTCATTCTTCTACAAGTGTTGATCCAGTTTTGCCAACACCACTTGCTGAAGATGCTGTCTTTCCTCCATTGTGTCTTCTTGACCCTTTGTCAAATATGAGGTACCTGAAATTGTGTGTGTGCAAGTTTGGATCTTCAGTTTTGTTCCATTGGTCAACAGGTCTGTTTTTGTGCCAGTACCAAGCTGTTTTTATGACTATAGCCTTGTAGTATAGTTTGAAATCTGGTATAGAGATCCCCTCTGTATTGCTCTTTTCACTCAGGGTGGCTTTGGCTATTCGGGGTCTTTTGTTTCTCCAAATGAAATTAAGGACTTTTTTTCCAAGCCTGTGAAGAAACTCTTGGTGATTTTAATTGGGATTGCATTAAATCTGTACAAAGTTTGGGTAAAATGGACATTTTTACCATATTAATTTTCCCAATCCATGAGCATAGGAGGTTTTTCCATCTTCTTGTGTCTTCTTCAATTTCCTTCTTCAGAGGTTTAAAATTTTTGTTGCAGAGATCTTTAGTGTCTTTGGTTAGGTTTGTTCCTAGGTATTTTATTGTTTTTGAGGCTGTTGTGAATGGAAGGTCTCCTTGAATTCCTTCTTCAGTTGCTTGTTGTTGGTGTAAAGAAAGGCTACTGACTTTTCTAGTTTAACTTTGTATCCTGCCACTTTGCTGAAGCTCTTAATCATTTCTAGGAGTTTTCTGGTGGAGTTTTTAGCATCTCTTAAATAAACAATCATCATCAACAAAAAGGGATAGCTTGACTTCCTCTTTTCCAATTGGCATTCCTTTAATTTCCTTTTCTTGCCTCATTGCCCTGGAAAGTGTTTCAAGCACTATATTGAAGAGGAGTTGTGACAGGGGGCAACCTTGTCGAGTTACTACCTTTAAGGGGAATGCTTCTGTCATTTCCCCATTTAGGATGATATTGGCTGTGGGTTTCCTGTATATGGCCTTGATTACATTGAGGAATGATCCCTCCAATCCAATTCCCTCTAGAACTTTAAGCTTGAAGGGATGCTGGATTTTGTCAAAGGCTTTTTCTACATCAATTGAAATTATCATGTGGTTTTTGTCTTTCAGTCCATTTATATGTTTGATGATATTTATTGATGTTGAACCATCCATCCCTGCATTTCTGGTATGAATCCAACTTGGTCATGCAATGATCTTCTTGATGTGGATCTGTATGTGATTTGCAAGTATTTTGTTTAGCATTTTTGCATCTGTGTTCATTAATAAGATGGGTGTATAGTTCTCCTGTTTGGTTGTATCTTTGCCTGGTTTTTGTTTATGAAACTGTTACCATCTTCCCAAATTTTAGAATCACCAGACTTGTAAGTTGAGTCTTTATCTCATATAATTTCATTTTAGCCTTTTGAGCTTAGTATAGTCAGTAATATAGGAGCGAGAAGCTTAAAATAGCAGAAGCCTGGGCTAGGGAAATAGCTCAGTGGTAAAACATTTGCCTATTATGTATGAGGTTCTGGGTTCAATGCCAAGTACAGTAATAAACAGCTAAATAAATAAAAGCAGCAGTATATATTTAATATGGTAAAAGTAAAGAAATTTATTATAAATCTTACCAATAGAAAATTTAGTAGTTATAAATAAAGCAAAGAATGTTGGCACATGCCTACACTCAGGGTACAGTGGTAGGGAGATTTGGATATTACAAGTTTAAGGCTATATAGCAAGGGTCTGTTTCAAACACTTAAAGGAAAAATTTAAAGAAGAAATAACTAGATGTCATGTTTCTAAAAGAATAAATGTAAACCTATCTTTCATATGTATTAATTAAAATTACAAGAAGGGCTAAAAAGATGGCTCAGTGGTTTAGAGCACTGGCTGCTCTTCCAGAGGACCAGGTTCAATTCCACATATCCACATAACTACCATCCATAACTCCAGTTCTAGGCCCTCTTCCGGCCTTTGTGGGCATTGCATCACAAAGGTGCACTTATGTACATGGAGGCAAAGCACTCATACACTTGATAAAAATTAAACATACTTTTTTTTGAGACAGGGTCTCCCTTTTAGTCCCAGCTGGCCTTGAACTCACAGAGATCCACCTGCCTCTGCTGGGATTAAAGGCATGCACCACCACTCCTGGCAAAATTAAACATTTTTAACTTAAAAAATCATTCCTCAATGTAATCAAAGCCATATACAGGAAACCCAGAGCCAATATCATCCTAAATGGGGAAATGACAGAAACATTCCCTTTAAAGGTAGGAACTCGGCAAGGCTGCCCCCGTCACCACTCCTCTTCAATATAGTGCTTGAAACACTTGCTAGAGCAATAAGGCAAGAAAAGGATATTAAAGGAGTACTAATTGGAAAAGAGGAAGTCAAGCTATCCCTATTTGCTGATGATATGATTGTTTACTTAAGGGATGCTAAAAACTCCACCAGAAAACTCCTAGAAACGATTAACAGCTTCAGCAAAGTGGCAGGATACAAAATTAACCTTAAAAAATCAATGGCCTTTCTTTACACCAAGAACAAGCAACTGGAGAAAGAATTCAAAGAGACCTTCCCACTCACAATAGCCTCAAAAACAATAAAATACCTAGGAACAAACCTAACCAAAGACACCAANTTTTGTAGGTAAACTTTGTATCCTGCCACTTTGCTGAAGCTCTTAATCATTTCTAGGAGTTTTCTGGTGGAGTTTTTAGGCATCCCTTAAATACACATATCACTCATCAACAAAAAGGGATGCTTGACTTCCTATTTTTCCAATGGCATTCTTTAATTTCCTTTTCTGCCTCACTTGCCTGGAAAGTGTTTCAAGCACTATATTGAAGAGGAGTTGTGACAGGGTGCAACCTTTTCGAGTGTTACTTACCTTTAAGGGAATTGCTTCGTTCATTTCCCAATTTAGGATGATATTGGCTGTGGGTTTCCCTGTATATTGCCTGATTACCTGAGGAATGATCACTCCCATCCAATTCCCTCTAGAACTTTAAGCTTGAAGGGATGCGGATTTGTCAAAGGCTTTTTCACCTCAATTGAGAAATTATCATGTGGTTCTTTTTTTGTCTTTCAGTCCATTTATAGTTTGATGATCTATTTATTGATGTTGAACCATCCATCCCTGCATTTCTGGTATGAATCAACTTGATCATTGCCAAATGATCTTTTTTGATGTGGTCTGTATGTGATTTGCAAGTATTTTGTTAGCATTTTTTGCATCTGTGTTCATTAATTTAAGATGGGTGTATAGTTCTCCTGTTTGGTTTGTATCTTTGCCTGGTTTTTGTTTCTGAAACTTTGTTACCATCTTCCCAATTTAGATAGAATCACCAGGGGACTTGAAGTGAGTTCTTTATCTCATATAATTCATTTTAAGCCTTTTGAGGCTAGTATAGTCAGTAACAGGCGCTGAGAAAGCTTAAAATAGCAGAGGCCTGGGCTAGGGAAATATCTCCGTGGTAAATAAACACCTTTTTGCCTATTATGTATGATGTTTGGGTTCAATGCCAAGTACCGTAATCAACAGCTAAATAAATAAAAGCAGCAGTATATATTTAATATGGTAAAAGTAAAGAAATTTATTATAAATCTTACCAATAGAAAATTTAGTAGTTATAAATAAAGCAAAGAATGTTGGCACATGCCTACACTCAGGGTACAGTGGTAGGGAGATTTGGATATTACAAGTTTAAGGCTATATAGCAAGGGTCTGTTTCAAACACTTAAAGGAAAAATTTAAAGAAGAAATAACTAGATGTCATGTTTCTAAAAGAATAAATGTAAACCTATCTTTCATATGTATTAATTTAAAATACATTTAATTAAAAAAAAAAAAAAGATGGCTCAGTGGTTAGAAGCCCTGGCTGCTCTTTCAGAGGACCAGGTTCAATTCCACATATCCACATAACTACCATCCATAACTCCCGTTCTAGGTCCCTCTTCCGGGCCTTTGTGGGCATTGCTCACAAAGGCACTTTATGTACATGGAGGCAACACACTCAAACACAAAAAAATTTTTTTTTTTTTTTTTTTTTTTTTGAGACATTGTCTCCTTTTAGTCCCCAGCTGGCCTTGAACCACAGAGAATCCACCTGCCCTCTGCTGGGATTAAAGGCCATGCCCACCCCTCCTGGCCAAAATTAACACATTTTTAAACTTAAAAAATCATTCCTCAATGTAATCAAAGGCCCTATACAGGACACCCAGAGCCAAAATCATCCTAAATGGGGGAAGGGAATGAACAGACAAACATTTCCCTTAAAGGTAGGAACTCGGCAAGGCTGCCCTCCTACTCACCACTCCTCTTCAATATAGTGCTTGAAACACTTGCTAAGAGCAATAAGGCAAGAAAAGGATATTAAAAAGGTAGTACTAATTGGAAAAGAGGAACGTCCAAACTTATCCCTATTTGCTATTGATATGATTGTTTACTTACAGGGATGCAAAAAACTCCACCAAGAAAACTTTTCCCTTAGAAACGATTAACAGCTCAGCAAAGTGGCAGGATTAACCAAATTAACCTTAAAAACCAATGCCTTTCTTTTACACCAAGAACAAGCAACTGGACAACGACTTCAAAGAGACCTTTCCACTAACAATAGCCTCAAAAACAAATAGATACCTAGGAACAACCCTAACCAAAGACACCAACGGACCTCTACAACAAAAATTTTAAACCCTTAAAGAAAGAAATTGAAGAAGACCTCAGAAGATGGAAAACACCTCCCATGCTCATGGCTTGGGAAAATAACATTGTAAAAATTGTCCATTTTCCAAACCACTCTTGTATAAGATTTAATGCAATCCCAATCAAAAATCCCAAGAGCTTCTTCCACAGGCTCGAATAAAATGCCTTAAATTTCATTTGGAAAAACAAAAGACCCCGAATAGCCCAAATCACCCTGAGTGAAAAGAGCTTCACACGGGGGATCTCTTTACCAGACTTCAAACCTATACTACCTGCTTATAGTCATAACAACAGCCTGTTACTGGCACAAAAACAGACCGTTGACATGGAACAAACCGAAGATCCAAAATCTGAGCACATACATTTCAGCCATCTTCATATTTGACAAGGGCGGCAAGAACCACCAAGGAGAAAAGACGCCATCTTCAGCAAGTGGTGTTGGCATAACTGGTTCACCACTTGTAGAAAGCATGAAATAAACCCCTACCTCTTCACCCTGTACAAACGTCAACTTCAGATGGATAGAAGACCTCAACGTGAAAACCCCAACTCTGAAGGTGATAGAAGAAAACAGTTGGCAGCAGACTACAAGACATAGGCCGTAGGAAAAGGGTACTTCCTAAATCCAGACAGCAGCTGCACAAGAATTAAGGTCGCACAATTGAGAAATAGGACCTCATTAAAATCAAACACTTCTGCTTACATCATAAAAACAAACAATCAGGAAGTGAAGAGGGAAATCCCACCAGAATGGGAGAGGAAAACCGTCATGCAGATACAGCCGGACAAAGCGTGATTTCCAGAAATATTATTTTTTTGTTTTTAAAAAACTCAAATCAAAACAAAGAAAAAAGAAAACAAAATGACCCGCTCAATAGATGGAGCAAAAGAACTGACACAGAGACTTCACAAGCGCGGAAGGAATTAGAGCTGTCTGAGAAACACCTCAAGAACTGCTCAACATCACTAATCATTCAGGATGCAAAGCACCAATGAATAACCACTTTAAGATATCATCTTATTCCACACAAGAATGGCTAGAATCATGAAAACACCTGATACCAAGTGCTTGGAGAGGTTGTGGGGACAGGTGATACACTCATCCACTGCTGGTGGGAATGTAAAACTCGTACAAGCCACTATGGAAAGCAGTTGTGGAAAAACCCTGGAAGACTTGGAATGAACTTGCCCCCGACCCAGCCATACCACTCCTGAGCATGTACCTACAAGGACTTACGCCACCACCGAGATTACATGCACTGCCATGTTTATTGCAGCTCTCTTCACCAATAGCACGGCGCTGGAACAACCCTAAATGCCCCTCAACTGACGATGTGTCATAGAGAAAAATGTGGTTACATCTACACAATGGAGTTCTAACCAGCAGTAAAGAAAGACGACATACGAGCTTTTGCCAGGGAAAATGGGCTGGACTAGAGGACATCATGCTGCGTGAAGTAACACCGTCCCAGAAAAACAAACGACGAATGGTATCCCTCATCTGTGGATGCTAGTGCCAACTACCCAGTTCTCATAGGACAATAAAACAGCATGAGAAACCACAGAAACAACACGAATACTGAGAGATGAAACAATGATCACTGAAGAAATCAGAAAAGAAAAGGGATCCTAGAATCAAGAGTGGACGTTTCTTTTGTGAGCCAGCTGGAGGTCTCACCTCTTTGACTGAACCACCCAAAGGACCCGGTTTTGGTGTGCAAGCAGGCCTTTAATTTATATTCAATTGTAAAGATACCACTGGAAAAATGAAATATGAACTTCCTATCTACAAAAAAAAAAATATCACAAGTAACTGGGGACACCAGTCTACAGTGAGTGGCTGTGCTGATCTGTGTAGCCTCGCATCAAGGCTGTTACTGCCTCAAGGTGGGATGACTCTGTGCAAGGCCACTCTTGCCTCATAGCAAGGCGAGCTGGTAAGATACTGAACATAATGAGCCCCAGCTGCAGTTGTTCCAGGGCACGGTGACTCTGAGAAGCCCTTTGTACGGCACCATTTGGAATGTCTCTTCACCAACAGTGTCCCTTTACTGCCCTGCCCATCGCAGCTGTACCGCAGCGTATCTAATAAACTCTGCACTTCCACCACTCCAGTAACTGGCCTTTCACACCCTTGCCGTCTCCCATAACAGTAATCTCCAGAAGAAAAAGGTATAGAGGGGCTGGAGAGATGGCCTACCGGTCAAGAGCACCGACCGCTCTTGCCGTGGACCCGGGTTCGACCCAGCCCCAACATGGTGGCCGAGCAGCCGTCTGAAACTCATTCCAGGAGAATCCAGTTCAGGGGAATCTGGACACCCTCTTCTGACCTCCGTGGCGGTTGCTACGTCACGGTGCACAGACTTGCATGCAGATAATACATTCATACACATAACAGAAATAAAAAAATGAAAAAAAAACTAAGAAAAAAATTATAAAAAAAAAAAAAGAAAAATAAAAAAATTAAAAAAAAAAAAAGAAAAAGGTATAGAGCTGTGTGGTGAGGCAGGAAGATAGTTTGATTTGCATCTTAAGCTTTGCCATATTGTTTGAACACTTTCTCAGTCTTTTTTTTTCTTTTTTTTAGTTTTTGAAAAAATTTTTAATTTATTACTTTTTATGTATGATTGTACTGTCTGCATATAGGTTGGTGCACCCGTGTTGTGCAATGCCGTGGAGGTCAGAAGAGGGCGTTGGATTGCCCTGAAACTGGAGTTAAAGACGGTTCTTAGCTGCCATGTGGGTGCTGGGAATCGAACCCGGGTCCTCTGCAAGAGCAGTTGGAGCTCTTAACCGCTGAGCCATCTCTCCAGCCCCTCTTTTTTTTTTTTTCTTTTAACCTGGGTTTCACTAGGTAACCCTGGCTGACCTATAACTTGCTATGTAGACCAGACTTGCTTTGCCTGAACTCACACAGATCCGCCTTCCTAGTGCTGGCCATTAAATTTAAATTTGAATTAAATAAATGCAATTAAATTGAATCAATTAAAGCCATTGAATGTGTTTTTAATAATTCTATGATCTCGAGCCTGGAGAAAGGGCAACAGCTTCTTTCAGCCCTGAAAAGGGGGGGGGGGGTCCTCTGTCCCTAGCACAGACCATACAGTGACCAATCTCCCACATCTTGGCATTTCCCTACACGTCCCAGTGGACAAGAACTTCATATGCTGCCCTCTGACTTCCACTAAGCATCCTGACCAAAACTTCTGGTTTTTCTCCAGCTGGCCTAGAACTCAATATATGGACCAGGCTGGCCTCGATCTCTCAGAGATCTGCCTGTCTCTGCCTCCCAAGTGCTGGAATTAAAGGTGTGTGTCACCACACTGGGCACTAACTAAACTTTTTGACAGAAAAGAATTAGATAATTTGTGAGAGCTCCCTAACTTGAGCAGAAAAAAATTCCATTGACTCCATCAGCCACTGCTCAATGAGATTAATTCTAGTGCCTGGTCTTCACACCAGGCCAGTGAGGAGGCAAGCTTTGCTCCTGTTCTGCAGAAATTTACCTGGGACTTACGAACTATGTGATTTTTTTTTTTTACTCTTGCTAAGTAACTTCAACATTACACGTGAGTTTCCACAGTCTCATTTTCAGCTGAGCCCAGTAGAGCCAGGCACTCGAGGCTCACACTGGAGCATCCTCGGCATCACCACCCTGCACTCTGCTCTTTTCTTTGTATAGTCCTGGAGCAGGACTGAAGCGTGCAATTTTCTAGTCTGGAAGAAAGCAACCATTCTGAGCCTGTTCCTTGAGTTTTCCTGTCACGCAGACCTCCCAGGCCTCCTCAGCGGGCGCCTGCAGTTCTGGACGAGTCCGGGAGGGGGCGCCCAGGCCTCGCAAGACTGGCTACCTGATGCAAGGCTGAAATGAACAGGGGCTTCACATAACATCTGTCTCCAGGAGCTCTGTCCCCAAAGACAAACAGGAGAGAGGCAGAAGAGAGGCAGAAGAGAGACTTCACACTCCCACCTGGCAAGGGGTCTTCAGGTTTGTTAAACCAACCTGGGGCTCAGAAGTGAAGCCTTGTCTATTCCTTCCCACAGTTTAAAATACACAACAAACAAACAAAAACAAAGTTCCAGCCTTCATTCCCCAGCACCTTTTGTTCCTTTTAAGTAGAGCCTTTATGACACAGCCTCCTGGTCCCTCAGGCCCCCCAAAGGTCCCTTTCCTTCCTCCAGCATTGTTAACAGGGTGAAAAGCCTGCCCTGGGGATCTCTGATGCTCACTTGTTTTAGAAAGAGGTGGGTAGATGAGGAAAGACTCCAAGTGCTTATTTTACAAGAGCTGAGATACTGGAAGTCATCAGAACATTTTGTCAGACTGAAGTAAATTGCTGTAGCATGCATACTTAAATCTCGGGGATCTTTGAAAAGGGCTGGCCCCAAATGAGGAAGCCAGTCAATATAAGGGAAGCTTTTACACTGTCTTATAAGGGGTGAAAACAGGCACCTGTCCCTCTTGGGTGTAGGCTTTATCATTTTTAAGTGCTGACAACAAAACTACCCTGCTGTAGTTTCTGCTTTGAGGTTCTTCATCTAAGTTAGGGCTGTTTTTGATAAAGAAACTCTGTAGCCAGGTAGCGTCTTTTTTTCTCAGTGTGTATGATTTACTTCTCTTTTTTAAGAATATTTTAAATTTATCTATTGAAATGTCATACATTGATGTGATGTTTGTTTGTTTGTTTGTTTGCTTTTTGAGACGGAGTCTCCCTGTAGTTCTGGCTGTCCTGGAACTTGGTATGTGGACCAGGCTGGCATTGAACTCACAGAGATCCACCTGCCTCTGCCTCCCAAGTGCTGGGATTAAAGGCGTGCACCACCATGCCTGGCTTGTGCCTTTTTTTTTTTTTTTTAAGCTTTTTGAGACGGAGTCTCCCTGTAGTTCTGGCTGTCCTGGAACTTGGTATGTGGACCAGGCTGGCATTGAACTCACAGAGATCCACCTGCCTCTGCCTCCCAAGTGCTAGGATTGAAGGCGTGTGCTACCACAGCCACCTATGTGATGTATTTTATCATACCCACTTGCCAGTACCTCCCTTCAATTGCCCCGAGTGATGTCTCATCTGTATTAGTTATTTTTCTGTTGCTTACACCATGACCAAGGCAACTTCTAGAAAGAAGAGTCGATTTGGGCTTACAGTTCCAGAGGGATAAGAGTCCATCACGACAGGGGGAGGCGTGGTAGCAGGTAGCTGGAGCAGGCAGTGGAGAACTCACTTCTTCAAAGGCAAACAGGAAGCAGAGAATGTTAAACTGGAAGTGGGGCAAAGTTACGAATTCCCAAAGCTGGCTACCCCGCCCAATGTGCTCCCTCCAGTTAGGCTCCACCTGCTAAAGATCCCATGACCTCCCCAAACCACACCACCAGCTGCGGACCAAGTGTTCAAACGCCCACAGCCATAGGGGACGTTTCTCATTCACATTACTGCATCATCTCCCTCCCAGCCTCACCTCCTCTTTTTGTGTTATTAATAACCTCCTGAGTCCAGTTAGTGCTATCTTTTTTATTATTATTATTATTTATCTTTGTATGTATATGAATGTACTGTCTGCATGCAGGTCTGTGCACCCGTGTCGTGCAATGCCGCGGAGGTCAGAAGAGGATCTCGGATTCCCCTGGAACTGGAGTTCTCCTGGAATTGGAGTTACAGACGGTTCTCGGCCACCATGTGGGTGCTGGGGATCGAACCCGTGTCCTCTGCAAGAGCGTCGGTGCTCTTAACCGCTAGGCTATCTCTCCAGTCCCAAGTTAGTGCTATCTTTATGTGCGTGGGTGTGGAGCCATCTGCTGGAGCACCGACAACCTAACAGCAGCCACATCCCCAAAAGAGAGTGACTCTCAGCGGCCACTAACTGCCAATAGCTCTTCTGCCAAGGGTATAACTTGGGGCGGGGCCTCCTGAATCTATACTGGAATTTCAACTGGCTTGGTCTTGTGTGAATGAGAATTCACAAACTGATGTTTAACCTGCCTTGGTTGTCAAGGGATATGAGCTTAAGAACCAAACTAAGTTAAGAAACATGATATCAGTTTGTGAATTTTTCACCTGTCTTTAAGGTTCAAGTTCAATTCATTCAGGAAACCGGGTGATCCATCAAACAGAACTTTCTCCATCAGTCTTAAGACTAAATACACACCTTTAATCCTAGCACTTGGGAGGCAGAGGCAGGCGGATCTTTGTGAGTTCAAGGCCAGCCTGGTCTACAGAGCAAGTTCCAGGACAGCTGGGGCTACAGGGAGACCCTGTCTCAAAAAGACCCCCCCCAAAAAAAAGACTAAATACCATCGACTGGATAATGTGTGAAGAGCATAAGTTGACTGCCCATAATTACAGAGGCTGGGATGTCCAAGATCATACACAGTAGGTTCAGTGTCTGGTGAAGGTTCATCTCCTTTCTCTACCCCTCTGATCTCACTCTGTGCTTCAGCTGAACCAGTCCATGTGACTCCCAAACCTTAGAGCTTCTCCAGACGTGTCCAAAACTTCTCTGAACAAAGGCATAATCTCTGGGGAAAGATGAATGCAGAGACTTTTCTGTGTTGGTTTTGTTCACTGGTGTGTTTTGTTTTTGTTTTGTTTTGTTTTGTTTTGTTTTGTTTTGTTTTGTTTTTTCACTGCTGTGTTTTGGCCACACAGGCTTAGTATTGTTGAGGAAATGGGTCACATAGACCTGGGTAGAACTTGGCTCTGCACCAACCTTTGACAGGTTGCTTGGGTTCTAGATGGCTGCCTTCTAATAATAGCCATGGAGATGAAAGGGCCCTTGGCTGTGAGCCTGACATCTCAGACAATGGATCTGCAATGTTCTCCTGGACTGGAGTAACCCATACAGTACTGTCAAGCCCACCTTTCCTGCAAAGTCTCTGGTCTCTAACCCTGCTAGTTCTGCCCACTTTGCTTAATGAAAAGAAACAGAAGTCAGTAGTATTCAAAATAATTGATAGGAGGGAGAGTCTATAATTTCCATACCCCTGTGTTCAAGGCATGAGTCTGAGTTACAGAGCACCTGCTGTACCCTGGTTCTTGTGTTCCAAAGCAAAGAATTAGCTCAGGGATTTATGGTTACAAATAGTAAGAGGAGCTGAAGAGACAGCTTGGTGGTTAAGAGCACTGGCTGCTCTTGCAGAGGATGTGAGTCTGCTTCCCAGCACCCATATGGGATCTGATGCCCTCTTCCAGTCTCCATTGGCATTGCACATATGTGATATGCTTACATACATGCAGGCAAAACATTCATATCTATGATATAAAAATTAAAAACCAGGGGCTGGAGAGATGGTTCAGTGGTTAGGAGCACTGACTTCTCTTGCAGAGGGGCCAGATTCAATTCCCAGCACCCACATGGTGGCTAAGAACTGTCTTTAGTGCCAGGCATGGTGGCACACACCTTTAATCCCAACACTCAGGAGGCAGAGGCAGGTAGATCTCTGTGAGTTCAAGGCCAGCCTGGTCTACAGAGAGAGCTCCAGGCCAGCTGGGACTAAAGGGAGACCCTGTTTCAAAAATACCAAAACAAAAAATAAAATAAAATAAAATAAAAACCAGGGGCTGGAGAGATAGCCTAGCGGTTAAGAGCACCGACTGCTCTTGCAAAGGACCCGGGTTCGATTCGCAGCGTCCACATGGTGGCTAAGAACCATCTGTAACTCCAATTCCAGGAGAACTCCAGCTCCAGGGGAATCCGAGACCCTCTTCTGACCTCCTTGGCATTGCACAACACGGGTGCACAAACCTACATGCAGACAGTACATTCATACACATACAAAAATAAATTTAAAAATTAAAAAAATAAAATAAAATAAAAACCAAATAGGAATAGAGAGTTTATCAAGAAAGGGAAGGCATTCATGAGAATGGGAATGGCCTGGTGAGATGCAGGAAAAGCCTCCAAAGCCTAGGGCCATGAGGTCCATGACGCACTGTAGGTCATAACACAGCATCCCACCCCCAAGTCCCAGGAAGGGAAAGGGCTTCCAGTCTCCTCCTGCTGCACCTGGAGACAATTAATCATCCACCACAACCACCACCCCATCCTTCTCCCAAGACTTTGTGCTTTCTTCCATGGAGTTCATGGGTTCGTCTGGGACCAAAAGTACTGTGTCAGTGCTTCTCTGGAAAGTCAGGCATCTCCTTGTGTTCCCAGCAGCAGTGTGAGAGAGTGAGTGAAAGTTCCCAAAATAAAACCTGCATCTTCAAAATAATCAACTGATAAGAACATCAGTGATCATGGAGAATTTTGAAATGTTGCAGGACCAGGGCCTAATTATAAATCTTGTTCTGTGTGACCTCATATTCTGTAAATAACAGGTAAACACCTTTTGGAATGTATTAACAAAACCATAGTTTCTATGGACCAAAAGGCTAAGATGCCATCAGAAAGCCTCTGCGGCCTACAGCTGAGATTTCTCCACATTGCTATAATTGCCTACTTAATGTTTCTACCGATTTATTTGAAGCACCTTGATTTATGGCTTTCTTTGTTCTATTACTATAAAAACTTCATAAAACTGCTTGCACATTGGAACATGGAATTTGAGGTGACTTAAATCTGTGCCTTTGGGCCAGTCACTCATATTTGACTCCAGAATAACCTTCCTCTTATCCTCCCTTTGAAGTAAAAGTTGTGTTTTTGCTTCAGCAAGAGTGAGAAGAAAAAGAGGAGAGGGAGAAAAGAAGAAAAGAGAGAGGGAGAAGGGGAAGGAAGAGGAGGCAAAGGAAGGGTCTGGAGCTACCCCTGCTCTGGCTCCCTTCAAGCCATCCTGAGCTGAGCCCAAAGGGGTCAAGGCCCAGGGCGGAGCAGAGATCCCTACTCCCACCTTTCAGTGCTTGGAGACCATGTGGAATCAAATGGCTCCGTAGGGCACACAGGCTACAGCAAAGCCCTATTAATAGGATCTCAGAAGTCCATGTGCATTTTCATACACCTTCTCTTTTTCTGTTTTAACAGGCTGTGGTTTGTTTTTGTTTGTTGCACTCCGCACGATCAAATCCAGGAAGCACTCTATCACCAAACTCGATCTCCAGCCCTTGCTATTATTTTTTAAAGATTTTTAACACATGAGTAATTCTGTCAGCTTGTCAATTTGCAAGGCCCTCCCCATCCCCACCCCATCCCACCCGACCCCCCACATACCCTGCTTTGACTTCCCTCCTGATCAGCCCCTCTGGCAGAGAGAACAAGCAGAACAAAGGAACCTCAGGCTTGTGTGAATTGTGGAACACTTTATTGAACATGAGTGAACAGACATCAGATTTCCTCTGTCAATTAAGACTCTGGACTCTAGGGAAGGAAGTAAAGAGAATTTCTGAGGAAACATTAAAGTGGGAGGTAGAAGTTCAAAGGGAGATAATTTAGAGGACAGATGAATAACCTCTTCTGAAGGGCTTCAGATGGCAAGAGAAATGAGAACCTCCAAGGAAGGAAGCAGAGACTCCCAGCATCTGCTGAGAGCGTGTTCCACAGCCAAGCCAAGCACACGTATGTGGTGTCCTCCGAGCAAGCTAGAAAGAAGGCTACATTACAGGGGCCAAGAGTGCTGAGCTCCAGAAGGAAAGCTGAGCCCTACGCTAACCAACCAGTCAGGCGTGTGCTGCTAGTTAACCAACCAGTCAGGCGTGTGCTGCTAGCTAACCAACCAGTCAGGCGTGTGCTGCTAGCTAACCAACAAGTCAGGCGTGTGCTGCTAGCTAACCAACCAGTCAGGCGTGTGCTGCTAGCTAACCAAGTAGTCAGGCGTGTGCTGCTAGCTAACCAACCAGTCAGGCGTGTGCTGCTAGCTAACCTACCAGTCAGGCGTGTGCTGCTAGCTAACCATAGGGCTTTGCATTGCTTATCCACCCTAAACTTCAGTCTCTGCACTCTCAAAGTAGGAAGCTTAATGCCTACCTCCAGGGCTTTTATGGGGATTACGTATAATCATCAACACGGAAATATCGGCCATGACTAGGCACACATGAATTGTGCTTTGCAATCCTTTCCCTGTCCAAGCACCAGAAATAGCTTATTCCTATTCTGAGCTTTGCCCTTAGGCCCAAATGCTTTTAGCCACTCCCCAACAGGATCAGGGATCCACTCCAGTTCTGCTCCAAACAGGGGAGGCAGCTTCATGGGGACAGCTTGTTGCAGGTCTTTACCTCTTTAGAATGCCTCCAGGTCTTTACCTCTTTAGAATGTTGCTGGGTGCACTTGGCAGTCAGAATGGAGTTGGGCTGCGCTTGGCAGTCTGGGGAGGAGCCCAGCAAAACTGAGCCAGAGGCAGCCTACTTCTCCTGGCTTTCTGGGTGAGATGCCTCCCTACCAAGAGACCCCTTAGAAGTCCTAGAGCACAGTCCCAGCTTAGAGGTGAGGCTGTGGCTTTGAGGGAATAGTGTGTGTGTGTGTGTGTGTGTGTGTGTGTGTGTGTGTTGTGTGTGTGTGTGTGTGTTGTGTGTGGTGTGTATGTGTTCATGAAGATGTACATGCATGTGTGTGAAGGCCAGGGGTGAATGTCAGGTGTTTTTCTCAATTGTTTTTCTACCTAATTTAGTATTATTTTTAAGTTTTAAGTTATGAGTATTTTGCCTGCATGTATGTAAGTGTACTTGTGTGCACATTTCCCATGGAGGCCAGAAAGACAGCATCAGATCCCCTGGAAATGATGTTACAAATGGTTGTTAGATGCCACATAGGTGCTGGGAACAGAACCCAGGTCCTCTACAAAAACTACTAGTACTCTTAATCATTGACCCATCTCTCCAACCCCTCTACCTGGAACTCAGCTATTCAGCTCTGCTGCCTGGCTGGTAAACTCCAAGAATCCTTCTACCTCTGCCTTCCCAGCCCTGAGAGTAAAGACTTGTGCCAACATGGTTGGCTTTTTTTGTGAGTGCTGGGGTCTAAACTTGAGTCTTTATGTTTGCATGGCAAACACTTTTTACTAAGTCATCTCCCTTGAAGGAAATTCTGAAAGTGGGAATAGGGACCTCATAATTCATTTGCATTCCTTGGCCCCTAGGACAACAAAAATTTCCCCAAGTTATTGAACCATTCTTTTTTTTTTTTTTTTTTTTTTTTTTGTTCTTTCAAGACCAGGGTCTCCTTGTAGTCCCAGCTGTCCTGGAATTCACTCTGTAGACCAGGCTGGCCTTGAACTCACAAAGATCCACCTGCCTCTGCCTCCCAAGTGCTAGGATTAAAGGCGTGCGCCACCACGCCCGGCTGAACCATTCTTAAGAACTGAGCTTGAAAACTCAAAGCCAAGAGCATTTGTTTCTCACCTGCTTACAACAGCAAGGAAAATAGTATATGATCTAAAATTTCATTTTTAGACTAGCTGGCTTGCTCTCTCCAACTCCCATGTTACTATCCATTCTATTTCTCTGTAACATAAAACACAGCATGCTCATACATGTGCATACAGGCACACATTCAAGTATATGTGTACACAGACTATCCCACACAAATATATGTGCAGGACATGGTTCTTAAAGAAAGTCTCCATATTGTCCAATGTTTTCTAGCTTCTTTACCAAACACGAAATGTTAATGTATGAGAAGCTACTGAAGTTTTATATAAATAAGAGGGCATTTTAGCCACTGTGCCTTCAACTACCCATTACTCCTTAAAGATAACTATACTGCTCTTCAGTTATAAAAATACTAATCAGGCGGGGCCTAGTGGCGTATACCTTTAATCCTAGCACTCCAGAAGCAGAGGCAGGTGGGTCTTTGTGAGTTCAAGGCCAGCCTGGTCTACATAGTGAGATCCAAGCCAGCTGGGACTAAAGGGAGACCCTATCTCAAAAAAAGAACCCCCCCCCAAAAATACTAATCAGGCTGGGCATGGCAGCCCACACCTTTAATCCCAGCACTCTGGTGGCAGAAGCAGGTGGATCTCTGTGAGTTCAAGTCCAGCCTGGTCTACATAGTGAGTTGTAGGACAGTTGGGGGCTACAGGGAGACCCTGTCTCAAAAAGACAGAAAAAAAAAAAACAGAATAAAGTTAAATTCCTGCTAGACCCAGTATACAGAAAATAATTGCAGGTATATTAAAGATCCACATGTAAAAATTAAAACTATAAAAAATATTTGAAAAAATCAGAATATTTGAAGCACTATGGAACTAGAACAAGTTGAGCAAAAGAAAAAAGTCACATAAGCCATAAAGCAAAAAAGAGAGTTGATCATATAAAAATGAAGAATTTAGAAGAACAAAAGATAACATGATCAAAGTTATAAATATGAGACACCATAAAAACAAATGTAAAACAACTAATAAATTGTAAGGAAATATTTTAACCCATATAATGTAATTTCCCAAGTTAATAAGAAGGCAATCGAATTGAAAATTTGCAAAGAACATAAACTGCCACATTACAGACAGGGAACCAAAATGAATAGTAATCACATAAAAAGGATACTCCATCTCAACCAACACATAGGAAAATTAAATTCAATAATGACCATGTAACTATGTTTACCCATTACAGCTTCTTGAAGTGGACTCTAGTCAGTCCCTATCTGGGACTCCTAGTTCTGGCTCATGATACGCACGAGAATATAAACAGCTACAAACTTTTATGAAAATGATCAAACGGTATTTATCAAAGTTTAAACTGTGCACATACTCTGATCTAGGAATACCCTTTCTGAGAAGATTTCAGGGTGATTAAAAAAATACCAGGAGACAAAGTTAGTTGTCTATATTTGTTAAAGAATTTTCTGGTAATAAAACAACCCAGAACAACTTAAATCTTATTCAAAAGGTGCTTCATGAATGCAATTATGAAGAACTTGTGTTAAGGAACATTACTGGACAGAGAAAGCCATGCTTCAATTTCCATCTCTATACAATCAAATTCACACTGCCGCTTGTGCCACAAACGTATTCTGACATTTTACTCTAGCTTGTTAAATCAAAATCAGAATTTACATTATTAATGGTCCTCCTTAAAATTTACATAATTACATAATTAATGGTGCTCATAGCTGTTTGCAAATATTTTTTTCATCAATGAAAAAAATGGAAAGAAATTGTACATGAAATTTTGAACAGTTACTGCTTCTGTAACCTGTCACTAAAAAGAAGAAAAATCACCAGGAGAAGAAAGCAACAGGAAACATGAACAGACAATGAATTCACTGAAAGCAAACACTAGTGGTTTGATAACCACAGCAGGGAAAAGCAGTCTTAGAAGAGCCCATGAGCTTTTAAGATTCTCCTTAACTTAAAGCCCCTTTGAAAGCCCTGTGCACTCAGATTAACCAAACTGGAGTTGCTGCAAACACCCAACCGTGCAGGCACCTTGGAAAGGATGTGAGATTGTATATGAGGACATGTGGGGTAGAGGGGGGATATGCGGACTTGAGGGCCATGTAAGGTGGATACAGGTGGGTAGGTGGGTAGGAGGGCAGGATTTTGAGGATGAAATACATATTTTCAGAGTGGTCAGAAACTGACTTGAGTTCTAATCCTGAATTTTTTACTTACTATCTATGGGGTTCAGATTGTCTTTGTTTTAAACCAATCTTGTCACTTAAGAGATAAGCACCTGAAGGGAAGAGGTCTATTCAATGACAGGTACTTCCTGTTCCCTAAGCCCAGCTTCAGGCCTTCCTGTGGTACTACAGCCCCCTCTTCCTCCTGCTTCCTTTCTCCTATTCCCTGGGACACAGCAGTCTCCTCCTTCCTTCCCCTGCTTAGAGTGGAAACTCTGGCCTTTAAATTCTTCAGTGTCTTAACAGCCTATCTGCTGTGACTTACACAGACTCCTTCTGCACTGAAATCATTTTGCTCCAAGCAAAAGTAAAGGAATAATTTCAAACACACACACACACACACACACACACACACACACACACGGGGGGGGGGGATACTAACTTCTTACTTGACACAAATCATTCTAAATAAGAATCCAAATGTCACTCTGGATCCTCTGAAAAATACAACTTCAGTTATAACAGAAAGAAAACTCCAAACACACCAAAATTTCAGGAAATTAATTGTTAACTATTTTTGCATTATTGCAAAGAATGCATTCAAACTACATTGATCCTTTGGAATACCTTGAACAGACACAGGACTAAATAATTTTGTCTCTTTGCAAAGGCTGAGTCTCTGGAGTGATGGTGACAAACTGGAAGCAAGTTTCTGCTTGTATGGCAGGTCAGGCAAGAGTCCCTTTCAATTTAGCAGATCACAAGATTGTCACACTAACTGTACCCATACACAGATAACTGCACTGTTGTCCTGGAAGACAGTTTGGGGTCTTCAGAGCTCCTGTACTCCTGTCACAGATCTGGAACTGGTGGGACCCCCCCCAAGGGGTACAGCTCACACACACTGGGGCCTGAGCTCTCTGTCATTGTTGAGGAGGTCTGTGAGTTCCCCGATGTACTTGATGGTATACTTGAGTGTCTGAATCTTGGTGAGCGGCTGGCCTCTCTGGCTGTAGACAGGGGGTAGATAATTCCGGAGGGTGTGCAGGGCATCTGCCAGGGTCCGCATTCTGAGCTTCTCCCTCTCGCTGGCCTTGCGCCTCCGCTGGACAGACATCTTGACTTTGCTGCCCTTCTGGCCCTTGAGACCACCAGCACCTTGTAGATAGGCAGGTTGAAAAGCTAACATATTATAGTCCAGCTCTACGAGACCTCCAGCCCCATGGCTACTGCAGCCATCACTGCCTCCTGTGCTGGCCCCACTATGCCCACAGGGCAGCCCAGTCCCACCAGGACAGGGAGAGGAAGAGTAGGACTCCAGTGATGGAACCGGAGAAAGGCTCTGCATGGGGGATGCCTGGCTGAGCTCGTAGGGCCTGGCTCTGCTTTTCCAGTCCCAGGAGGCCAGCAGGCCAGCAGTATGGGAAGAGTCCAGGCCATCCTCCAGGCTGAGGAAGGTCTCACCCAGGCTGTCCATGCCTCCGAGACAGCTGTGAAAGGAAGGACTCTCTGGAAAGTGAGAAAGTTCTGCTGCCTAGCCAGGGACCAGCTCTCTTTTTATGATGGTGGGGGACAAGTGACAAAGTGGGAAAGAGGCCGGGGGTAGTGGGAGTTCAAAGGAAAAACCAAGGACCAAGATGGAAAATGAACTCTTCAGGTGTTACTTTCTCCTCATTGATAATTAGCATCTTCTAGCTAAAATGTCTTTAAACAGAAAGGCCTCCAAGAGAAGAAAAAAGGAATTATCTTGTTGTAACTAAACCAATTAAGGCTGGATAACTAGACTTAGCATCATCCTGTGGAACTCATTAATGGGGGAGCCAAAGAAAACAAACCTGGGCATCTGTAGCAAGGAGGGACCCCCAAGGGGCTTTGAGCCAAAAAGGCTCCTGTCCCCTCCACTCAGACCTTGTTGAAATTTCAGAGCAGATGGGCTGTATTGCTGGAGAAGGAGCCCAGAGTTGTGACAAAGCAAGGCTTCTGAGCTTCAATTCTCCTCCATGTCAAATGCAGAAAATAATGGCTCCTAACGTCCTGGAGCTAGACACTGAAGGCACACTGGATGCCCTCTTCATTCTTTCCTTTCATTTTGGTGAACTTCTCCAGGTTTTGAAGAGTCAGGCATCCCTTAATATGCTGCCAATAAAAGGACAAAGATCAGCAGCTCCAGTAAGCCTTAATGAGCAGGAAATATCCTTCAAGTCCTTGCTTTAAATGAGCAGAATCAAATTCCCCCAATGCAAAATGATGGCAGAAGATAGAAAAACTTCCTAAAACTGGGACTTCGCAAGCATACCTGGTTGGCATTCAGCCTTCTGAAAGTCTTTAAACCCTCCTGCCTAGTCACACCTTGTTTTTTGAGATGTGTAGAGGAAGTGTGAAATTGACAAGAGAGTCTGTTTTCCCCACCACTGCTCCAAATGCCACTGAATGTGTTAAGTTGGATGATCTTGCTGGTCAGCTTCACTTCCTATATGCTCCTGGAGATACTTTGGAAAAGAAAAAAGTCCCATATTCCCCATTTGTCCCAGGAACAGAGCTAATTCTCCATGCAACCCCTTCTACAAATGAATATCAACATCAGAGTCACAGTGACTTTTAGCTTCACAGTAACTTGTTCTTTAACATGGTTATTTAAGCCCTTTTGCAATTTTTAAAGAAATGTCAAGGATCTAATTAGAATATTTATGGCATTTTTTTAATTAATACAGCTTGGAAAAAAAACATCTGAAGCAGATAATCTGGATAAGAATGCACTTAGCTTAACCTTTCACTGAAGAACACGAGAGTTCGGCACACAAATGAAATATAATAAATTTTCCTCCTTTCACTCTCCTGTCTTCCTTCCACTATGGTGAAAAAGTCTAGAAAGCAGTGAAATTGCTCAAGGAACTTTGTATGACTAACAGTTAAGCTTCAGATTTAAATAATCCTGACATTTCACACATAAAAATGAGCTTCACAAAAGTGGAGACTCAGTTAAGTCTCCCTAACAGGAAGTGGTATATTCAGTAGGAAGCGGTAGGTCCAGGAGTCCCTGTAAGACTTCAACACCGATCATTTAAAAGCATTTTTTTTCCTTATTTAAGCCTGTTGTGAGAGAGGCAGGTGGCATGAATGTGACCTAAGACAGGGGATTCCCAGTAGATGACACAGGGTGGCCCAAGTGGCCACCACCTGTAAAGAGGGACCAGTTATAAGGGAACAAGATAGACTCCAAGGACACTATATAAATAAGCTTAATTTTCCAAGGTTCAGTCAACTAGTTTAAGACTCAAAATGTAAATATAGTCAAGGTTTGTTTAAGAGTGTTCAGTTTTTGTCCAAGCTTTATATGCATATCACATGGCTTCCCCCTGCAATCTCTTCCCTTCAATGAAACAGCCTAAGTACCTTTGATATTATCAGTTCTTTAATTATTATATATAATTCTGTTTTCCATCATTTGATAAAGTATTTCAATAAGTTCATAGTTTTAGAACCAAGGGTGCAAGACTTCATCTCAGCCTTGGCAGTGCAATTAATCAGAGCTGCATGTTTTAAATAATAGTTCTAAAGGTGTTTCTTTTCCAATGTATGTGACTGTACAACCACTAGGATAAAATCTTTTGAAGCAATGTGTGGATAAATGTGTGCATGTGTATGATATTGTTAAACAGCATATTAAGATCTGTCTGGGGGGTGCTGGAGAGATTGCCTAGTGGTTAAGAGCGCCCAACCGATCTTGCAGAGGACCAGGGTTTGATCCCAAGCACCCACATGGCGGCTGAGAACAGTCTTTAACTCCAGTTCCAGGGGAATCTGACACCCTCTTCTGACCTCCGCAGCACTGCACAACTTGGGTGCACAAACCTACATGCAGACAGTACATTCATACACATAAAAAAAAAGATCTGTCTGTGTATGAGTGTAATGCATGTGCCTCTGCTCAGTACAACCTTTACAAAGTGTCATCGCCAAATTTACTTATTAGAACATTATTTATGAGTGTATGCAGGAAGTACTGTTTATTTTTAAGAATTCTATAATGTAATTATGGCATATACAAGAAGTTGTGTTCCACCTACCAGGTGCTATAGACCTTGTTACAGCCTCAAGTGAAACAGACATATATAAATAGAGTCACCCATACATACTAAAATTGTTTTATATATCTGTTATACTTTGCACATGTTACTTTTAATATTTTTAAGAGAAATCAAGTTTTACTTCTGGTGACCACACAGACAGTCCAAATGTAACCAATTTGGGTGAGCCCTAAGTAATTATCTGCCTGCTGCTGGTATGTGACAATGCCCCCCCCCCTTTTCCTTTTCAAAGCTGTAATTCAAAATCTGGGAACAAGTGACAGGGCCTTCATTTGAGAAAGTACTGGTTTTAGCCTCTTTATTATCTTGGGTTTATTTCATGGGCTATGTTAGAAACTTTGAGTACCTAAATTACATTCACAGACCTTAAAGAACAAATTGTAGGACTTACTGCATAGGTTTAATGTCAACTTGATATACCTGAGCTGAGAAACCTCAATAATTGCCTTCATTGGACTGGCCTGTGCCCATTGTAGAAGATGCCATTCTGGGCCAGATATTTCGATATTGTATACAATAGGCTGAACATGAGCCAGCAACACAAGCCAGTAAGTAGTATCCTTTCCTAACCTGTGCTACAGCCACTACCACCAGGCTCCTACCATGAGCTTTTACTATTAGTTAGAATATTTTGCCACAGGAATTAAAATTTTATTAATAGTGCTTAAGTCAATGTTCAAGCTTTACTCAGGAGTTATATGGTAATTAAAGTACCAAATTAATTCAAATAATCCTCTTGGAGGTTTAGCAACCACACTTAGAGCTTTAATCTGATTTGGCAAGAGGGATTTGAAGGGACAATATTTTGGCCCCTACCCTCTGAGGTCAACTTGGGTACTAGGGTCCTTCATCTGCAACTTTGTAAATGTCCTGTGGCAGTGAGTCACCAGTCATCCCGGGCCAGGGAGGTCTTGGAGATTCACTTAAGAAGGACTTCATCCTGCCAGTGTCTAGTCAAGGGAGGAAAGTCCATATGGAGGAGAGACTCCTCACGCCTCAAAGGGAAGCTCTGGTCAAGCAAGGCCTGAGTTCATCCTCACATAGATGGAACTGGTGAAGAGAGCCAGGAACAAGGCCTGAGTGACCCCCTAAGGACCAGAACCTCAACTGACCTTAACACCAAAACAAACTTCATTTATCTGAGCTAACTGTGTGGTTTTAAAACCCCAACAGGAAACTGTAATCTAAAGAAAAAAAAATGAAATAGCTTATTACCAGAGAGATACGTGAGAGACCTACTGTGCCAAGTTAGGAATCTACTGTGTCATATTAGAAAATATCTCAGAGGGAACAGAAAGATGGCCTAGTGGTTAAGAGTGCCGACTGCTCTTGCAGAGGACCCAGTTTCTATCCCCAGCACCCACATGGAGGCTGAGAACCATCTTTAACTCCAGTTCCAGGGGAATCCAACGCCTTCTTCTGACCTCTGTGGCATTGCACGACACGGGTGCACAAACCTGCATGTAGACAGTACATTCATACACATACAAAATAAATAAAAATTAAAAAAATATATCTCAGAGATATATGACAGATTTAATGCACCATGCCAGAAGATACCACCTTTTATATTCTCATGGTTATGGCTCTCATTCTGAAGCCCTGTGTATTAAAGCTGGCCCTCATTCTAGAGCTCTGTGAACTAAAACTATTTTCCAATTCCTCAAACCAGGGTACGGGTCCTCTCTCCTTCTGCAGACCCTAGACAGGGATCCTCCAATTGCTAATGCACCCAGCACTTCAAGATAATGTGGCTCAGAACCAACTGCATGCAGTACAAAAGAAGACAGTTTGAATGGACTCGTTACCTAAGGGAAAACTCACACTGTTACTATTGAAAATTCCTGGAAAGCAGTTGCTGAGTCCAGACACCATGAACAAATAAACAGAAGAAAAGAAATAATGGAACCCCTCATTGAGAGATTCAAATGGACTTTTAAGTTGGATATTTAATTCACCCTGTTCCTCTCTTGGTTCCCAGTCTAGAAAATGTACCTAGCTACTCTTGCCTTCACAGGCACTGGCCAAGGATTTTGTTCTCTCTGTAACTATACTTCTTGGGGTCTTTTAGATAGATCCACTAAGCAGGTACCCCAATTGCCACCTCCTATGCCCCTTTCAGCATGGAAGAAGTCAGAGAGGTCGGCACCCCGATTCCCTCGGCAATTGGGGTAACCTCCTCAGAGGGTAATGTGTTAAAAATAGGAGCTAAAAAATTTAGGTAGTTTAGGGTCAACCCCCCCGCCAAGAGCCAGCTTCTTTCTCAGCTGAGAGCTGAGGACTTCCTGAATCTGCCAGTGGACCTATCCTTCTGGTTGCTCTGACTCGTGGCTCATACATCCTTAACTCACTTGTCAGTTTTATTGACCAGCAGGTCCTTGCATCCTAAGCCGACTGGTGGTCTTCATAAAAGAACGATTAGGAGCTATACGACTGATGGCTCTCAGGTCGGACCACATCAGACTTGACCACAACGGTATAAATAATTATTATTCTTACAGGAAGCCATATGATGGTGTCATCCAAATGGACTAAATATCTTAAAACAAAGAGACCAAGATTGGTCTCTAGAGTACCCACAGGAATGGGGGAATGTAAAGAGGAACCGGTTATAATGGAAGAAGATAGACTCCATTTTTCTATTTTGTGGAAATACACTATCTGAGAAACAGCCCCCCATCCTCAGATTCCAGGAGAAACCATAGAATATCTCAATAACAGGGAAGGACCAAAGGTTGTTTGTTGAAAACAACTAACAGGGAAAAACTGAAGGTTAACATGTTTGCTCTTCCGCCAGGATGTACTCAGTGAGTAAAATCTCCCCCCCATGGCGCCACCAAAAGCTGCCAGGTGGCCCCGACCTATCAGTATAAAAATCATACTTCTTCAGTCCCTATGAATCAATAACAAAATGCCCAAACTGGAAAAGTCCCCGTTTGCAGTTTTTCCTTTAAAAGATCCTCCCCCCAGAGCTATGGGACCACTTCTCCCAGCCTGCTGTCAGGAGGGTGGCGGTCCAAGCTCAGCTTGAATTAAAGACTCTTTTTTTTATTTTATTTATTTTATGTGTATGAATGTACTGTCTGCATGCAGGTTTGTGCACCCGTGTCGTGCGATGCCGCGGAGGTCAGGAGAGGGTGTCGGATTCCCCTGGAGCTGGAGTTCTGGAATTGGAGTTACAGACGGTTCTCAGCCGCCATGTGGGTGCTGGGGATCGAACCCGGGTCCTCTGCAAGAGCAGTCGGTGCTCTTAACCGCTAGGCCATCTCTCCAGCCCGAATTAAAGACTCTTTGCATTTACATTACATCAGAGCCACATGTCCTGGTGGTCTTTTGAGGGTCCCAGTGATCTGGGCATAACACACCATAGTCCACCTCATGTCCACTGGAAGTCTTCAAACTCTTCTACATATTCCAGGTTTGCCTGTAATGCCATCTCTGCTCTAAATTTCCATATTTCTCCCCTTTCTATAGCTTATTTCTCAAATCAGTAATTTCTTTTTTTTTTTTTTTGTCTTTTTGAGACAAGGTCTCCCTGTAGCCCCAGCTGTCCTGGAACTCACTCTGTAGACCAGGCTGGCCTTGAACTCACAGAGATCCACCTGCCTCCCAAGTGCTAGGATTAAAGGCATGCACCACCACACCCAGCTTCAAATCAGTAATTTCTTAAACTTCTATTTTTACAGGTTTCATTTTCTAAATAAGAAAAAGTACATTAAATCTTTGCTGCAATATGGGTGGTGTAGGTCAGTTGGTAGAGTGCTTGCCTAGCATACATGAGGCCCTAGGTTGAAACCTCCCACTTCATGAACCAAGTATAATGGCACACACCTGTAATCCTAACACTCAGGGGGTAGAGGCAGAATAATCACAAGTTCAAGGACATTCTGGACTATATGACAGTTTGGCCAGCTTAGCTTAAGATACATGAGACTATCTCAAAAAGAAAAAAATTGACACTTTATTATTGTTGGGTTTGTTTTATTTTTGTTTTTGTTGTTGTTGTTTTTTGTCTTTTTGAGACAGGGTCTGCCTGTAGTTCCAGTTATCCTGGAACTCACTATGTAGACCAAGCTGGCCTTGAACTCACAGAGATCCGCTTGCCTCTGCCTCCCAAGTGCTGGAATTAAAGGTGTGCCACCACACCCAGCAGTCTTGTTATTGTTGTCTCTCCTTCTGTTCACACCACCAGTACCAGAGTGACTCACTGGATGGACTCTGCTCCTACTGACCCCAGTCTCCAACAGTGTTGGCCACACAAGCCTACTGGTAGAAGAAGGGAAGTGCCTGGCTTCCAAATTTCCTCTCATTGGAAGCCCTATCATTGCACACACAATGGCTGCTATTTTTCTGGACTGGACTCAGGAAATCCTAGTAGTAGTGGAAGGATGAACCAGCATTCACCTCCTTTAGAGCCAATATCCTACCCTCTCAGGGTCTTTGTGTTATAATTTGGAAGAGGGAACACTAATACATGTCTTGTCTTCTTCATAAAGAGCTTCTGTCAACCCCCATCTACCTCTAAACTGTCATGAAGCCTGTCATGAGAGTATGAACATGCTTGGCTCAGAACAACATACCAACAAGAGGGATCCAAGGAGGCTTGAGTCCCTCATTCCATCCGTACTCCAGAGAAGGTCGACTGTGCTCAACATCACACCGAAAGGCTGTGGCAAAAATGGGAACAGAGCTCCTAGGCTGCCCAGCTTCCATACCGATCTTGAACTGATATAGTAATATTTTTTATCTTTTTGAGACAGGGTCTCCCCCAGCCAGCCTGAAACTAGCCTTGATTTTTACACAGATACACCTGCCTCTGCTTCTGCTGGGATTAAAGGCACGTGCCACCACATTCAGCTTGATGTAGTAATTTATTAAGTGCCAAGCTTTCAAATCAAACAGACTACCTATTTACTATATTAGTGTTATTGGAATAAGTACTTTAATATTTAATTTTAGTCTTTCACTCAACTAATATGATATGATATGTGACTATGATAATCACAGTATTTTAATATTTCCAAGGTTAACACAAATGAATTGTTTTTACTAAGGAACTTATCTACTTCAAAGTCAATGACATTTTCATGCCAGGCAACACCAGGCAACATCATGGAAGATGATTCATACTCAAAGCCTGTCCCATGAGAAAACAGTACAAAGTATTATACATGTTTAGTAATTATTACATGGTGTCTGCTCCCCAGAATCTGTGCATGCATGTGACATAATTACTGCCAATAGCTACAGGTGCAGTCTTAGTTCAAATCTCACTCTCTCCAAGAAGTTGTCCCTGCTTGCTCTAGACCTCAGAATTTCTTCATTCTCTAATGAGCACACTAGATTTGGTCCTGTACTTACTGCCCACTGTTCTGGTAATCTAGTCACACATATTTGGGCTCCTATTTGACTCCTGCTGTGTGTTAACCACTGTACTAGATACTAAGAATGGGAAGGAAACCAAATAGCTTTGGTCTTTTATTTTATTTATTTATTTATTTATTTATTTATTTATTTATTTATTTTTTTTTTTTGGTCTTTTTGAGACAGGGTCTCCCTGTAGCTCTAGCTGTCCTGGAACTCATTCTGTAGACCAGGCTTGGACTCACAGAGATCCACCTGCCTCTGTCTCCTGAGTGCTGGGATTAAAGGCATGCGCCACCACGCCTGGCAAGTTTTAAGCAAACCCATTAGGCTGAATAATCCAGCTCTTTTCACCATTGGGAAGATCTAACAATGTCATCTCTACCATCAATGGATGTAATTATGGGAAGTTAATCACTTTTGTGTGTGTGGTATTTTTACCACCAATCCTGTTTTGTGGATGAGAAATTGAGGCACAGTGGAGTTTAGAAATTTCTCCAAGGCTGCACACCTAAAGTCTGATATTTCCAGGGTTAAAGCTTAGGTAAGCTGCCTGAGGTCTAAGCTGTTAACAACCACTTTTGCTTCATCCTGCGGACAGTAGGTGGCATCTGCCTAAGAACTCCTATAAGAGCTGTTGAAGCTGGCTCAAGCTTGAAATGGAACTCAGGAAATACCAGAAGACAGAGTGCCCTTTGTTCACCCAGCAAGTATAGAAGCACCTGAGATTAATCAGTACCCTGGGCACCGCAAGAACTGAAAAGATGTGCAGCAGCGCCCTCCCTACACACAGTTACCCCACAGTTACATCTCCTAAGGGTTTAGTCAGCCATTGTTAACCATGACCCAAAAATAATCAATGGAAATTTCTAGAAATAAACATATCTTAAGTTTCAAATTATGCACATTTACAGTAGTATGAAGAATCTGATGCCACTCCACTGTATTCCACCTATAACAGGAAACAGCTCTCTGTCTAGCATATATAATGTATGTACTAACTGCCTGCTAGTTTCTTAATAGCCAGCTTAGTTATCAGAATGACTGCTGAGGTAATGCAATGCAGTGCTTTCACCACAGGGTTTAAAGCATCCAAGTCTGAGTGCCTCATGCAGTAACCCAATGCTACATTGCAACACCTTTGTCCTTCACCTCACTTCATCTCATTACATGGTGTGCAAGACTATCCTCCGAGGGAGACAGAAAGTTCAGCTGTGATTGCTTGCAAAAGATTTTCACAGCTGGGCTTATTGACTATTGACCTCCCTTCTCATGGGCAGGGTGGGAGGTCATAGGACATTCACCTGAGCATCCAGCCACTCTTCCCAACTCATTGTGGACAATTCTGCCCTAATTACATGTGGTCTTGGGGAAGGGCTATTCTGTATATAGATAGGCCAGGAAGACTAGGAGGAAACAGGGGGTGTGTTTCCATTTATGAGGCTCTGGGGGAGCCATCATCCATACTGGGTGAAGACTTTCTGGTGAGGCCTTAGGCCTTAGGGAAGAACACCTACACTCCTGTAAATAACTCTTCACTCATTGCTCTGTAAGTAGCTCAATAAACTCATTGGTTCCTTGGGATAAATGTTGGTAGAATGGTACCTCTGACTGTCTTTGGGACCAGGGGAAGAGGGGGTGGACATTGTCTACATCTCTCCCAGAGAAGGAGTTTAAGCAACACATGGGGATTGAACCACCTCACATTATCACAAAAAGAGGGATAAATATAGCACAATATAGCATTTTGAAAGAGAACACATTCACTATGTATTACAGTATATTACAATATATTGTTTATTATAGCATATTGTTGAATTATTTTAGTTTTTAGCCATTGTTGTTAATCTTACCATTTATACTGTTAATCTCTTCCTAATTTATAAATAAAACTTAACATAGATGTGTAGATGGAATGAAGACATGGTATGTATAGAGTTAGGTACTATCCAAGATTAGAACTATCCATTGGGGTCTTGATACATATCTCTGGAGAATATGAGGAAACTATCGTAGTCAGTTTAGACTTCTAAGTTACATGGTTGGGTTAATCAGACACCCATATAACTACTTTCTGTCCCCATAATGAACAGACCTACTTCTTTTTTTTTTTTTTTT
>VZQC01014945.1:1514916-1534277 GCA_009823505.1 Rhizomys pruinosus
AAAGAAAGAAAGAAAGAAAGAAAGAAAGAAAGAAAGAAAGAAAGAAAGAAAGAAAGAAAGAAAGAAAGAAAGAAAGAAAGAAAGAAAGAAAGAAAGAAAGAAAATCTAGTCACCATGAGGGGGACGGGGGCGGGGGGCGGTGTGGTTGAGCTCACACAAAGGCAGGAGGGACATCAGAGTCGAGTCTAGGAAGGGGCCATAAAGAGGAAGCTGAACCTAATTCTCACTACACAGCTTGAGGACAGGATGTCTGTCTGGGTTATTCTTATTGAAAGGGGAAAATGAGTGCTCATCCTGGTTCAAAACTTTCGGAAACAAGCAGCCACAGATGAGCAAGGGTTTTCACTACCCAAGATGGGCAGGAGGCCTGAGCACCCACCACTGAGGCCTCAGCAACTGGCTAGCAAAATTCGAAAACGAATTCTCATGTGTTACATTTACACCTACTTCCCCTTTTAAGTCGGATTCTTTATTACCATTGGTATTTGGGGTGGCATTTTAATACCCATGTCAAAAAGTTGAAAGCAATTTGAAAGGATGTTGTTCTTTAAGGGTCTCCCTCCATTCTAACCAGGCTGAAGAACAAGAAAAGTGCAAAGTGACTTCATCCTTCTCCAATAATTCTTGAACTCTTTGCTAAAATGCACACTAAGCATGTCTTCCTTGAGCATGCTTGCTTGCTTTTACAAAGCATGGCCTCTGCGTTTGTCGATTTTAAATTCAATTCGGATTTCTGTATTTCTTTTTTTATTTTAAAATTTGTTTTTTATTTCGTGTTTTTTTCACAAAATCATTTTTTTATTGTTATTAAACTTTTTCCATAAGTCTTACATCATTTCTCAATCGAATCTAGAGTTACTTCCCTTTCCATGCCCCCCACCCCGGCCGAGTCCCTGCACTCTGCCATACATGCTCTGCATCCTCTGAGTCTTTCCAGAGTTTTTTTCCAGTTCTTTCATTGTTATTGTTCTCTCCTACTTGTATTGCTTCAGTATATATACATAGTTTATATATATATATATATATGTATGTATGTATATATATATACATACATACATACACATAACACTTGAATTGGAGGACCTTTTTTTCCCTAAAAGATGTCTGTATTTCTAAAGGCACTAACAAAGCAAATGACAAGGCAAAGAACAAATTTAGCCACAGGTTTCTCAATATTTTGGTATAAGCTGCCCAAATATGATAGTCCAAAGGTTACAGCCACAAAGAACAGATAAGAAAAACACTAGCTTGCTACTGGGGAACTGAACTAGGGCATAAATAAACAGCTCACAAAAGAAGTACAAGTGGCTAATAAACATTAGGAAAAAATGGTCACCTCATTAGTAATCAAAGATATGTAAAATAGAATCAGCAAGGCGAGGCCATTTTTCACCTCCCAAATTGGCACAGTTGGCAAGAGTTTGAGGAAACAGCCCTTCCCCACATGTTGCTTGTTGGAGAATCTACTGGTTCATTTAAGAAAATATTCTAGAATCTCTGAAATCCATTCTAGACTAAAAAGTAGTTTGGAAACAAGAACTTTATTCCATAAAACTAAACAAATTTACAATCAAATATCTAGAAAAAAGTCTATTTACCACAGTTATGATAGCAAAATATTCAACTCAAACATCTTAATAATAAAGAGGTAATCTTAGACTTTGTATCCTCTTTAGATAATGGAATGTTATATATGAAAACAAGGAATCATATTTCTAAAGAACATTTAACATAAGAAATATAACCTAGTACTATATAGTTTTATGCAGGATATATAAAATTAATACTTTGATCCACATTTTACATTTTTAAATAGAAAATTAAGTGTTGAGAGTGGGGTATATTTGATAGTTAGAAATAACAGTTTTTCTCAGTTCATCTTATTTTCCTTTTAGAGATTATCTGGAGCTGTGGTTGAGAGGTTAACTCTGGAGTCAGACTTCCCAGCCTACACTAACTTACTTAATTACATCTCATAGTCGGGGAATTTCATCTAACCAAATCTCAGATTTTCTGGATGTAATATAGGAATAGTAACTGTGTCTGTGTCACAAGGTAAAGAAATTTTGTTAGCTAGATCAGATCTAATCAGCATTCAAGCCCTGGTGGGTGTTATTATCATTTATACTTATCAGTATTTTCTTTTTTTAAATATTTTATTTATTATTTTAATTTTTATGTGCATGAGTGTATTGCCCACATGTGTATAAGTGCAGTGCCCACAGAGGTCAGAAGAGTGCATCAGATCCCCTGGAACTGGAGTTAAAGATGGTTGTTAGCTGCCACATGGGTACTGGGCATCAAATCCAGGTCCTCTACAAGAGCAGTCAGTACTCTCTTTTTTGTTTGTTTGTTTTTTTGTCTTTTGAGACAAGGTCCCCCTGTAGCCCCAGCTATCCTAGAACTCACTATGTAGACCAGGCTAGTCTTGAACTCACAGAGATCTACCTGACTCTGCCTCCAGAGTACTGGGGTTAAAGGTGTGAGCCATCAGGCCCAGTGTCAGTACTCTTAATCTATCAGCCATCTCTCTAGCTCTAGTTATCAGTATTTTCTAACTTTTAACTTTAAATAGTTCTCATGTCAGTGAGATCTTGCTATCAAGCCTGATAACCTGAGTTTGATTCTTGGGTCCGGTTGGAAGGAAAGAACTGACTTCTGCAAGTTGTCCTCTGACCTCCACACATGTGCTGTGGCATGCATTCTCCCCCACACATATACACGGAGATAAATGTAATAAAAATTTTAGGGAGCTGGAGAGATGGCCCAACAGTTAAGAGCACTGGCTGCTCTTGCAGAGGACCTGGGTTTGATTCCCAGCACCCACATGGTGGCTAACTGTCTGTAACTCCAGTTTCAGAGGAGTCCAAGGCCTTCTGATCTCTGCCAATATTGCAGAGCAAGAGTGCACTTACACATGCAGGCAAAACACTCATATACATAAAACTGCACTTACACATGCAGGCAAAACACTCATATACATAAAAGTAATAAATAAAAAAAATGTTTTGGTCTTTTCGAGACAGGGTCTCTGTGTAGCCCCAGCTGTCCTGGAACTCGCTCTGTAGAGCAGACTGGCCTTGAACTCACAAAGATTTGCCTGGCTCTGCCTCCCAAGTGCTAGGATTAAAGGCATGTACCACCATGTCCGGCTGAAAATAATAATTTTTTTTTAATTGGAGGATAGGCCAGGTGTGGTGGTGACCACCTGTACTCCCAGCGCTTGGGAGGCAGAAGCAAGTGGATCTCTGTGAGCTCAAGGCCAGCCTCGTCTACATAGTGAGTTCCAGGACAAGTGGGGCTACAGGGAGACCCTGTCTCAAAAAGAACAAACAAACAAACAAACAAAACATTGGAGGATCTGGAGGAATATTGCTACAGTTAAGAGCACTGGTTGCTCCTGCAAAGGACCCAGATTCAGTTCCCAGTGTTCCATGGTAGCTAACAACTGTAACTCCAGTTTCAGGGAATCCTTCACCTTCTTCTGGCCTCTGTGGGTGTTACCATGCATATAGTACACTTACATGCAAGCCAAACACACATACACATAAAATAAAAATACAATAAGTTAAAAAATTTAAGCTGGGTCTAGAGAGATGGCTCAGAAGTTGAGAGCACTGGCTGCTCTTGTAGAAGACCTGGGTTTGAATCCCAGCACCCATATGACAACTAACAATTATCTGCAACTCCACTTCCAGAGGATTCAACACCCTCTTCTGTCCTCCGAGAGCACTGCATGACATGGGCACACTTACGTACATGCAGGCAATACATACATACACATAAAAAATAATACGAAAATTTAATTAAGCTGTTAAAAATTGAATTTTAAAATGAATGACTAGGAAAGGCCTGAGGTTGGCCCATGTATAACTAAAAAGTACTCAAGTTCAATCCAACCCATCTGGGTAGTATAGTTATCTAAGACTAAAAAAGGAAAGAAATGAAGAAAGGATAGGGTAAGGAAGACAGAGGATGGAAGGAGAAGAAGAGAGGAGGGAGGGAGGAAAAGAGGAGGGAGGAAGGGGGAAGGAGGGCTTGGAGGGAAGACCTTGTAAAAATCAATAGGACATTGACAGGTTGGCAACAGGGTGGCGAAGTCCTTGTAAGAGCTCCTTATGAGGAGACAATAAAAGTGGTACAGGAAAAGTTTTTCTCTTGGAGACAGAAAAGATTTGAGTCTTCTCCTTGGCAACTGACTTGTTCCCAGCCCTTTGCTGGCCAAGTAGTCACCCATAGAGGGCCCGCCTCCTGAATGGAGTTATGGAATTCACATTCATAACACCCCTCCTTCCCTCAAAACAAGAACCTCTTGCGGTGAGAGGAAACATGTTTCAGTAAAGAGGATTTATTTCTGGGCTCCTCTCTTGGAAAATGGATTTGTAAGTCTGGGCTGGGCCTGGTAAGTTCTACTTTTACTAAGCAAGGAAATTGATAACTGTTAACTTTGGCAGATGGAAGATTGCCCAGGGGCAAGAGCAACAATACCTAGCCAGGAACACCTAGGACATGCCAAGACTCAGCTGGCGTAGGCTCCTTGTCTCCACTGACGAAATCACAGGACATAGGAAGGAGGACTACATGAGCTCTAAAGTTCTGAGACTCCTTGACTGTTCTCTTTTTTTTCTTTTTTTTTTTTTTTTAAATTGTCGGATTCCCTGGAACTGGAGTTATAGAGAGTTGTTAGCCACCATGTGGGTGCTGGGAATTGAACTTGGGTCCTTTGCAAAAACAGCCAGGGCTCTTAACCACTGAGCCATCTCTCCAGCCCAACTTTTCATGGTATTGAAACCTCTTGCTAGCCGGGCGTGGTGTTGCATGCCTTTAATCCTAGCACTTACGAAACAGAGGCAGGCAGATCTTTGTGAGTTCAAGGCCAGCCTGGTCTACAGAGCGAGTTCCAGGACAGCTGGGGCTACAGGGAGACCCTGTCTGGAAAAAGACAAAAACAAAAAAAAAAAAAAAAAAAAGAAGAACCAATATTAGCCGGGTGTGGTGGTGGCACATGCCTTTAATACCAGCACTTGGAAGGCAGAGACCAGCGGATTGGATCTTTGTGAGTTCAAGGCCAGCCTGGTCTACATAGTGAGCTCCAGGACAGCTGGGGCTGCAGTGAGACCCTGTCTCAAATAGACCAAAAAACAAACAAACAAACAAACAAACAAACAACAAGAAAAACAATACTGTTCTCGGCAGAGGACCGAAATTTGGTTCCCGACACCCAGTTTGGGAACTCACAACTGCCTTTAACTCCAGCTCCAGGACATCCAATGCCTTCTACTGGACACTGTTGTGCACTCACCTGTACAACTGTACAAATAGTCAAATACACGTATAAACATAATTAAAAATAAAATAAGGTTTAGGAGCTTGAGATGGCTCAGCAGTTGAGAGCATTGGCTGGGCTTCTGGAGGACCTAGGCTTGGTTCCCTAACAACTGCCCATAACTCCAGGTCCAGAGAAGTGAACACTCTTGTTTGGCCTCTGTGGTATTACACACAAGGAATGCACTTACATGCAGGCAAAACACTCATACACATAAAATAAAAACAAATCAAAAAATTTTTGATAAAATAAAGTCTTACAAAAAAAAAACAAAACAAACCAGCAGCACAAAACCTCTCACAGTAACTTCTCTGCCTGTCATTCAAGACTACCCAGTCTGGGCCATGCGGACCCCTCTGCTCCTCTTCCCCAGGCCCATCCTGGCCTTGATTCTAGTGGGTCTCTACATGCTCCTGGTCTTCATTTCTTTTCCCAGACTTGAACTGGGCTCTGCTTTTCATTCAGCTCTCTGGATCTCTTAGATTCTTCTAGTCTAAGCTACTATCAACTGTCTTATCTAAAATCCCTTTCTGCCTCCTCCAGTCCTCAGTGACCATCTATCTACAAAGCCCAACTCAGAAGTTTACTGTGGTATCCTATGCTGTCTGTAATTTTCTTTTCCCTCATTAGACTTAGAGTTCATAAGAGATGTTCACATGTATCAAAACTCTTAAATGTCCACAACCTCAAGAGGTGGGTACGGTTATCTCTGTTGGAGAGAGTTCTCTGTCTCTCGTCGTGCTTCCCTATGGCAAAAGTGTCTGTGGCAGAATTAAGATTGTACCATTGTGGAAAGGAATAGTGGATTTTCCTGCATGAAACACAGTTTACAGTGAATGGTTCTCCCTGTTGTCCAGCCCCAGAAGGCGGCAAGACTACACTTTAAAGAACAGCTGCATCGTGGGACTGAGACTGTCATCACTCCGATGCTGGGCTCATTATTGCAGCTGTTGCTGTGTTTAGAAGCCAGACAGCTGTTGCCAGGAGATGGATTCAAACAGAACAAAGGAAATGGAATCTGCGATAATGACCGTGCCTGTATGTGTGTGCACGATGTTCTCCATCCCATAGCTCAAGGCGTCCTCAAGATATAATCTAATTACTTCTTAGGAAGGACACGCTTTGTGGAGTGCAAATGAGAAAGCCAGATACAGACAGAAGAAAAGCCGTCTTCAACGGGCCTTTGAGGAGTGTTGTAAAGAGTGGAGGGGAAGGTTTCCGAGGGTGGCACAAGCTTTCAGTCACTTGTGATGGTGTTTGCAATGGGCACTAAAGAAGGGAGTCCTTGGCAGTGTTGGGGAGCCCCCAGTGTGTCTCTGCTGAAGAACAGATAACAGGACAAGACATACTTTCTCCTGTTCCTTTTTGTCCCATGAGAAACAACAGTCTGTTCCTGTTTCTTGGCTCTTGACCTCATCTCATGCAGTAGGCAGAGTGCCTGTTGACTCTTTGGTCTGTTTTCTCTTTTGATATTCTTACTGTCCATTTCACTGGTCACTACAGCTTCCAGTTCCTTCCTTAATCTTCCCTTTTCTCCAGCCTAGATCTTATCTCTCGGCCATCAGAAGATTCACACCCTAACATGTGACTTTCCTGCTGTGGGCTAGCAGCCCTCTCAACTAAACTACCAACTCGGGACTGAAAGGGGCCCCCTGTCTTCTCATTATTCTCTGCTGCCCATCTTTTGCTTTGCATAAAATGGATGTGTATTTAGCACCTACTTATTTGACAATATCTACTCCTCTACTTTCTAAAGATTTCTGTGGAGGTGTGTGGGAGGCGGGGTATATGCAGGGACGTACAGGTGCTCATGGAAGCCAGAGGCATTGGATCCCTGGCACTGGAGTTACATAGGAACCGAAAGAGCCCTGTAGGCTCTTAACCACTGAGCCACCTCTCCAGCCCTACTTCTCTATTCTTTAAACTCACATTTCTATTTTAAATGATCCTGTTTGTGTTGGGCTTAACCTTTAGTTATGGAACTCTATGAGCAATTTCCATACATTTTTGTTCGTACTTTATTTGCTAGCTTAGTGAACACATAAAACCCTAAGAGGTGAGGTTGCATGCTTCGCAACTGAGACACTATGGCTTAAAGAGGTAAAAAGTAACTTGGTCCAGTTCTCATGTTAGTGGTCCAGGGCTCTAAGTGTTTGCTGAAATACTCTGCATAAACCACCAAAAGCCCCTTTTAAAGTATGTTGGGCATGGTATCACAGGCCTGTAGTTTCAGCACTCCTTGGGCAAAAAGATGAAGGATCAAGAGTTTGAGGCTAGCTTGGGCTACCTAGTGATAACTGTCTCAAAAAATAACAACATTGGGGCTGGAGAGATAGCCTAGCGGTTAAGAGCACCGACTGCTCTTGCAGAGGACCCAGGTTCGATCCCCAGCACCCACATGGTGGCTAAGAACCATCTGTAACTCCAATTCCAGGAGAATTCCAGTTCCAGGGGAATCGGAGACCCTCTTCTGACCTCCGCGGCATTGTGTGACACGGGTGCATAAACCTACATCCAGACAGTACATTCATACACATACAAAAATAAAAAAAAAATTAAAAAAAATCCAATGAAATAAAGAAAAAAATCATTAAAAAAAAAAATAACAACATTGAAAATATAACACAACAGCAGCAACAACAAAAGAGGTATTCAAGTGAGGAGGTCTAATATGAGGGGCTGGAATTTGAAAAATAGCGTTCTTCACCAAAGGCTGGGCTCTTACCAACACCGGGGCCTCTTCTAGAGTCTATATGGTGAACTGAAGGTTTGTTCTTCCTTGAAAAACATTATACTGCTGATGAGGACCAGCTCAGGGAATGCCAAAGTCCAACGTCTCTATGTTAGAAGGTGCATGAACCCTGGTTTCCTCAGATGTCTGTTGGCGGGGAAGCCATGCTCTTTCATCTGTAGCCTCCTTTCACTGAACTGAGTCATGAAGTAAGTCTGTATGTACCCATGAACCGGATCAACCTGTTTGGAAGAAATATGTTCTGAAAACACATTTTTTGCTACAGCTGTTTTAGAAATTTAAGTGGTCATGTTACAACCAAATTGGCCAACTTCTGGGTGGCTCAAAATAACTGTGTGTGTGTGTGTGTGTGTGTGTGTGTGTGTGTGTGTGTGTGTGGTAGGGGTGGGGGAATGGCTGAGTGTATGGTTCAGTGCCCCTGTTTCTTTCACCTGCACTGCCCAGTCTCGCAAGGCAGGATGCAGAAGCTCACTGACCTTTGCCTTCCCTTCAGTGCCCTGTACCCTGGGGCTTTTTCCCACTTGTTTTCTCTCCAAAGAAACCTGCTCTGGAAATTTACTCCTTCCTTCAAAACCGATGTGTTTATTATCTACAGAAGATACTCTGCCTTAAAATATCTGGCCCAAATTAATAAGCACTGAAGGATATAAGCTACGAAGAATTTGCTTGTGAATTGGCTCAAATGCTTTCTGAACACCTACCTATCCTGCACCCACATACTGTGCCCCTTTGGAGAACCCGGAGGTGAAAGTCACAGACTTACCCACAGAGAGCCAACACTGTGCATATGGTGTACACTCACCAGCTGCAGATGGCTACTGGGCACTTGACATGTAGCCAGTCAAAGCTGAGATATAAGTGTAAAACACACTTCTAGGGGCTGGAGAGATGGTTCAGCAGTTAAGAGCGCCAACTCCTCTTGCAAGAGGACCCAGGTTCAATTCCCAGCACCAACATGGCAGCTAAGAACCATCTTTGACTCCAGTTCCAGGGGAATCTGACACCTTCTTCTGATCTCCACAGCGTTGCATGACACGGACACACCAACCTACATGCAGACAGTACATTCTTACACATAAAAATAATACATAAATTAAAAAAAAACTTCTAAATACTATTAACAGACACTATAAAACATCTCACTAATGAGATGATGAAATTTGAATATTCATAAGCATATGGGAGGTAAGAAGACACCTTGCATGATTTGGTCCTCTCTTTTCATCATGTGGGCTCAGCTGATTAAACTCAGGTGATTAAACTCAGTTTTGGTAGCAAGCACCTTAACCTGCTGAACCATATTGACATACTGACAATCTTAATCTGTTTTTATAATAGACTAAGATGAGTTGTGGGAAGGCCAATGTTGAGAGCCCCTGCCTCTGAGTCTTCAGGGTTACTTGCTTGGCACCAGACGCAGGACATTCACTCCCAAGGTCATTTCCCTCTTCATTGCTGCTCAGCCTCATTGAGCTGTCATCTCTCATTTCTGCCCTAAGGACAGCCTTGGTGCCCATCTGAGCTGCTCATAGCATCACTCACTGTCATTCCACTGGGGCAGATGAGCAGCTACCTCCTTCACAGGGTGCTGTGTCATTCAAAAGCCAACTTCGTCCTAAAGATGTGTTCTAGATTTATTAGTTCATTCAACATGTAGCAAACATTACCTATAAACTGTATCCATACCAGAAACTCCACTCTGAATTGGGGCCCTCTAGTGTGTCAGACACAGTTTCCCCATGCAGAGCACTCACTGTCTAACACAGAGGTCCTCTGTGAGGACCTGTGAGGTTGTCAAGGATAGGCTTCATGCTCGTAACAAAAATCATGTATATCTTACTAGGGAGGAGATGTATAGATATTGTAAAGTTTTAAAGGTTTTTGTGTGACTCCAAAAAAGCGCCAGGCATGGTGGTGCATGCCTTTAATCCTAGCACTTGGGAGGCAGAGGCAGGCAGATCTTTGTGAGTTCAAGGCCAGCCTGGTCTACAGAGTGAATTCCAGGACAGCTGGGGCTACAGGGAGACCCTGTCTCGAAAAGACCAAAAAAAAAAAAAAGCTACAAGCTACTTCATGGACTGATATGATGTTTAACACCTTGTAATAAGAGAACATAGCCTTCTTGTTAGCTAGCACAATGATCCGGCTAGGGGCCATTAGAAACACTGTTGTTAGCAGATCAACTAATTGCTCCAGAATGGGTAAGAACATACTGAATTCTTTCTTGATATGGACAGGTCAAAGGTGTCTACTGAGGCTCAACTCAAAAGCCACTCCATGGCAGCCTGCTTTCATTATGGTTGAAATGAGGGTATAACTCATTTCGGAGCAAAATAAAGTTAGTATGTATAGATAGTCAAGGAAAATGTCTTAGTATAAATGGGCCATGAATTTCAAAACAACAATTGGGATTGGTCCAGCGCTTTACTGAGTCAAACTGGAAGGCACTGAACCAATACCACCTCCTACCAGTTGTTCAGAGTGCTGGACCATAGCATCAAAGCTGGCAGGGAACCATGGTGAAGACAGTTTGTTTTGGAGTTCTCAGTCCATAGCCAAGCATACTCTGTGTTCAAAGGAGAGGCAATTTTTAATTTTGTGGCTCTTCTTCCTAGGGAAGAACTTCCCCAAGGGCTTTTTCTCTGGGGCTGGTGTGCAAAGAGAAAACAGAAAGGATGTCTGGATTGCCCAGCTGACCCCACTCTGAGCACAAACCAGAGGATTTAACAAGGAACTAGAGTGGGGGAAGGGAGCACAGGATTGGAGATGAGAAGGGGAGGGAGGAGGGGCAGCTAGAGCTTTGAACCTGATCTCTCAACCTCAACGGGGAACACTCTGCAACCAGCAGTAAGGCTTATGTTTCCCAATTTGGCACTTCTAATAGCCTCCCTCTTTCAGGGTGGGGGTGGACTTTCTAAGGAGGAAAAGAAGTTCCAGAATCCTCTGACTTGTGGTCCACAGTCTCAGAGTGTCAGGAAAGACCGTGTGTTAGAGTAGTGAGTAGATCCTGTTCTTTAGGGGCGTCCTCAGGTTGTTATGAATGCAGAAGAGTTTGTGTTTCAGACTGGCCTCCTAAGTGCACACACAAAAAAATGACCTCATCTCTTCTTTGTGTTGGCTTTTTGCTCTCCAGCACATGGGCAAACATGAAAGTCACCTTACACAGCATAACAGCTTTACTATGCTTACATCAGGTCAGATTCCGGCCCCACTTCAAAATCTTGAGTCACTTATTTCTCAGTCAGGGCTTATCTAAATTACAAGATAATAATGACCTGTTCTTCCATGGTTTGTACTGAAGAGCCAGGCAATGCTCCCAGCCTGCTGAGGTATTCAATAGCAGGCTCTGTTTCCTTTACTGTCTTCAGTGTTAACAAAGCAGATGCATACTACAAAAATGACACCAGTTAAATCACCCAAGTCATTCTCCAAACCTGTTTCCTTGATGGCTTTCAGGACTGTCCCAGCTACAGGAATCTAAGGGTCTGAGACTGAGCTTGTTTCCTAGGCTTTCTTTAGAAAGGCTCTGTCCCACAGATTCTCCGGCATGCAGATGACAGTTCTACACCAAGACATGCAGCTGTTGTCTGAAGTAGTTTGTGTGAAAGATGAGTAGTCAGAGCCCAGAAGGGCTGCAAAGGAAAAGACAGCTGCAAGCTTGTCCTCAGATAAATCAAATCATGACATTTATTGGGCTATTTCCAGAACAACACCAGCAAAAAAAAAAAAAAAAAACCCAAAAAACAAAAAAAACCAACTGGAATGCAGGATTACCTTTTCTAAGAAGAATCTTAGCTAGGGATCCTGGAATAAACCAGTCTAGTCTGTTGGGGTGAGGTTGGCTTAATGGGGAGGTCACAGGTTTGGAGGCACACAGACCTGGGTTTTGGTTCTGTCTCTCTTAGTTATTAGTGAATTGGGATCAATTGTTTAACTTAAGCTTTATTTCCTTCTTTTAAAAAGGTTAATAATATAAACTATGCATTTTGGCTATAGGGGTTAGGAAGTAAGAAAAAACTAATTGGATATATAGGTGGTACTTGCAGGATCTGGGGCTGTGTGGCTAGGAGCAGCTCCAACCAAGACACATATCCCAGAAGTCCCCGGTCTTTGGACCATCATTCAAAACTTTGTGTCTGGTACATGGTGGTGAACTGAGAAGGTGGGGGAGGAAGATGCAGCAAAGCCACGGTGGGTGGTTAGAGAGTAGAAGAAAAGATCAAAAGACCTATAAATATCTGTCAAACTTTAAAATGCAAATTCCCTGCCTGTGGCCCAGTTGGGACCAAATCTTTCATTATCACCTTTCTGTAAGGATTTGAGAGAAGAGGTGTGGGAAGGGGTGAGGTTAACTATAGTTTTCCCTCCATGGAGTACTTTGGTTTGATATGCTATGGCTTTGTGACCAAACTTGGTAATATTTCACTTAACCCAGACCTAGAAATATGGATAGTTAAGAAACTAATTGCATTATGGTTTTCTTTGCAAATAGACCATGAGTCCCTCAAGTAAAAGAAACTGTTTAACCCTTATCATTGCTCCTATAACCTGCGTGACTCTTAGTGTAGAATATATACTTGTGGGCTGCCTGGCAAATGGATGGATCAATGGATGGAGGGAGGGAGGGGTGGTGAATGATGGATGAATGTCGAATAGATGGGTAGATGGTGGATGGATGGATGGATGGATGGATGGTGAAGGGAAAGATAGATGACAGATAAATGGATGGTGAATGTAAGATGGATGGATCAATATTAATTCTGAACATATTAAGACATTTTCACCAATTGGTGACCTAGTTCTCAGGTACTTCACTACTCTTCTTTGAGAACCATGACACCAGCTGTCAAGAGGAGCAACTGTGGTGTTCTGAGGAACTCTTAGATGATTAGGATCTTCTCTTTAGTGGCCAGAGTTGTGGAGTGAAAGTCTACAAGCTGGGAATGAATGATGCTGCAGGGCAGGTTTGACTTAATATCTCCCCCCAAACAAATGCTCTTCTGAGCCTCACTGATTTCTAGAGAAAGCAAGCAACTTCAAGCATATCCCACAGAGTTTCCCTCTGAGAGTAAGAGAGCCAGCATCTACCCGACATGTGCCAGAACTTGGTGCATTGTTCCCACTATATCCACCACTGCAAGTCAGAAGCCATGACCTCACTTCCGTCTCTCCTTTTCTCTCACTGGCCTAGTTTTCTCATGAAAATGAACCTAAACATGGTAGGTAAGTTCTTCCAAAGAAAGAATCTAATAAATGACCCAGGCTAGAATTCCCTAAAACACTTGCTCAATTTATTAGCCCCTTTCCAGGATCTATTCACTCAACTAAGTCTTATCCAGTCTTCCCCTTCCTCTAAATGGCACCTGCCACTCAAGGCTCTAAGAATGGACCTCTTTTGCTGGCATTTCCATTTTCTCCAACTAATACTTGTTGTAATTATTATTCTTTAAATAAAAACAATTTTTTTTGAGACAGGTTCTCCCTATTGCCCCAGCTGGCATGGAACTCACTCTGTAGACCAGGCTGGCCTTGAACTCACAGAGATCCGCCTGCCTCTGCCTCCCAAGTGCCTGGCTTAAAGACTGTTCTTAGCCACCATGTGGGTGCTGGGAATTGAACCTGGGTCCTCTGCAAGAGCAGTTGGCACTCTTAACTGCTGAGCCGTCTCTCCAGCCCCCATGATTATTATTCTTAAGAATAAATGAATCTGGTACCACACTATATTATAAATTGCTCAAAGGGAGAGACCAGATAGTCCTGAATATTCCATACAAGATCTAGTCCCAAGCCTCAATCCATTTTAACATTGAAGCATATCGGTTACCAAAGCTTTGGTTTCAGATTGATTTGAGTTTAAAGGCTAATGCACATATATATTCAACAAGTATGTATGAAATGCATGCTGCCTATTAGCACTGTGTAAAGCTCTAGTGATATAACAAGAAGCACTACAAAGTTTATTGTCTTGTGTTATTACTACAGTGATGGGAGACAAATGAACAAAAAAAAAGCCCCTCTAAAACCCTGTAAAGAAAATAACACAGGACAAGAGACAAATATGAAGGAGTGCTAACTGCAGTGGGATGTAGCTTTATGTTTAGTTTACATAATCACAAAGTAATTGCTGCAAAGTAGAGACTAGGGTAGTGACAAGGAGCTTACTACATCTTTAAGAAGTCTTGAGTGGGGCTGGAGAGATGGCCTAGCGGTTAAGAGCGCCGACCGCTCTTACAGAGGACCCGGGTTCGATCCCCAGCACCCACATGGCGGCTGAGAACCGTCTGAAGCTCCAATTCCAGGAGAACTCCAGTTCCAGGGGAATCTGAGACCCTCTTCTGACCGCGGCGTTGCACGACACGGGTGCACAGACTTGCATGCAGACAGTACATTCATACACATACAGAAATAAATAAAAAAAAAATTAATTAAAAAAAAAAAAGAAGTCTTGAGTGAAGGAGCAGCAAGTCTAAGAGCTGCATTGTGGAGTAAACTTGTATGTTTCAGGAAACGGAAGCAAGCTGATGCTGCTGGAGCAAGGTGGGCAGGGGCAGAGCAGACGATGTGGTGAAGGAGAAAAGTAGCATGTAGGAGCTGAGAGGCTCCATGCAAGAGACTGGGATTTGGGACCGAAGATGTTGCCCGGATGGTAGAGTACATGCCCAGCATGAATGACATTCTTAACACCATGTAAATCATGAGATGAGGTGGTACATGCCTGTAACCCCAGCACTCAGGAGATGGAGGCAGGAGGATCAGCTCATAGGACCTTTCACAAAATAACAAAACAAAGAGAAAAAGGAGAGGCTGGGCTTCACACTGAGTGCCGGGAGAAGCCATGGAGATTCTCATACTGAGGAAGTTAGATTGCAACCTATTTTCAGTAGATTTGTCTGGCTGGTGCCCAGGCTACAGAAGTGTGCCAGTGCTTTGAACCAGCAGGCTCAAATTAGAAAGCTGTTTTAGGTATTCCAGCAAGAGATAACACTTGCACTTTAGCAGTAAAAGTACAATTGGGAGATTTGTTTATTAACGGCTGGGCCTTAGTCAAGGAGCTTTGCTACCCTAGCGATTTTATTTTTAAAAAAATATTTTCTTTAAATTTTATGTGTATGAGTGTATTGCCTGTGTGTGTGTAAGTGCACCTGTGTTGTGAAATGCCCACAGAGGTCAGAAGAGGGCATTAGATCCCCTGGAACTGGTGTTACTGCCATGTGGGTGCTGGGAATCAAACTCAGTCCTCTGCAAGAGCAGTCAGTGCTCTTAACTGCTGAGCCATCTCTCCAGCCCCCCTTGAATTACTTTCAAGATTAGTAAAAAAATAAAATGCACTTAATATGATGAACAAAGGGCGGGGCTCATGCAGGAACCCTGTAAAGGTGATTCAGACAAGAGATGAGCACTAAAAAGATGTTTTTAATCATTGCTTCACTGGGAGCTAGGAACTTGAACAGAACCAAGGCCTGCAGGCTGTCACAGTGGGCAGAGCTTCGCAGGAAGGGGAAAAGGCTGGATCTAGAACTTGGCCTGTCACTCTCCTTTTTCTTCCTCACATACAGAAATCTCCTGGGGACTGTGATATTTATTTTAATTCTGAGTATTTAAACAAATTTGTGATAATTTTTTGTTCATAAGACTGGTTTTAACTAGGTGTGGTGGCACATGCCTTTAATCCCAGAGCTTGGGAGGCAGAGGCAGATGGATCTTGTGTGAGAGTGAGGCCAGTCTGGACAACATAGTGAGTTCCAGGCCAGCTGGAAGACCCTGTCTCAAAAAAAAAAAAAAAAAAGCTATCTATTGATGTGAACTGGCCTAGAAACCAATGTGGGGTAAGAGGGGGAAGGAGTGAGTTTTAAGTTAAAGTAGTTCTAGGTTCAGATCCTGGTCATGGGGTTTACTAGCTGTACCTTGGATAAGCCCCTCACATAAAAAAGGAGACAGAAGTGTCAGCTTTTCAGAGTTTTTCCAGGGCATATTGGAGGAACTGAAGAATGTGTGGCGTGTAGCAGTCATGTCTGCTTTCTTCCAAGAGTTGTCTTTTTGAGACAGGGTCTCCCTGCAGCCCCAGCTGTCCTGGAATTCGCTCTGTAGACCAGGCTGGCCTTGAACTCACAAAGATCTGCCTGTCTCTGCCTCCCAAGTGCTAGGATTAAAGGTGTGCAACACCACGCCTGGCTAAGAGTCACTTTCTTTTTTCTTTTTTTTTTTTTTAATTATTTATTTCTGTATGTGTATGAATGTACTGTCTGCATGCAGGTCTGTGCACCCATGTCGTGCAATGCTGCGGAGGTCAGAAGAGGGCGTCAGATTCCGCTGGAACTGTAGTTCTCCTGGAATTGGAGTTACATATGGTTCTCAGCCACCATGTGGGTGCTGGGGATGGAACCCGGGTCCTCTGCAAGAGCAGTCGGTGCTTTTAACCGCTAGGCCATCTCTCCAGACCCAAGAGTCACTTTCTTATAGCACCTTCCAACTCTGTGAACCTCCCCACAGTACTCATTTGTGCCTACTTTCATTTCTTTTCATATGTAGATGATTGCTGTCTCAAAAAAAAAAATAACTGTAATGAAGTACATCTTAAAGACAATTTTTGCCTTATTAGTACATGTGGCAAGTAAAAATCAATATCATAAATTTATGTGCCTAAAGGCTGTTTATTGTTAATATGCAATTGAAAGTGATTGATCAAGTCATACCATTGCCACCCACAGGAAGAAAAGCAGAAGCCCAGGGAGTCTTGGCCAGTGGTCTGCAGCATAATTACTCACACCACAGCCTCTTGGGCTTAAGACAATGTCCTTTGGTCTGTTTCACAGGATGTAGATCTGGCTGTACCAAGTCTTTTGACATGTCTCCTGGAACTATCCCAGAGGTTAAGTAGTTGAGGCCCTTATGAGACCTGGACTAGAGATGTCTGTCTTTGAACAACTCTGCAAAATCCGCTGCCTGCAATCAGGCAGTCAGTCACCATAGTCTATCTTCATGCAGTTCTTTCATAAATTACTCTCTTACATTTGGCTTTTTTTTTTTTTTTTTTTTGGTAGCTCCAGGCTGTCCTTGAACTCCCAGAGATCTGCCTGCCTCTGCCTCCCAAGTGCTGGGATTAAAGGCGTATGTCACCACGCCCACCTACATTTGGATTATAAGCAGCTAAAACAGCCCTTCCTTTTTTCCCCAGTTTGAAAGGCAGTAGATGAAGATTTAAGACGAAGATTTAAGTTACAGTGGAGACACTAGAGAGTTCTTTCAACTACATCTTTGGTCACGAAATTCTGAATATATCAAGTTTTTGGCATTTTGGGAGAGGTCAAGATTTATTGAGTCTTGGCACAGACCAGTGTTAAAGAAGGTCAATCACTTAATCCCTCCTGAAGAGATTCTGCTTTGGTGCTTAAAAATTCTCCCAAATATTAGGAAAATATTCAGGCATCCTGACTACAGAACGATCAGCAACTGCTAATGACTCTCTACTGCCAAATAGGCAATTTATCAAATTTATTCGGCCTTTAGAAAAGCTATCTATTAACAGAAAAGTCCACATTTTAAGACTACTACTAGGTAATGGACTACATATAGATGGTCGGGTAGGTGCCAGCAGCATGTCCCTTTAAAACAATGTGACAATTTTTGAAGGAGGCTAATGAAAGCTGTTAGCTGAGCCTGATAAAAGCTTTTTCTGGCTAATAAGGCGATAAACACTGCCATGTTAATCTGCAGATGAAAGGAAGCTGCCCTAGGGATGTATTATTTAAGCTGTTTTATCCCTAAGTGCTACAGAGCAATAGGAATATCAGTTGATTTAGCCCCTGCTAGAGAAAGCAAGCATCTCACCAGGGCATCTTAAAATAGCAGCTGAAGGTGACTAGTGCTCAGACCAACAGAGGGACCCATCCAACTGGACTTGGTTTTTCTGCAGGGAAAGTGAAGAATACAGAGTCTGAATTCACTACAAGTCAGTAAACCAGCATCTACTAACTGAATTCTATTAGTCCTTCCGTGGTGCAAAAGATTCAGAAGAAATATGAGATGTTCAGTCTAGTGTGGGAAACAAAAATGCAAGCCAACCCCACACCATTTGCAGGTAATATTTTGTAAGCCTGTAAGGAACAGTAAGGATCCAGAGAAGCAATGTCTTTGTTAGATTTTTTTTTACACTGAGTCTTCCATGAGTCCACTAGCACTGGTGAAGTAGAGAAGGGGTAAGGTATCAACTCCTGAGCAGGATTCTGAGGAATCCAAAAGTCAGATTTGATCCCACTATGTGAGAGGGAAAATGTATACATTCTTAAACTAGGAATACTGCTTCCTATGTGGTAAGCACGCAGCTATTTGTTGAATGAACACATGAATGAAATGTGATATTCTCATGGAGATACGGGCAATTTCCTTGAAACAGAACAAATCTGTTTAGATTGAGAAGCCATTCCATTTGAGCTAGTTTATCTGGCTACTGGGGAAGGTACAGGCATTTCTGGCAGAGGAAAACTCATGAGCAATCTGCTCAGTGAGTGTTTGTAGGTGACTAGCACTGAGATTATAGCTGTCAAGGCCTCACGCTGAAACTGGAGAAAAGCTGCCAGAGCCTTCTGTTCCTGGGCTGTATGCTCTGCAAAGCCAGGGCCTATATTCTTACAGAGGCTACAGATGGGTGTGTGTTGGGTGGCTATTCACATACACAGTAGTTACTGTGCCAAACACCCTCTTAGTATTCTGTGAACAAAATGACCCAAGTTCTTTCTTATAGTTTACATTCTAGTTTTGGACATTTAAAAAGCCACAAACTCCACACTTAAAAGGCCAGGCAGCCGGGCGTGGTGGTGCACGCCTGTAATCCCAGCACTCAGGAGGCAGAGACAGGCAGATCTCCGTGAGTTCAAGGCCAGCCTGGTCTACATAGTGAGTTCCAGACCAGCTAGGGCTACAGGGAGATCCTGTCTCAAAAAGACCAAAGAGTCAGGGGACAGAGTAGTTACATAAAGGTCAGGAAAGATGTGCAGGTTGTATCTGAGGCAAGAACTGAGTGAAGAAACTTATTTAAAAATACAGAGAACTGGGGCTGGAGAGATGGCCTAGCGTTTAAGAGCGCCGACCGCACTTGCAGAGGACCCGGGTTCGATCCCCAGCACCCACATGGCGGCTGAGAACCGTCTGAAACTCCAACTCCAGGAGAACTCCAGCTCCAGGGGAATCCGACGCCCACTTCTGACCTCCGCGGCATTGCACGACACGGGTGCACAGACTTGCATGCAGACAATACATTCGTACACATACAGAAATAAATAAAAT
>VZQC01014945.1:1534454-1969082 GCA_009823505.1 Rhizomys pruinosus
AAAAAAAAAAAAAAAAAAAAAAAAAAAAAAAAAAAAATACAGAGAACTCTTTCTCTTCACTAAAGTAGGAAATCTGGATTCTAGATCCAGCATTAGCATTTTCTGACTAGCTTGAAGAAATTACTTTAAAACTCACTGACATATCAATAACTGTCACAACACACTCAAAAGTCTAAGAGCTCTGCACCAATTAGGTGACTGGATTAATATTAGTTGTCAAGCTAGGAGTTGTGGTGTACACCTTTAATCTCAGTACTTCAGAGTCAGATAAATCTGAGTTCCAAGCCAGCCACAGCTACATAGTGAGACTGTCTCAAAAACAAATAAAACCAAATACTAGCTGCCAATTATACTTCTGTAATTACATCATCCACTTTCCATTATTATGACCTTAGCTTAAATCTCACCTCCTTTAGGATCCCTTTCAGGTGCTGGCTTCCAGAGCTTTCTCTGAACATCTCTACCTCACACTCCTTAGTAGAGGATTACAGAGCTCACATTTCGACCTGAAGGCAGTGTTTGGCTCTATTAAACTTGAAATAAAATCTTTAGGGTTCTTTTCTTCTAAATGCTGGTACCTGATAGCTATCACTTATTGAATGCCTTTTAATGTGTCAATAGTGGCAGCTAATTTAGAGAAATTAAATCAGTCTTACTGGATACCACTCACCTATTTCTGGGGCCCAGTACAGTGTTTGTCATATAACAGATATGACATACTTAAATGAGTCTCAGAAAAGTGAGGAAATATCTAGGGAACTCTGTAACAGACAAGCTTTTGAAACTAGGTATATGTGACAAAGGTTTGAGTCATTTTTGGTAAAAAATAAAAAAGAAGTCTTCCTCAATATGAACTCTGGAAGAATAAACCCTAAAACCTTCAGGCTGATCTTGCAAAGCCTGAAGTAGATAGGTTGGAGCAGTGCCCAGACGTAGGTCTTTGGTAAGGATCAACAAGGAACCAGAATATGCAAGTATTTGAATAACAGTGTGGACAACGTAAGACGACTAGAGAAGGAAGTGAGTGCACATTTTTGTCTACCTTGAAGGAGAAACCCTAGGTCCTGAATCCCTCCGATGGTTTTCCAGGAAGGCTGTCTCACCTCACACCATCTGCCTCCCCTCCTGGCCTTTCTTGATATGATGCGATCCTAACTGTGGTGGACCCCCCGGGGCGAGTGTCCTGCATGGCCGACCTCCCTCATAATGGGGAAACCCACCCTGCATCTGCCAGAGATGACTCATCTTCTCCCCCAACCCCTTTTCTCCTCCTTGAAGAAAAATCTAAAGACCTTCTGTGAGAGAGGTGAGACGAGTCTAGATCACAACCCAGAGGTGGGGGCTGGGAGATGCCTTCTCAGGTTCTCTAATAAATCTGCTCATCTCTATAGAGGTTGGTTTTCCCTATCTCCTTTTGTTTTCTCTTTCCCTACATACATAAACTTTATTATAATCAAGAGGAGTCATTCCTAACACATTTTGTAATTTTCTTTTTTCAATGTTTTTTATTAAATTTTTGTGCATTTTATACATTAATCATATTTAGCCCCCCTCCCCAATCTGCAGCCCTTCATCAATTTCATGCATTGTCACATATGCTAAGGCCTACTGAGTTATGTTCCCAGATGTCCACTGGTGCTGAGTTCTCACTTCAGGAAGACCAAATTTCCCTCTGCCAGCAGTGAGTAGCTGCCAATAGTTCCACAGCTAAGGTTGGGGCTTCTTGCCCATTTCCCCAGTTCTGTTCAGGATTCTGGTGTGGTTTGATTTGGCATGGGTCTTGTATATGCTGACACATTGCTGTAAGTCCATCTGACCAACTTCCCAGAAGTCTGGAAAACTGTTTCCTGTGTCATCCACCACTTCAGGCTCTTAAAATCTTTCTGCCAGGCTGGGCGTGGTGGCGCACACCTTTAATCCTAGCACTCAGGAGGCAGAGGCAGGTGGATCTCTGTGAGTTCAAGGCCAGACTGGTCTACAGAGTGAGTTCCAGGACAGCTGAGGCTACAGGGAGACCCTGTCTCAAAAAGACCAAACAACCCCCCCCCCAAAAAAAAAAAAAACACAACAAAACTTTCTGCCCCCTCTTCTGCAATGGTCCCTGAACCCTGAGTGGGTGTGGTTTAATATGGGTCCTATTGAGGGACACATTCTCTACAGTCTTACTCTCTACATTTTGGCCAGTTAGTTTCTCTGCTTATCAGGCTCTGTTGTATGAGGAAGCCCTGCTGGTGAGACTTGAGAGTATTAGTATTCTCTCTCTATCCCTGTTCCACTATATTTTAAAAAATATTTTTGGTCTTTTTGAGACAGGGTCACCTTTTAGTCCCAGCTGGCCAGGAGCTCACTATGTAAACCAGGCTGGCCTTGAATTCACAGAGATCCGTCTGCCTCTGCCTCTGGAGTGCTGGGATTAAAGGCCTGCGCCACCAAGGCCAGCAATATCCACTGTGTTTTGTGAGCCTTAGGTGTAAAGATTTTATTGCAGATGTGTCACTTAGGGCATGTACACATCACTTGAGGCATCTCACAGACCCGTATTGTTTGACGAGTTGTAGAACTCATCATAGTCTCCATCTGTTGTAAAAGGAAGCTTCTTTAATGAGTGGCATCAAGCATACTTGTTTGTAAATATAAGGATACATATGTAGTATACAATAAGAAATTACATTTTTTTCTGGGCATGGTGATCCATGCCTTTGATCCCAGCACTCAGGAGGCAGAGGCAGGTGGATCTCAGTAAGTTCCAGGCCAGCGGGGGCTATAAGAGAGACTGTCTCAAAAAGACTAGGGGTGGGAAGAAATTACATTTGTCTAGGAATGTGACACATGTAGGGTTTTCCCTATAGTACCTCACCCAAGTTCTGTGCAATTAGATATCAGTTGATTAACTCCAAGATAAAGGTGCCACACCCATAGAGATAGCTGATAGTTTGCTGTGCTGGTCCTTGTGGTTATTAGGCTTTAAAGCTGGAGTTGGACAATTAATTGATTTTTCTCCCTTACCAGCTTGCATAGTATCCTCTGAAACGACAAAAGCTAGTCTTCAGGGAGGCTTACTGGTCAGTTCCAGCTCCAAAGCTCTAAGTCCTGAATCAGAAGTATGTCCTGTCTTCAGCAATAGGGTCTTACCTTCAAGTTCTGGCAGGGAATCAAGGTCTGTGGAAAGAGTCTACATTATTTGGGAGTCTCTTGGACTACCTTAAGCAACAACTCAAAGGGAGGTTTCTCTCTTCTAGCACTGTGCTGCATTTTGTAATTTTCATTTCATAAAATCTCAAGAATACCTCTAGATACTGTTTTAAGTATTTCTCTGAACTGGATGGTCCTAAGCTAGCTGAGAGCAATGGACAAATCAAAATAAATACCTGGAAAAAATTTTTAATGGGATGTTTTCCTCAATCCATTGTTAGCAGTTTATAAAAACCTTTGAGCCAGTGTCACATGCCTTTTTTCTCAGTTCCAAGGCCATCCAGGGGCTACATAGTGAGACCCTGTGTCAAAATAAAAACAAAACAAAAAAACCAAAAAAACCTGGCTTGAGCGCTTAAGTACATAACATGCTTACTTTGCCCTCTTCTGTGACAATTTGGCTTGTATTCCCTTTGGAGGCCGTTATGAAGAGAATGTTAAGGGCATCTGTGCATGAATTTTTACAAGATTTCTTCTCCCTTGCCTGGAAGCAGAATTACTAGGTAATTTGAAAACTATCTGAAAACCACCAGACTTTTCCAAAAATAGCTCTCCTATTCTATATTTGTAGGTGATGAAGTTTCCAGATGCTTCATATTCTTGGTGCTGTTTTTTTTAATTTTTAAAATTTATTGTTGTATGTGTATGAATGTACTGTCCGCATGTAGGTTTGTGCACCCGTGTTGTGCAATGCCTCTGAGGTCAGAAGAGGGTGTCGGATTCCCCTGGAACTGGAGTTAAAGATGGTTTTTGGCCACCATGTGGGTGCTGGGGATCGAACCCGGATCTTCTGCAAGAGCAGTTTGCGCTCTTAACTGCTAGGCCACCTTTACAGCTTTAGTCATCCTACTGGATGTGAAGTGGTAACTGGTGGTAGTTTAGATTTACATTTTTCTGGTAATGAGAATTTTTTTACATGTATATTATCAGTCTTCTTTGGTATTTTGCTAATCTTCATCTATTTATTAGTAAACTGTAAGAGCTCTTTGTCTAGAGCCTTTACACTAGGATTTGCAAATGTTTTTCCCATTACATGCATGGTCTCCTCACTTTCATTATATCCTTTGAAACAAATTTTGATAAAGTTCTACTTGTTTATCCCTTTTATGCCTATGCTTTTATGCTGTATCTTTGTGTGTGTGTGTGTGTGTGTGTGTGTGTGTGTGTGTGTGTGTGTGTGTATGTTGCTATATCTAAGAGGCCCTGGTCTAACCTAAAGCTCAAATGATTTTAGCCTTTGGTAAAACATTTATGTTTTAATTATGTGTATGTGTATATGTATGTGTATATAAGTGTGGAGGCCCTCAGAGGTGTTCCAGATCCCCTGGAACTGGAGTTATAGGTGTTAGGGAGCTGCCTGATGATGTGGGTCCTGGGAACTGAGCTCAGTTCCCCTGGAATAGCAGCAAGTGCTCTTCATCATTGAGCCAGCTCTCCAGCTCTTAGCCTGCTTTCTTCTAGAGTTTAGTTTTAGAACTCACACTTAGGCCATCAGTCAATTTTGTATTTTTACAGGGTATGAGGTGGGGATTACATGTCATTCTTTAAATTAAATGGGAAATGCTAACAGTTCAGCATTTATTCAAAGATTTGTTTGCACACTGAATTGTTTTCATGCTGCTAATAAGCAGATCATAATTTCTATCCAACTGCATCATCACTGACCTCTCCAGCTTATATGCCAGATGCTTTGTTTCCAGAGTTTTTGAGTTATAAAATCAGGAAGGGCAAGTTCTCCAACTTTCCCATAATTGTCTGGCTATTCTAGCAAGTTTCTATGTGAAGGATGGAATCAGCTTGCCAGATGTTAGGAAAGCAGATGAAATTGATGGGATTGGTCTTAAGTCTTTGACCCATGAATCTGGGATGTCCCTCCACTTGTTTATGCTTTTATTTCTTTCATGCGATTTTGTACTTTTCAAAGTTTAGCCATCTTTATTAAATTTACTAGAGTATTATTATTATTAATTTTGATGTTTTTGAGATGGGGTCTCCCTGTAGCCCCAGCTGTTCTGGAACTCACTATGCAGACCAGGCTGGCCTTAAACTCAGAGATCCACCTGCTTCTGCCTCTCGAGAGTATTTATTGATTGGTATTTTTGAGATAGGGTCTCCCTTTAGTCCCAGCTGGCCTAGAGCTTCCTATGTAGACCGGGCTGGCCTTGAACTCACAGAGATCCACCTGCCTCTGCTTCCCGAGTGTTAGGATTAAAGGCAAAGGCGTGTATCATCTCACCATGTGGGTGTTAGGAATCGAACCCCAGACCTCTGCAAGAGCAGTTGGAGCTCTTAACCACTGAGCTATCTTTTTTTTTTTTTATTTATTTCTGTATGTGTATGAATGTACTGTCTGAATGCAGGTCTGTGCATCCGTGTCGTGCAATGCCACAGAGGTCAGAAGAGGGTGTCGGATTCCCCTGGAACTGGAGTTTCAGACGGTTCTCAGCCGCCATGTGGGTGCTGGGGATTGAAGCCGGGTCCTCTGTAAGAGCGGTCGGCACTCTTAACCGCTAATCTCTCCAGCCCCTGTCCTGGAACTCACTCTGTAGACCAGGCTGGCCTTGAACTCACAAAAGATTCGCCTGCCTCTGCCTCCCAAGTGCTAGGACTAAAGGCGTGCGCCACCAAGCCCGGCTTTTTTTTAATTTTAATTTTTTTTTCTATCTCTCTTAATGTTTTAATTTTCACTTGGTTTCATTTTTTAAAAATATTTTATTTTTATTTTATATATGAGTGTATTCCCTGCATGTATATAAGTGCATCTGTGTTGTGCAATGCTTGTGGAGGTCATAAAAGGATGTCAGATGCCGTGGAACTGGAGTTACAGATGGTTGTTAGTTGCCACCTGGGTGCTAGGAATAAAATCTCGTCTTCTGCAAGAGTAGCCAGTGCTGTTAACTGGTGAGCCATCTCTCCAGCCCCCAAATTTCATTTTCATACACTAGGTATACAGAACTATAACTGATTTTTGTGTACTGATCCTTAATTTTACAACCTTGATAAATACACTCATCACTTTTAGTTTATTCATTTTTTATTTTTTGGTCTTTTTGAGACAGGGTCTCCCTTTAGCCCCAGCTGTCTTGGAACTCACTCTGTAGACCAGGCTGGCCTTGAACTCACAAAGATCCGCCTGCCTCTGCCTCCCAAGTGCTAGGATTAAAGGTGTGTGCCACCATGCCCTGCCACTCATCACTTTTAATAGTTTTTTAATGGATTACTTAGGACTTTCTACATTTAGGTTCCTATCATTTACAAACAGTTGTACTGTTTCTTTTAAAAATCTAGATGCTTCTAGAACTCAAGTACTAATAAATTTATGTAACACTTGATATTTGGAAGCATTAAAGTCTATACTGCATAGAGAGTCTTTTTTTTTTTTTTTTTTATTTTTGTGACAGGGTCTCCTTGTAGTGCCAGTTGGCCTGGAATTCACTCTGACCAGATCTGCCTGCCTCTTCCTCCCAGGGCAAATCTCTATGAGTTCAAAGCCAGCCTGGTCTACAGAGTGAGTTAAACAAAACAAGACAAAAAAACAAACAGAAAAATAAAAATCAGAAGAACCAAATCAGAAAAAAAAGAAAGTATTCACACCATGACTGTACTATTAACTCTGTGATCCTGAATAATCTTCTAATTCCCCTTTGGTTATTTGATTTCTAAAGTCTTTTTCCACTTGCAGTACTACCAGTAAACTTGTGAAGATACTAAGGAGTAACCTTCCTTAACCAGACACTGGAAGCATACTTTTTTTTTTTTTTTGGTCTTTTTGAGACAGGGTCTCCCTGTAGCCTCAGCTGTCCTGGAACTCACTCTGTAGACCAGGCTGGCCTTGAACTCACAAAGATTGGCCTGCCTCTGCCTCCCGAGTGCTAGGATTAAAGGTGTGTGCCACCATGCCCAGCTTGGAAGCATACTTTTTACTACACATCATGGTTATCTTTTTCCACTTTTACTTCTCACAAATGAGGTACTAAATGGAATAGCATGCTAAAGGTACTTTAACATGGAGAAAATAATACAAGCAGCAGGAAAGGTCCAAAAAGAAAGGCATTGTAATACAATTATGAAATAGCTACTCTCCTGTAAATAAACTAGATTATAAACAAATGCTTTAGAGGCTTCACAAGAGAAAAACTAAAAAAATGAGCAAAACAAAACCCAAAAAAAACCTAAAAATATGCTAATATTTTAAAGCTAGATACATTTAAAAAAATGTTTTAAAAACATATTATTTGAAGTTGTCAGCAGAAGCTTATATTTTATAAAGTTGTAAATTTTTTTTTGTTTTGTTTTTTCGAGACAGGGTCTCCCTGTAGCCCCAGCTGTCCTGGAACTCACTCTGTAGACCAGGCTGTCAAAACTCACAAAGATCCTCCTGCCTCTGCCTCTCAAGTGCTAGGACTAAAGGCGTGCGCCACCAGGCCCAGCAAAGTTGTAAATTTTTTTTTCACATACAGCCCAGGGTAGTCTCAGACTCTATATAACTGAGGATGACCTTGAACTCTGATCCTCCTGCTCTACCTTACAAGTGCTAGGATTACAGCCATGAGCTGCCACACTTGGCTGTTAACATTTTAAAATCACAATTCTGATTAAAATGGCAAGTGTTTTATGACATAAAAATCACCTGACAATTTCTTACCAAATATTAATTAGACAACATCCTTGGCTTCTGCTAATGGTGACAGCATTTAAGTAAGTTAAACTTAAGTATTCTAAAATTCACTTGTGTTTTGAAACCTTAGTTTTAACCTCTGGCACAAAGGAAGAGGACTGTCCAAGCAAGTACCAGAGTCCTCATCTTTCTTAGGATTCTGTAGCAAAAGTTGAGTCTGTTTTGCTAAACCCAAGAACCAGTTTTCTTCACTTCCAGCTGTCTTGTAGGACTTGATGCATAGTTCCGTTTCTGTAATGTCTCTCTTAGTGTTACTGAATTTGTTGTGGTCCCTTTCCTTGTGTTGGGCTGGGTTATGAGTCCCAGAACTGTGTTTCATTTTTGGAGCAGTGTCCTTAGCTTTCCCAAATACGGGAGCACTTTCTTCATCAGAGGAATCTCTCTCAAGGCAAACACTATTCTTCATGACAATTTTCTTACCAGTTTTCATGTCAGCTTTTGTACTATGATATACAGCAGTATTTGGTGGCCCCACTTGAACACTGGAGGTCTTTACTACTGAGTTATTGAGAGAATAAGGTAGGGCAGCATTCACTTTACAGTTTTGAAGTAGCTGGTCTTTTAGTACTTTAGAGTTTTGGGATTCTTGGTGTGAATGAATTCCTGGAGGGTCTTTGGAAAGATGTGAACCATCAGAACTACTGTCAACAATATAAGATCCTTTTACCTTTAGTAGGGACAAACTTTTCAGGTCAACATCTGGTTTTACATTATACTGAAGATATGTGGATTTTATATGTATTCGTTCTTTTAAAGGCAAGTCCTGAAGATACAAACCAGCAATGCCAGGAAGTAGATGTTCTTCATGACTAATCTTTTGAAGAGCTCCATCTGAAACTTGATAATTTGTGGGGTGTTGCTCTGATTCACATGACAACTGTTTTGGGGTCTTTTCAAAGCCATGAAAGATGGATAATTGCTGTGACTCAAGTTCTAATTGTGGACCGTGAGAGAAAGTATTTCTTTGACTAGCTGGAGAATTACTAAAAGAAGTACCTTCCCAATCAATAGTACTCAAATGTAGATCAGCAATCCCAGAGATATTATGAAGTGATGTAGTGGGTTGACTACATTCTGAAATTAGAGACTTACTGATATCTTTAATTTGATTTACAGCCAAAGGTCTTGGAGAAGGCACGAACTGTTCTTGCAAATTCAAACAAGGAGCATCTTCAGGGAAAGCCAAGCTATTCAGTGAGGAAGCAATAGGTTCTTGTGGTAAAATAGGATCTGAAGAAATGTCCAAATTTATTTTGGTATTCTGCTTAGAGAATATTTCACATGTGGGTTTTAAAGTCATGAGTGATTGAAACCTGATTACATCATTTGATTCTGGTAAATTATTTCCTTTAGGGTTAATTTTGATACCTGAAAAGAAGAAATACATAATAAACATGTATTTTTTTCCCTTAACTTGGTTACTCCTTTCCCCAAATCAAAAAGTTCAAGCAGAAATCTATGCAAGCTTTTCTTACCCCTTCCTCACCCCCACCCAGTGAATTCCTGGAAATAAGGTAAAATGTTTTCCTCTGGGAATGATAATTGAGTCACTTTCTTCACTGAATTTTAAGGAATAAACTCAAAATATGTTACAAGCGGTATCTACTCTAAAACTGGTTACCACTAGTGTAATACTTCCTGCTTATCCTGTACTTAATTTACTTAACAGACACAGAACAATGGTGTACTCCAAGCTTTCCAGTTTTAAAAGAAGTACATAGGGCTTGGGATGAAATGCAGTGGTAGAACACGTCTACTGATTCCCAGCACTACAGGGAAATAAAATACAGGAAAACAAAGAAGCAAGTGTGTCATCCTTATTCTTGGTCTATACAACTCTTAGCAAAGTTTAGACAAGACAGATTCAAAGAGGTCAGGTGGCACTCCTGTGACGGCTGTGTGGTACACACATCTGCCCTACGCAGTACTCACTTTTCTGTTTCTTCCCTTTATTTTCTGACTGCTGCTTTTGGTAAGCAGCCACCATCTCAGGATAGGCTGCTTCAAACAACGATTTTTCTTCAGTTGTTGAGACAGTAAATTCACCTGGCTGTGTATCTTCCATAGCATAATGTTCTAAAGGTTAAAAATACAGCAAAGAAGCATTCACTACAGATTTAAAAAAAATCAGCAGGTGGATCTCAGTGAGATCAAGGCCAGCATGCTCTACATAGCAAGTGCCAGGACAGCTGGGGCTATAGGAAGACCCTGTCACAAAATAAAACAACACAACACCAAACTACATCAAACCAACCCAACGTAACCTAACCCAGTAAGACACCCCAAACTCAAACTCAAGCAACCAAAAAACCCCAAAGAAACAAACAACCCTCCTATCATTTTTCTAGTAAGTTTAATAGGTAAACTAAATTACCTATAAACACTGTTCTACAATGCCTCTATTATTGATCTTCCCTTTTAGTATTATTTTTGAAAATTGCTTACGTGTACAGAATGTGTCCTGATTATGCGCAATCATCTCTCTTGTCCTCTTCTCTCACTCTTGCTGATCCTCTTCTTCCCAACCATATCTCTACCCCAGGTGTTAGTTATTTATTTATACAACACTTCTATCCTAATAGTTGATACTAGAGTATTGACTATTTTCTTTGGTCTGTAAGAGCTTAAAGGATACTTTTTTAAAAAAGGTTACAAATTTAAATTCTCTTATTTCAGAGATGTTAGCTAAGGGAATAGAAAACCTCCCTTGGATAATGTTGGTTTGTTTAAGTGTTAAAATTCCAGATAAAGAATGGAATAGAAAGTTCAGTTTTCTTTAGTGATGGCTTCTGAAAAAAACAGAGCATTACTGATTTACAGATTCATTCATGTATGCATTCATTCTCTTGGAGGTGTTAAACCCAGGGCTTCAAGTGTACTAGGCAGCTATATCCCTGGGATCTCTAGCCCTGGTTCTCAATCTTGTGGATTCTATGAATTGCTAGCTGATACATTACAGGGAATGGCTATATGTAAATTTATAATAAGATACATACATAAAACTTAAAAGCTAGGTTGTACTTATGTGAACATTCATCTTTCTGGGCCAGGGTTACCTCAGTATATTTTCCAGTTCCATCTATTTCCTTGAAAATTTCATGATTTTATTTTTCTTTATGGCAGAACAAAATGTTCTTGTGTGTGTGTGTGTGTATATATATATATATATATATTAAAAATCGAAAAAAAAAAAAAAAAAAAAAAAAAACACAAAAAAAAAAAAAAAAACACAAAACCAATTAAATTAAAAAAAACAGAATGACTTAAAAAAATAAAAGATCAATAAATAGAAAAAATAGAGTTAACATAAAAATTAGAAAAAAAAATTAAATATTAATTAATTAAAATGTAATTAAAAACTTTAATAAATAAAAATGAAAAAGTATGTGAAAAAAAAAATAGTTAAGAGGAAAAAGAAAGGGGACAGAAGGGAAAATTGCATGGACCCAGGAAAAACTAGCAAATAGCCCGACTCAGCATTGCAGGCGCAGAGAGCGTGAGGCTTGCAGGGGCTTCCAGTTTAGTTTTTTTCCTAGCGTCATATTTGCCTCTCATAAGCTGATTACAGGCAGGCCTTCGTGTGTGACGAGTAAGATACTTATGTCCTCCTTAGCAAAGGTAGGTGATCAACTTTCAATTTTGGTAAGCCCGCGGTGTCTGCCTGGAGGCTAGGAGACATCCCAAATCAACATGTAGGCAATAATTACCCTGTGTTGTAATTTTAAAAATCTCTTGGAACGCTAAATAACCCTCAGGCCTACAGTTCTCCTTCTCGATGTCAACACTGGTTTCTGTTTTATAGACCCCTTCGCCTAGTGTTTGGTATAAGTAACACCATGGGAACTCCAGTGAAGAGTCAAAGAGAATACTTAGGGCAGGGCTCTTGGTGCCCATATAGTGTTTCACGGCCAGTTTAGGCAACATTAATATCGTTTCCCTCTGAGGGTGGTTTCTTATACTCAACCTCCTCTAATGGGCCGTCATATTTATCTCTCCTGTCTTTGCTACTTCACCTCTCAGCTTCCTGTTGTCGTCTACCTTTTCCCATCCTCCTCCCCAGGTTAAGAGTATCGTCCTCCATTGATCACATTTTCTGCCAATTTGATAATACCTGTCTCCTTTTATTTTTCCCCTCTCTTTAAGACCTCCTTCATTTACCCGGGCTTCTACTAGCTTGCAGTGTTATTCTTGTATGAACCCTCCTTTCTCCATCCCATTTAAGAATTATCATCCCCTATGCCATTGCATTTCCTCTTGGTAACAACCAGTTGGTAAGCCGTTACTCACTGTTCTGCTCTCGATACCCACTTCTTCCTTTACTACCGTTCTTTCCATTATCTTAGCACCTGCAGTTACCTCAAGATTTATATTCAGATTTAAGGATTTGATGTTAGGAATCCCGACTAGCGGTGTAGATAGTCCATTGATGTTTTGTATTGAGTCTGTTGCTATAAACCAGTTTCCCTATCATTATTTACCTTGAGAAACTTCCACATGAATTTCTATTTATTTTGTATACTTAACTGCTGGAGTAGACACCTGTTGAGTAAGTGGATTACACATTTTCCATATAATCCATAATATTTGAGGGACCATTAAATAATTATGCTCCCTCCGTCCCTAGCTTTATGTGAGAAGTTAGAAACACCGCCAGGAGTAAACAAAGTATAATTAAAAAGAATACATTTGTAAAATCTCCTGACGTGAGCTGAAAGTAAGAATGAAGTTCATGGAATATAAAAGAAACGAGATCAGAAATTAAACCTTTTTTGTGCCTCCCCAGTATAATCGGTTTGCTCAGTCAGGGTCATACCAAACCGGTCGTTAATGGTTTTATTAACACAGTATATAGCATTTTGATGATGTTGTTGGGGATTAGAGTCAAAACTAACAGAAATTGTTCAATCGAATACAGTTACCAGAAGAGCTGTGCGGGTGATTCTTTAGTTTTGCAATCCCCCAAGGCCAGGGAAATGATGCTGTCCCCTATCCAGATCCTCTAGCATTTGAATAGTTTGTCTTTTGAGTCTTAGCCAGCCCCTGTCTGCAGGATTTTTTTTTTTATATAACATACTGAGATCGAAATCTTAAGTGGTAGGTTTGTTATTTTATTTATCTATGATTTTTTCTTTTTACTTTACTTTTAATCTGCACTTTCCTAAATTGAGTTAAAGAAGATTGCAGTCAGCAGCCCAATACGATGTGTTGTTTGTGGATAGTGTTAAGGATCTATTTTATACGGATGTGTGTAGCAGTGCTTATAATTTCTTCTTTGAAAACTCCCCTATTTCAAATTACTTGCCCATTCTTTAATTTTTTAAATGGGGTTATTTTTTTTTCTCGTGTTATTATTGTGTATATGCTATAGCGATGCATTGTTAAAACCTCTGTTAAGCTATGTCACTGTGATTGTTTCACACATGCTTCGGATTTTTTCACTATCCTTGGAGTGTTACATGTTTTGTACAGAAACTTTTTAGTTTAATGAAAGCTTACTTATTGATTGCTGACCTTAATGCTGAGCAACTGATATCTGATAAAGAAAAAGTCTTTCTTGCACCGTACCTTGTAGTTACGCCAATGCTTCTATTACTCAGTTTCAGATTTTCAAGGAGTGTTTCACGCTGGTGGTCTTTGTTTCATTTGAGGTTGACTTTTGTGCAAGGTGAAAAATATATAAGGAATTCTAGGTTTATTTCTTCTAACAGGTAGAGATTGTATTTGGTGCCAAGAACTTATTTTGTTTAAGATAGTGTTGCGATTCATTCCATGTTTTGGATTGTTTCTTGACGACTATGTTAATATCACGAAATTGTATGTTCTATGTTTTGGTCTCCCAGTTTATCTCCATTTTTTATCTGTGCCGTTGGACACTAAGTCGACAATAACCATGTCTTTAATTGCACTAAACTCTGTAATATAGTTCAGATCCGGGATGGTAAAATCGCCTCCCAGCATTTTTTCTAATGTGCTTCCTAAGTGGATTTGCTTTGGCTCTCTGGATAAGTCACTTAATTCTGTTAATCGTAGAAGATCACCTTGAGAAATGATTTTTGCTGTTGATTAATTCGTGTGATGAAAGACAACTATCTTATTATCTATTACTTTTCTGTGCCTTGGTGATAGAACCACCAGACCAAGGGAACCTATAAAAGAAAGAGTTTATTGGCAGTTAGCATGATTGAACCTTATCCTCTGGTGAGATAGCTGGTCAATTGTAGGAGGATGGCATGGTTTGCTGGGGCTGAGAGCCAGGAAAGCCGAGGTTCACATCTCACAATTGAGTACAGGAAATCAAGAAAGAGAGACTGGAGAATGCAAAAGGTTGTTTAAAGTCACTAAGCGCTGCCCCCATGATTACTTCCTCTCGCATGACCACACCTTCTAAGATCTAGAAGAACAGTGCCACCAATTGGGGACATCCTAATACTTAAAGCCTATGGGACACTCTCATTCAAGTACACCACAAAATTCATGGGTGTTTTAATAGGAGTTGAATTTGATCGGTGTATTGGGGTTTGATGGTAGTACATTGTCATTTTCAACGATATAATAGCTGTCCAATCCATGAGCTGTAGGAATGCGGCCTTCCAATCCTCTAGTCTTTTGTCAATGTTCTTTATTCTTTAGATGTTAATTCGTATTTCATGTGGATTGTTAATGCTCTTTGTGTCCCGGTTTCTGAACATTACTGATATTTTTGAACTACTTGTGAATTGAGAGAGTCTATTCGCTTGAAATTGTTATCAACTTTCCTAGTTTCGCAAATACTTGCTTAAATTATGGGATTATAAAAGGCTAGTACTTGTAGATTTTTATACCTACACCTTTGTGATGAGTTTTTGGTGGGAATAATTATAGAATTTTAGGATTCCAATTCATCTGCCAAATTACGACAAATTTACCCATGCTCTAAGAATATCCACATCATCTAATTTAGGTTTATGCTCTTTAAATATCTTGTGTACATTTCCTCTGCCTGCCGCCTTGCTTGTGGCCCCTTATCTCTAGCGCAAGGTTTCTAAGAATTAACCTGGGTTACAAGATAAGACTTGTCGGAGGAGATGGCGAACGCTTGTCGTCTAAAGGTATTCCTGATAAATGTTAATTGGTAGTATATGTTCCCCAGTATTCCTCTGTTCATAGATGTTAATTGGTCAATTGGGTTTATGTATAATTATAGCTTTAGTTAAGGTTGATGATGTCCTCCACTGTCTAATTCCTTTAGGCAGAAGGGAATTGCACCAATTTTTTGTCAAAAAGACCTTCTCTGAACCTTCTTTAGGCCTTGCCATATTGAGATTATTTCTGGTGATGGGAATTTTACTCTTGAAGATCTATTTGTGACAGTTACGTAGCAGGTTGCTTAGCGTCCACTTTTTCTTTTTTTCTGAGACAATGTCACTTAACTGGATATGGAATGGTAATAAAGAATGTACATATGCGCATATACGAACCCAAAACATTTCAATCTGGTCTACTCCAGCCTTCCCCAACTGTCAATAAGAGTTATCATGGAGCACTGGTGTGGATGTTGGTTTGGGAATCATACCCCAGACAGGTTGTAGTGGCGGTCCCAGAGCTTATGGAGAATTGATGCCTATTTCATTGTTTTGTGGCAATTTGTATCTGATGTCAATTCAATTGATTTTAACATTATGTGGCTATATATGTAATGAACCACCTTTGGCTATCTTCTCAATAAAACCGAACCTTGTCAGCGGTGGAATTTTTGAATTTTGTTCGTGTGTGAGTAGGATATTATTGTGATAATTTTTACAGTCTGTTGGTTCATAAGGACATGGCTAGAGATGGCTCTTTTTCGTAAATTGATGTCATTTTACCTGGAGTTTTTCAGTGATTAGAGTGATGGCTGTTCTTCGTCTTAGATTCAAGTTTGTGTGAGATTCTCTCTTGTATCTATGTTACGTGGAACTAAATCTAAGTAGACAGCTGTTACATACTTCATTAATAATCTCGTAAAATCTCGTGACATATATCAAGACGTTTGGATGTTTTAGAGAACTTTATCACTACCAGTTTTCATTCACTTAATCCTTTGGTTGATTTAACATGTTGATATATATCTTTAGTTTCTTATGGTGGTTCTTCCCTATTTTGTTTATTCAGATTATAAGGATATAAGTTCTTAATAGTTATATCCTATTAGTAAGGTTGAGGCATCTTTGGAGTTCTCTGCAATACTCACTATACGAGTTCTGTTTGTTTTCTGTTTTACTTGCCTTTTCGCTTTGATGTTGTTTGATGTTATGTGTTCAGCATTATCTACCACAAATCACAGCGCCAGGATGTCTATCTTGTTATTTTTTCAAAGAACGAGTTTTTCAACAATTTTATGATACTTGTGATTATTTTCTTAGTTTTCTTAATGTTTATCTTAAAACATTCTTTACTAAATTATCACATTAAATATCGATATTTTTGGTGTTTCTTCTTTGTCTACTAGGTTGTTTGTTTGTGACCTTTCCTAGGAGTCTGAGTTCTGTAAAAGTCGTATTATGATGTGTTTTGATTTTTCAACATGTCAGCGACACTATACCGAGCTGTAACTTCCCTCTTTGGAACTTTTTTTTTCTCTCTTGTTATTTTTAATTATTGTTTCTTTATTGATGTTTGTGCATTTGGGATACTTTCTTTTCCAATTCAGTTGAGGCTTATTTTCCTTTCCCTACCCCCCCCCCCCCAATCCCAGATCATGCATTCTTTCATAACTGTCCCCCATCTCTTGTTTTTTTTTTTCATTTTTAGCTATAAGTGATAATTCCATGAGTATAAGCATCCTACGTGCAAAACCAATCTAGGCCAGGGCTGTTGTGCCACAGAACACCATTTATTCATCCCCTGTCCAGTCCAGAGCTGGGGGAGGTGACAGTGTTGTCAATCAAGTATTCAAATGAGTTGTCCAGACTACATTGCTGTTTTTTCACCATTCACCCCAATCGCGCCCTTACTTCTTACCACGCCCCCTCTTCCGCAGGTTCGTTCCTAGGCTTAGAAAAGGGGAAAGGTGGATGAGAGGTAAACCAGTCCACTCTCTCTGGAGCTGTTGACTTGGGCACTCTGTTCAATTCTGTGTTTCTTCATGGCTGAAGTTGTCAGGAAATAACCTTTCCCGATTTTTAAATGTCTCCCAGGTATTGGTGTTGTATTTTTTCATTTAGTTTCATGGACAATTTTGTTTCTTTCTTAACATCTTCTTTGGCCAATTCTTCATTCAGGAGTGTGCTACTTAATCTCCATGAGTCAGATTTACTCCTAAAGCTTCATTGATTTGATGTTTAAGCTAGATAGCTTTGCTTCTAATTAGAGGCATGGACATTACTTTCATTTCTTTGTAATCGTTGGAATTTTTGGTTTGCATCTATTCCAAGCTATGTGAGTCAATTTTAAAAGAAATTCCATGGGGTGCTGAGAATAAACATAAATCAATTTTGTGACTGTGTGTGGAAAAGTCTAGTAAACTCTTGTGTTAGATATTCCATTTGGTGTATGGTTCATTTAACTCAGATGTTTCTCTTTTTACTCTTTGTTCATGTTGACCTGCTAAGTGGGAATAATTGTTTTTTTATTCTTAACATTTTAAATTGTTTTTTCATTTTTATTCTATTATAGGCTTAAAATTTTAGTTTTCTTAATTCATGTGTATAAATGTACTGTCTTATTCATGTGTATAAATGCAATGTCCTGCATGTAGGTCTTGGACCACCCCTGTCGTGGCAATTGGCCACGGCGAGAGTCAGAGGAGGTCTCAGTTCCCTGAACTGGATCCTCCGGGAACTGGATTTACAGACGGTTTTCAGCTGCCTTGCGTGCTGTGGATTCGCACCGAACCAGGATTTCTGCTACAGACGCCGCCAGGTGCTCCCTAAACCATACGGCCATCTCCTCCAGGCCCCACTTTATTTATTTTATGGTTCATCGAAGTGTAATAGGTCCCATGATGGGTTTGGTGCACCCAGTCAATACGAACGTAGGGATAATTGTTTGCCTCAAAGTTCCATTACTGAGCTGGGGCTAATTTATGTCTCAACATACCTGTAGAATAATGGCTGTACCAGAGTTGTGCTATTGTTTCGATGTTGTGTAAGAATGTTCTTGGCAAATTATTGTTCCTTATGACCTATAAAAAAAGTGACCCTCTTTATTTCTGATGAGTTTTACTTTGAAGTTTATTTTGCAGTATAAAGAGGTTCAATCTTGTTTATTTTTTTTGATTATAAGAAGTACCTTTGCATGAAGATTATGACAGTATAAGAATTATGACAAACGTTAACGCAGGAGTCGTCCCATTAAAAACAGAAACTTTATCGCTCTTGTGTCTACTTCCTAACGTGGTCCCCCTACTATGCGATTGAGAGTTATATCATGAGCACTGGTGTAATGGTGGATGGTACACCCGAGGACAGGTTGTAGGTGGTCCAAGTTGGAGAATGATGGTCCTACTTGTTCATGTTTGGTGCAAATTTACCATTCAGTAACTCGGAGCTCTGCGTATAGCCTCTTCTTCCCTGGTCAGGTGCTCATTTTACTTTCATTCTCCTTTTCTTCATGCATTGCTTTCAGCTGGCGCTGGGAAATGGTTTCCTTTTCCTTGTTCTGGCTTCGTCTTGCTTCCTCCGAGCATAAGAGCTGCGACAGAATTGAGATTGCAAAGGTCGCTCTGGGATAAGTGCTTGCTGAATCGGAAATTCCACTGGGTCATGGCTCTCTAGTGCAATCAACGTATAACAGTGAAGTGAATTTTTTAGTTCTTCTGCCAAGTTCGATAGGATTAGGAGATGGGAGATGAAGTGGTCTGGCCCTACTGTCAGAGGAGAGACTTTGTGTGAGGGAATCAAAATAGATGCACAGCCAATTTGGGAGTCATCTCTCTGAGGAAGTTCAGTGGCTCTGAGGCTGCTCTCCTCCTTTAGGCGCTTAGTGAGATAAGAACTGCCCTGGGCGTGGAAGGATGAATCCATAGTAGGGAAGGCAAGCGTATCTGGAATCCCCCACAGAGCCTAATCAGCTGCGATCAGGCACTCCTCACCATTCAGATTTATAGATAACATAAGTCTTAGCCACTGTTTTGTCAGGGTCTTAGTCGCGAAGATGTTGACTCATAGTTTCAAATCCAAATTAAGACAAGACCTTCCTTCTCTGAGAGCTAGGACCGGCGAGGAGCACGGAGAGTAGGAAGTCAAATTATGCTTGCCTCCAACTGGCAATGCCGTCAACCCAATAGCCACCCTGGAAGGAGAGCTAAAAGGAAACAGGAGTTGAGGTCTCAGAGAGGACAATTCGATGCGGGATCCTGGGAGATGAGGTCACCAGGGGAGAGGCAGCCCCTCTAAGGGCACTTAGCACGTTCAGAAGCTAGCGGCACGTGTCCAGATTGCTCTTGCAGAGACTGGGTTCAGGAATCGGTCCCAGCACCCACATGAGGGAGCTAAAGACCAAGAACCATTCATTGTTGGAACCGTGTGTAACTCCAATCCAGGAGAACGTCCGCACACACGGCTCAGTTCCGATTCTGCCATAAGTTGAAGACGCGCCTACAGAGGGTGGGTGGGAGAAACTCCCCGAAGTTCCAGGGAATTTCGCAGACGCTCTGTTCTAGACTCTTCGTCACTAGGAGGGGCGGCATGACGACGACGCTGGGAGCGAGCGCATTGCACAGACCTGCATGCAGAAAAAAAAAGANATATAGTATAATACGTTTGTTCGTACTAAATAATACTATCATATATTATTCTTATATACTATAATATAACTAATATACTTATAATACCCATTACTATACTAAATATATATACATATATATCTATACTATAATACTATAATTATTACTACTATAGATATAATTAATAATATAATTTGTATATTATATTATTATATTAGTATATACTATATATTAAGAGTTGTACTACATAGATATCAATATATAAATTTTCAATATACTATAGTATATATATATAATAATATCATATATATAGTATATATATTATATATATTATTAAAACTCATTTCATATCCATTTTCACCACTACTTGAGAATTGCTTGTGTAGTGGACTGATTCTACTTAATCTTCCTTTCTTATATGGCTCAGCCAACTCAACCAATCTGATGCTGCAAAGACCTTTGTGCAGGTACTACCAGAGACCCTTTTGGTGTGTTCAGGATGTCTTACATGTCTCAGATGGGTAGTCGCTCCACCCAACGGCTAAGTCTCTATTCACGATTTTTGAGAAAAAATGTCACAGATGGCTGATTTTCATAGTGGTCTTGCCCACCACATTGTACACCTCCTCACTAAAGGTGACATACGGTTCCTTTTCTCCATCAACGCTCCAGATCCAACATCTATGCTATCTTTATATTTTATTATTTATTTTTTTTTTTTTTTTTTTTTTTTTTTTTTTTTGAGACAGAATCTATGTTTTCTTGGCTGGCCTGGAACTCCATTCTATTTAGAACCCGGCGGCCTTGGAACTTCCCAGGAAGAACTGCTACCTGCCCTGGCCTCCCGCGAGCCCTGCTCTCTAGCATCACGTGTTGTGGATTCAAGGCCCTTGCATCTAGGCCATCTCAGCCCTGGCACTTTTTTTTTTTTTCTTCTCCCAATGGTTAGCCCATTCTAAATTACGAACATCGACTGCGGAATCTCCAAAAGCTTGTTTTAATTTTATTGACTAAACCGGGGCCACCATGAAGAGCGGGGGATAATAACGGGCTTTTAAGAAAGCTGGCAGGCTACGGCGAGCAGGTCAATCAGACACATAGTTTTGATGTCGACAAGCAGAAAGGGTAGCAACTGGAGCGTGGATAAGGTACAACCGAGGGCGCAGTAGTTCAGGCAGACTGGGATAAACGAGCAAAGGCCAAGCGGACATGCTGTCTGTGCACCATCTCGCTGCACATATCCACCGTGCCGCGACGCCCCGTACAGCACCCAGGATCCCCCTATGCTGTCGCGGGACCGTTGAACAACCAAACTACGACAAAAATAACAGTCATGCATGAACAACTGTCCACAAACAGGGAACATCCCAGGTCTGCATGTAATCTTCACAAAACGTTATACCACCATAGTAGACTAGACGCTTGGTTATGTGTCTATTCCTAAATGTTTCGCTAACAACTGTAATGGAAAAGTAACACTTCATATTACTAAAGGCTGAGGCGTGGTGGTCTGCACACCTTACACTTCCCAGCACTCTCGCGGACGGGCAGAGCCAGGTGGATCTCTGATAGTTCAAAGCCAGCCTGGCTCTACAGACGTAGAGTTCCAGGACCAGGCCAGACTACAGCTATTAGAGACCGACTAGTCCCCGCGCACGTGTCTAAAAACAAAGACCAAAAAACAAAAAAAAAAAAAAAAAAAAAAAAAAAGAAAAACAATTCAAAAAAAAAAAAAAAAAAAAAAAAAAAAAAAAAAAAAGTAAAATTAAAAAAAAAAAAAAGTAAAAGAAAGACAAGAACACTTTTCTAACCAGTTTAAAGGGCCCAATCTCCTTCATATACAGCGACAAAGCTCTCAGCAGCAGCAACCTGCAAAGTGCGGATATCTTGGTTCGACGCTGGCACTTGCGCTACTTATTAGTCGTACTGCTAAATAAAGTCAGGGAAAACTCATTCCTATATAACTTCTCAAAAGTCTTGCAGCCTTTTATCTTCCTATCTTACTCTTAAGAATGGCCCTCATATCTAATATCCTTTATACCATTACACAAATAGTTCTACCAGCATCAACTTTCATGGTGACACAAAACATTCTCACCTTTCCCCATTCATTCTTCAAGAGCATAAACCACTTACCGATTTCTCACATACCAAATAAAAATGAACGTCAGGGCCAGTCAAGATGGCCTCAGATGGGTAAAAGATTGCTTGCCACCAAGTCCAAAGACCCGAGTTCAATCCCACACACCACATACACGTCATCTCGACTGGACAAGCATGAGAACTGCCTCCTCACAGCTGTCCCTTTTGCGACACTCCTTCCCCACCACATACAACATCTTCACCTTACATACACAAAAACAAAAAATGCAATAACAAAAATTAGAACTTACGGTCATCGCCATTTTATCCATTTTCTCAAATCTGTCTGCTTTAGCCTGTTTTCTAGCCGCTTTGCGAAATTATCTCAGAATTTAATATTCAATTATAATTCTTTTTTTTTTTGCGTCTTTTGAGACCGGATCTCCCTTTAGTCCTAGCCGTGGCTCTAGCTCCTGTCAGACCACCTGGCCTTGGACCTGCACAGAAGTATCTGCCTGCACTCCTGCCCTCCGTGTTGCAGGGGATTACAATCACGGTGATCACCGCATGGCCCCAGCCTAGAGCTCTACATTATTTTTATACTATCAGCCTTAAAGTACTCTGCACAGATATACAATCGCCCTATGAAACACTACAACATACAATGCAGCAGGAAACAAGCTTCTTTCACACCTACTGTTCTTGTAACTCTAAACTGCTTTAGGCGCCACGTCCATCTACATCAAAACCAAGAAGCCAGATCACTGTTCGTGGAAGGTTTTTCTCAAGAAACTATAATCCAAGCGCGGCTGGCAGGACATCTACAGACTCAGTCGGGATAAAGGTGCCTAATACCCAACTAAAGCACCTCGCAATGGCTCGAGGCTCACACCCCAAAGGCCACCCACACAATCAGGCGTCCGCCGAAGGAAATGCAAGTCCTTGATCTGCTTGGCAACAGTTGTACTCTTCTGATGTCCACATGTGCAACATGGTTCCCTCCCCTCCACCCACAAATCAATATGACAATGGTTCACCAAAACGAAAACAAAAAAAGAAGAAACAATAAAAATACATCTTTGGTATTTCTTGTTATACCACAATAAACTTGCAAAAAAGTCAATCCACTATTTTTCTGATTTCTCAGCACCACAGTATGCCCTTCAGTATAGCTAACATCCGATACGCATCACCAACCACGCACACAATATACACGTCTAGCTACGACACATCGAGCTCAGAACAGGTTGTAAAAGATGTAGTCAGTCGTGTGATGTAGGTGAATCCACATGACCTGCTTTTCCCATTCTATCTTTCCAAGACGAGAATCGAACTCACAGTTGCTCGATTCGGGCTTTACCAATTCTGAGACAAAAATTATACTATGTCGAACATGAGCGGTCTAATTATGCAAAAACTTACAAAGCTTATGGGACATCCATATACACAACCACGCTTTCATGACACACCCTAGACTTTGCGCCTGTAAAATATCTCTCTTTCTTTTTCTTCTTTTTTTTCTTTTTTCTTTTTTTTTTTTTTTTTTTTAGACATGGTCTCATTATGTAGACTTGTTGGCCTGAAACTCATTATGTTGACCACCAGGCTGGCCTTGACACCCATACGGATCCACCTGCCCTCATTGCGCCTCCCAAGTAGTGGGGATGTTAAGGCCATGCCTGCCATCCACACCCAGCTTGAGATAAATCTTGTATTTTAGTTCATCTGTTTTTCAATTTTTATGCCTGTGGATGAGTTACACATTGCCACGTGTATGCTATATAAGTGCACCGTTATCCTTACAACTGCCTATCACGAGAAATGGAGAGTGTTGGCCAGTCGCCCTGACAAACATCGGACTCACGGAAGGAAGGTTGTCAGTACCATTGGAGCCGCGCGGTGCTGGAATCAACCCAGGTCCTAAAAAAAAAAAAAAAAAAAAAAAAAAAAAAAAAAAAAAAAAAAGTCAAATTATAATGAAAATAATGGTAAAGTGTAAAGCACAGAAAAAGAAAACAAGAAACTTTTCTTAACCAGTTTAAGGCCCATCTCCTTCAATACAGGACAAGCTCTCAGAAGAGCAACTGAAAGTGGGTATCTGGTCTCAGTGGCCACTTGGCTATTATTTCTACTGTAAATAAAGTCAGGGGAACTATTCCTATATAATTTTCAAAAGTCTTCAGCCTTTTATCTTCCTATTACTGCTTAGAATGGCTTATCTAATTCTTTATAATTACAAAGTTTCCTACAGCATCAACTTTCATTGAACAAATTTACTTTCCCATTCATCTCAAGATAACCATACCATTCTAATACCAAATAAAAATGAACTATGGGGCCAGTAAGATGGCTCAATGGGTAAAGATGCTTGCCACCAAGTCCAAAGACCCGAGTTCAATCCTCACAACCCACATGGTGGAAGGAGAGAACTGCCTCTCACAGCTGTCTTTGGACCTCCTTCACACATACACATTTCACTTACATACAAAAAATAAAAATGCAATAAAAAATGAACTTGGTATCATTTTCCATTTTAAATTGTCTGCTTTACCTGTTTCTAGGTTGGAAATTATTCAGAATTTATATTATTATTAATTTTTTTTTTTTGGTCTTTTTGAGACAGGGTCTCCCTTTAGTCCTAGCTGGCTTGCTCTGTAGACCACGCTGGCCTTGAACTCACAGAGATCTGCCTGCCTCTGCCTCCCGTGTGCAGGGATTACAATCACGTGTCACCATGCCCAGCTAGAGTTTACATTATTTTTATATATAGCTAAAGTATTCTGACAGTTATAAATGCCTATGAAAACTAAATACAATGAGAGGAAAAGTTCTTCAACTACTGTTCTGTAACTCTAACTGCTTTAGGGCCAGCCATACATTAAACCAAGAGCCAGATCATTTGTGGAAGTGTTTTTTCAAGAAATATAATCAAGGGCTGGCAAGATAGCTCAGTGGATAAAGGTGTATACCACTAAGCCTGATGGCCTGAGTTCAACCCCAAAGCCCACAAGGTGGAAGGAAAGAACTGACTCTTGAAAGTTGTCTTCTGATGTCCACATGTGCAACATGGTTCCCTCCCCTCCACCCACAAATCAATAAATGTAAAAGAAAAAAAAAAAGAAGAAACATAAAAATATTTTGGTATTTCTTTAAACATAAACTGAAAAAGTAATCCATATTTTTTTCTTGATTTTCACACACATATGCTTTATATATACATATACGCATACATACACACACATATATACACTCTACTACACACATGAGGTCAAATGTTGTAAATTAGTCAGTCTGTATGTAGTGAATACATACCTGGCTTTTCCCATTCTATCTCAAGACAATGAACTCCAGTTCTGATTCGGGGCTTTACAATTCTGAAAAATATATTTATGTACTGAGGTCTAATTGCAAAACTTAAAAGTTATGTGGAATCCAATACAAACCCAGTTTATGAACTACCTAGATTTGCTGAGATATCTTTTCTTTTTCTTTTTTTTTTTTTTTTTTTTTTTTTTTTTTTTAGACATGGTCTCATTATGTAGACTTGTTGGCCTGAAACTCATTATGTTGACCACCAGGCTGGCCTTGACACCCATACGGATCCACCTGCCCTCATTGCGCCTCCCAAGTAGTGGGGATGTTAAGGCCATGCCTGCCATCCACACCCAGCTTGAGATAAATCTTGTATTTTAGTTCATCTGTTTTTCAATTTTTATGCCTGTGGATGAGTTACACATTGCCACGTGTATGCTATATAAGTGCACCGTTATCCTTACAACTGCCTATCACGAGAAATGGAGAGTGTTGGCCAGTCGCCCTGACAAACATCGGACTCACGGAAGGAAGGTTGTCAGTACCATTGGAGCCGCGCGGTGCTGGAATCAACCCAGGTCCTNTCTAGGAGAAAAGTAATGATTTAAAGCTAGATACAGTTTGAGAAAAAAAAATGTTTTTAAAAACAGATTATTTGGAAGTTGTCATGGCAGAAAGCTATATTGTTATAGAGGGTTGTAAATTTGGGTTGGGTTGTTTTTGTGTGAGTTTGGGTCCGAGTGGACAGGAAGAGGGGATCCAAGTGAGCCGCGCGGTGTGGTAGACCGCGAAGCAGGTGTTCCTGGAAACACTGCTTAGACCAGAGGCGTCAGTAACTCACAAAGAGGGTCTCCTGCACGTCGTCCTCTCAAAGATGCTAGGACGAAGAGGCGTGGCGGGCCCACAGGGGACCATTGCCGCACAAGAGTGGTTGGTGGGAATTTTTAGTTTTTCACAGTACTCCCAGTGGTAATGTCTCAAGTCATGACGGCTTGAGATACTTAGAGATGACACTTTGACTCTGATCCTCTGCTCTACCTTAACAATGGTTGCTATAGCAAATGGTAAAGAAGGGGGAGCACAAGCGCATGGGAAGCCGGGGCCGAAGTTGGGCCTGTTAAACGATGTTATTAAAAGGATGCACGAATTCGGATTAAAAGTGCAAGGTGTGTATAGTATACATAAAATGAACACCTTAGCAGGGGGTAAGATGCGTGGTTCATATAGCCGAAAAGTATTAATTATACAACAAGCCTGGCTTGACTGCGGAAATGGTGACAGGGGAGAAAAATGCGGATTAAGATCAGTTGTACGACTTCAGTATTACTCAAACATTAGTCACTTTTGTTTGACGACACGGGTTAGTTTTAAACCTCGGACCCGCAAAGAGAGGATGAAGTCCCAGCAGTGGGTAGAACAACAAAAAGGAGCGGGTCCCTCATGGCTTTCTTAGAATATTAAAAAGGGTGCGCGTGGGGGAAAAAAGTCGGCAAAAGGGTTTTTAGTAAGGAAAGTCAGAGTGTTTTAGATGCAGGTAAACCCACGGGAACACCGGGAGGGTGTTATTTCTTGGCACTTCGAAGGCTGTCTAGTTAAGGAAACTTAGACAGAGTTGAGGGGTGCATAGTGTCCTGTGTTCTAAAGTAATTCGGGCGGTACTTAGTGATAACTGAATTGTTGTGTTACACATTTCGTGATGTTGGTGTCTGAGGTAGGAGCCCAGAACGGTGAGTATGCAATATATAAAATGGGAGCAGAAGTAGTCCTGTAGCATTCGCCAAAGGTACGAGAAAGCATGGCTAGGTAAGGTCGTGGGCAGTCAGAAGGAAAGTCTCGTACAATGCACAGGGACAAACACGATTATCTTCTAGAACAATTAAATTCATTACCAGTTGGACATGTGCAGCTGAGTTTTGGGTACTAGTGGGAGATACCACACGGTATGTGGGTGGCGGCGCCACGGTTGAACGACTGGAGGAGCTATTACTACGTGAAGTTATTGGCAGAGAATCGAGAGTTGGCGGCACACGCTTCGGAGCTTGTTACCGAGGTTTTGGGTGGCAGTGCTCAATAGCTGTTAGTATATTAGAGTTTTTTGAGCGTTCGGGTTTGAAAAGAAGGTGTTACGGTGACCTGATCCTAAAGGCGGGAGTCCTTGAAAGATTGAACCCTCCGAACTAACTGTAAACACTCATAGATGCCCGTTTTACCTTTAGAAGGGACAGACGGTTCAAGTCAAAGCTGGTTTATACCATATCACTGGTAAATAATAGAAAGGAAAATTTAAATAATGTCGTCGTTCTTTTTAAAAAAAAGGCAAGTCTACAAAACCGCAGAAAGCAATGCCAGGAAGTAGATGTTCTTCATGACTAATCTTTTGAAGAGCTCCATCTGAAACTTGATAATTTGTGGGGTGTTGCTCTGATTCACATGACAACTGTTTTGGGGTCTTTTCAAAGCCATGAAAGATGGATAATTGCTGTGACTCAAGTTCTAATTGTGGACCCGGGAGAGAAAGTTGCTTTGACTATCTGGACGCATTACTAAAAGAAGTACCTTTCCCATCAATCGTACTCAAATGAGAAATGCGAACTCGGAGACACGGGGATCCGGCCGATGCTATAGTAGCGCGGGAAAGTGCGGGAGGTGAGAAGTGCAAAGTAAGTAGGGGGAAAATATGCAAAGCACACATTCAGCACTGGGGTCGGAGAGCCTGAAATCCGAAATGAAGTGAGGTTAATCTTTAGAGTTTGGGGCAAGTGGGTTACGAACAAGGGGGGGGAAAGGAAAAAAAACCATCCACCAAAAGATAAAATCGTTGGGTGAAGAAGGAAGCAGGGCGAACATGATTCTTGGGGAAGAGAAGAGCAAATTCAAGATAGCACGAAGAGCCTCTTCAGGGACAGGAGTGCCAGAAGCTAATGTACAAAAAGAGTGCGGGGCATACAATAAGGTTCTTTCTGGTGGGAAAGGTGTGGTAAAAATAAGGACTCAGTGAACGATACAGAGAGTTCCAACTTATATTAATGTGTCGATTGCTGGGCTTAGCGAATATTATCCATGCACGCTGGGGGGGGAGAAAGGGAGGGAAGTTTGGGGGTAATCAAGCACGGCGTAGGCTAATTTGCAAACACGCCAGAGGGCGGTGCGGGCAACAGCTACTGTGTGCTTCTGGGTCCGCATGTCTGAGGGGGATTTCTATTGAAAAAGGGTAAATAAAGAGGTTCCTTTCGAAGGAGTATCATTTAGGTGCTCCCCTGCCCCGACCGCCCCTCCCTAATCAACCCCTGTCTTTTTTTCCCATTCCGTTGGAATTCCAGTGGAAGTCTACCGTCCCTGTTCGCAACCAATTCCACCCGTTGCCAGACGGCAGCAATCGGATCATGCAAGGAGAACTTTTTCTAATTTCGTATGGACGGGCGGGAGGCTGTGTAGTTGCGGGCCGGGCCTGGGTCCGGTCACAACACGCCCCAGCGACACGGGTAATACTTCCGAAGAGACACTCAGGTAACATGTAATGGATTGCCCTCGCGGAGCTAAAAAGATACAGTGGTGAGAAATCCCCCTTTTCTTACTTTCTTCACTGAATTTTAAGGAATAAACTCAAAATATGTTACAAGCGGTATCTACTCTAAAACTGGTTACCACTAGTGTAATACTTCCTGCTTATCCTGTACTTAATTTACTTAACAGACACAGAACAATGGTGTACTCCAAGCTTTCCAGTTTTAAAAGAAGTACATAGGGCTTGGGATGAAATGCAGTGGTAGAACACGTCTACTGATTCCCAGCACTACAGGGAAATAAAATACAGGAAAACAAAAATAAGCAATGTGTCAATCCTCCTTATTCTTTGGTCGAGACAACGCTGAGCAAGTTTAGACAAGACAGATTTCAAAGAGGTTCAGGTGGCACGCCTGTAACGCGGTGGTACACACATCTGCCTCTGCTAACCAGTACCACTTTTCTGTTTCTTTTCTGTTATTCTTGATTTCGTATCTCTTACTGCTGTTCTTCTTCGTCTTCTTTCTTCTTCCCTTTATTGGTTTCTTACTGCGGCTGCTTTTGGTAAGCAGCCACCATCTCAGGATAGGCTGCTTCAAACAACGATTTTTCTTCAGTTGTTGAGACAGTAAATTCACCTGGCTGTGTATCTTGTCATAGCATGAAATTTCTAAAGTTAAAATACACAAAGAAGCATTCACTACATATTTAAAAAAAAAAAATCATCAGGTTAGTCCAGTTGAATCAAGGCCAACATGGCTGCTACATGCAGTGGCAAGACAGCTGGGCTAGAGGAAGAACCCTTCACAAAATAAACACACAACCCCAAACTACAGCAAACACAACCACCCAACGTAACCCTAACCCAGTTAAGACACCCCAAACTTCAAACTCAACAAAAACCAAAAAACCCCAAAAAACAAACAACCCTCCGATCATTTTGCAGTAAGTTTATAGTTGAAAACTAAATTACCATATTAAACACTGGTTTCTGAACAATGCTCTCATGATTGGACTTCACCTTTTAGTATTAATTTTTGAAAATTGTTACTTGTACAGAATGTGTCCTGATTATGCGCAATCATCTCTCTTGTCCTCTTCTCTCACTCTTGCTGATCCTCTTCTTCCCAACCATATCTCTACCCCAGGTGTTAGTTATTTATTTATACAACACTTCTATCCTAATAGTTGATACTAGAGTATTGACTATTTTCTTTGGTCTGTAAGAGCTTAAAGGATACTTTTTTAAAAAAGGTTACAAATTTAAATTCTCTTATTTCAGAGATGTTAGCTAAGGGAATAGAAAACCTCCCTTGGATAATGTTGGTTTGTTTAAGTGTTAAAATTCCAGATAAAGAATGGAATAGAAAGTTCAGTTTTCTTTAGTGATGGCTTCTGAAAAAAACAGAGCATTACTGATTTACAGATTCATTCATGTATGCATTCATTCTCTTGGAGGTGTTAAACCCAGGGCTTCAAGTGTACTAGGCAGCTATATCCCTGGGATCTCTAGCCCTGGTTCTCAATCTTGTGGATTCTATGAATTGCTAGCTGATACATTACAGGGAATGGCTAATATGTAAATTTATAATAAAGACATACATAAACTTAAAAGCCCCGCCCCCCCTAGGTTTGTACTTATGTGAACAGACATTCATCTTTCTGGCCCAGGGTGACCTCAAGAATAGTTTCCAGTTTTCCATCGTGTTACCTGCCTAATCCTTGAAAATTTCATGATTTATTTTTCTTTTTTTTTTTTTTTTTTTTTTTTTTGTGTGTGTGTGTTGTATATATATATAATATAATATCTATAGATATGTGTATAGATATAAATTATAGATTATTATATGTATAAATATAATATAAATATCTATAATACATATATATAATATATATAGTATAATTTTATATTATACATAAATTATATATACAATATAAAGAATATTGTATATCTAAGATAGATGTAATAATATATATATTGTATCGATTATTCTCTCCGCTCTCTATACCCTCTCTCTCCTCAGATCGTGTATTATAATCTATGTGTCTCTATCTCTTTCTCTCATCTCACCCCCCTTCTTCCCTTATCTCCCTTCACCTACTGATGAATCGCTATGCTGATTCATTTCCCTTTCTTATGGCAGCAATAAACATGGATGTGCAAAGACCTTTGTGGCAGGATACAGAGAACCACTTTGGGTGTGTTTCAGGGATGGGTGTGCGGGCTCCAGCTATTCTACTGTTCAAGATTTTTGAGAAAAAAAAATGTACCACACTGAATGTTTCATAGTGGTTGCACAAAAAGCACCAATTTACACTCTCACTAAAGGTGAACAAGGGTTCCTTTTCTCCACAGCCTCATAACATTTGGCCTATCATTGTATTTAATTTGAATTTTAGTTTTTTAGTGTGTGGTGGTGGTGGCGGTTTGAGACGGTTTTCCTATAACCCGAGGAACCTGGACGCTCTAGTTCAACCGGCTGGCTGTTATGGAACCCAGAGATCTACCCAACATGCCTGTGCCCTCCCGAGTGTGGGTTACAGGCCTGGCCACCATGCCTGGCCTGTTTTTTGTTTTTCTGCATGGTACCATGTCTAATAGAACATGCTTGAACTCCTCAAAGCGTTTTAAATTTTTATTTGAAAGGGGCCCATAAGCGGGGGCAAACGCCAAAGGGCTTTCCGACCAAGTGGGTCGCGGGGTCCTCGACCCTCTGTGATGTGCCAGCCGCCGTCGCCCATGGAAGGTGGCAGTACAAGAGGGGAGTAGGTCCAGGGAGATGGAGCCGCGACGCCGTATGGTGTGTGCACATGTGCATATCCACGTGTGTGTGAACAACCACCCCATGAACCTAACGATAGTGCCCTGCCCTGTTCACCCGTACATCCGATCTGTATGTTTAATTTAAAAAGATAGACATATCGTAGCCTTCGCGCTTGGTAATGTGTCTATTCTCACATGTTTTTCACCCGTTCCTGCACCGTTCAACTTATATCAAGGCGGACCGCTAGGGCGTGGTGGTGCACACCTTTCCTTCCCGCCCTTTGGAGCTGCAGCGGCAGTGGCTCCATGCGTCCCTGTCCGCCTGGCCCTACCGCTGCGTTCCCGGCCGCCCGCGCTCCCGCTATCGCGGCTCCCCTGTCTCCCACCAGCCCCAACCCCCCACACCACACAACACCCCCCCCGTCGCCTTCACATCAGCTGCCCACTCCAGGGTCCCGTGTCTCACGCCCCGACAAAGCAAACACGAACCATTTTTCTTACCCAGTTCCGCCGGCCCATCTCCTTCCCTCCCGGCCCCCGCTCTCCGCCGAGCAAACTGAACGTGGTATCCTGGTCCTCAGTGGGCCACTTGGCTAGTATTTCTACTGTAAATAAATCAGGGAACTATACCTATAAATGTTGCACAAGTCCTTCAGCTTTTTACTCTCCTATTACATGCTAGATGGCTTAGCGAAGTCTTTAATAATTACAAAAGTTTCCTACAGCATCAACTTTCATTGAACAAATTTACTTTCCCATTCATCTCAAGATAACCATACCATTCTAATACCAAATAAAAATGAACTATGGGGCCAGTAAGATGGCTCAATCAAGGGGTAAAGAGGCTTGCCACCAAGTTCCAAAGAACCGAGGTCAAAATCCTCACAAGCCCCATGTTGGAAGGAGAGAAACTCCTTCCACAGCTGTCCTTTGGACCTCCTTCACACGATAAGCAGGTTTCACTTACAGAGCAAAAAATAAAAATGCAAGTAGAAAAATGAAACTTGTCATTTTCCATTTTAAATTGTCTGCTTTACCTGTTTCTAGGTTGGAAATTATTCAGAATTTTATATTATGATTAATTTTTTTTTTTGGGGTCTTTTTGAACTCAGGGTCCTCCCTTAGTCTAGCTGGCTTGCTCGGTAGAACCACGCTGGCCTTGTGACCCACAGAGTCCTGCCTGCCTCTGCCTCCCGTGTGCAGGGATTACAATCACGTGTCACCATGCCCCCAGCTCAGAGTTTAACATTATTTTTATATATAAGCTAAAGTATCCTGACAGTTATAAATGCCGATGGAAACTAAATAACAATGAAGGAAAAGTTTCTGTACAACGACTGTTCCTAACTACTGTTAGTACCTTAACTGCTTTTAAGAGGTCAGCCCATACAAGTTAAACCAAGAGCAGATCATTTTGGTGGAAGTGGGTTTTCAAGAAAATCAAAGGGCTTGGAAATAGCTCAGTGGATAAAGGTGTATACCACTAAGCCTGATGGCCTGAGTTCAAAACCCCAGAAGCCCACATGTGGAAGGAAAGAACTCATACTCTGGTGAAAGTTGTCTTCTGATGCCAACAGTGTGCAACAGGGTTCCCCCTCCCCTCCACCCACAAATCAATAAATGGTAAAAGAAAAAAAAAAGAAGAAACATAAAAATATTTTGGTATTTCTTTAAACATAAACTGAAAAAGTAATCCATATTTTTTTCTTGATTTATTTCACACACACATATGCTTGTATATAGACTATAACGCATACATACACACACATATTACACACACAACACATGAGGTCAAATGTTGTAAATTAGTCAGTCTGTATGTAGTGAATACATACCTGGCTTTTCCCATTCTATCTCAAGACAATGAACTCCAGTTCTGATTCGGGGCTTTACAATTCTGAAAAATATATTTATGTAATGAGGTCGTATGCAAAACTTAAAAGTTTTATGGGAATCCATACAAACCCAGTTGAAATAGAATCTCTAGCTCTAGATTTGCTGAGGGATATCTTTTTCTTTTTCTTTTTTTTTTTTTTTTTTTTTTTTTTTTGTCTTTTGGAGACAGGGTCCATCTACCTGTAGGTCCCAGAGTAGGCCTAGAATTCGCTTGTAGAAAACCAGGCTGGGGCCCTTGAAACACCATAGAGATCCACCTCCTCGGCCTCCGAAGTAAGTGGGATTAAGGCATGCTCCACCCACCCGGCTGAGATAAATTTTATTTTATTATGTTTTTAATTGTTATGTGTATGAGTCCCATTGCCTGTCTGTCGCGACGGTGCCCCTGTATCCTACAATGCACAGAGATAAGGAGAGTGTTGGAGTCCCCTGAAACTGGACTTACGGAAGGAAGGTTGTCAGTTACCATGTGGGTGGTGGAATCAAACCCAGGTCCTCAGTCAGTGCTCTTAATTGCTGAGCCATCTCTCCAGCCCAGCTGACATAGTCCTTAGACCTCAACAGAATGATTTCATTGTGAAGCACACAGAGTTCAAGATTATTAGATTTACTCAATATATTCTTTAATTATTACAGTGTTGCTTTTTTTTCCATATGGTGTGTGTGTGTGTGGTGGTTTTTTTTTTTTTTTTTTTTTTTTTTAGACAGGGTCTCTATAGCTCCAGCTGCCTGGAACTCACTCTGTAGAACCAGGCTGACCTTGAACACAAAGATTCAAATACCTATCTCTGCCCCCCAAGTGCTAGATTAAAAGGGCCGTGTCCACCATGCCCCGCTGTGTTTGTTTTTTTTTTTTTTTTTAATTTATGTGTGTGGGTGTTTTCCCTGCCAGTAAGTGCACCCTGTGTGTACAATACCCATGGAGGCCAGAAAAAGGTACTGGATCCCCTGGAACTGGTGTTACAGATGGTTGTTAGCTACCATGTAGATGCTGAGAACTGGAACTGGGTCCTCTGCAAGAGTAGTCAGTGCTCTTAACCACTGAGCCACCTCTCCAGCCCCATACTTTGTATATTCTGTTAGCAGTTTTTTCTTTGCTACTCATTTCTTCCTTCCTTTACTCTTCTGATTTGATAGTTTTATTTTCCATCTTAACTGTAATTACTTAAATGTTAGACACTGTATTTCTTGTAGTAAGATATATTAAAGCATGATTACAATAAACTCCCAGACTATGTATTTAAACATCTAAGACTAGTGCTGGAGAGAGGACTCAGTGGTTAAGAGCACTGGCTGCTTTTGGAGAGGATCTGGATTCCATTCCCAGAATCCACAGCAGCCCTTTTTTGGTCTCTGAGGGCATTGCATAACATGGGCCTACATAGCGAGTTCCAGGCAAGCTGGGGTTACAGGAAGACCCTGTCTCGAAAAGGCAAAAAAAAAAAAAACCAAAAAACCAAAAAACAAAAAACCCAAAACCCAATAAATTAAAAAAAACAACAGTGTTTCAATGTATGAATTTTCTATGTTCTTTGGTATAAAGCCTGAATATGCTTTTACTTTTCCAGGCTTTCTTCCACTAAGAGCATTTCAGATCACCAAATATTTAAATGGAAACACAGTCTTTAAACAACTATATTACCTGATTGGCTGTAGCTGATTAGAGTTCTTCCTTCCAAGTTTTCTTTCTACCATGTCATAGCGAGTCAAAAGCACCAGCAACTTCTCACATGCATAGTGACTGGGCCACTCCATTTTTTCAAGAGTAAATCTCTATAAATATAATAAAAATTAAAATATTTTAAAAGTTAAGATTTATAATATATTCAAGCAATATTATTTTTTTCTTTAGGATTAACATTAAAGTAGAGAATATTCTCAAAAAAAGCAATGACCTTCCAAGAAAAAAGTATTAACTGATAATAAAATTGTGAGGGCACTTTACCTATTTGTTTGTTTTGGTCTCTCTGTAGCCCCAGCTGGCCAGGAACTCCCTTTGTAGACCACACTGGCCTCAATCCTACAGAGATCTAACTGCTTCTGCCTCCTGAGTGCAGGGGTGAAAGGCCTGTGCTACCCCTGGCACAAGGGCACTTAAGGCCTGTGCCACCATCCTGGCAGAAAGGGTACTTTATTTGAATGTCAGTATACGTCATAGATGTTGGGTTAAGCTCCTTAACCTTTAAAATTAGGCCATTTTCCCATCTGTAAAATGGAAAGAACATATCCCAGCTAACGGATTATGAAGATTAAGTGGGAAGACATTTAATTTAGTAAGCATAATGGTTGTCAACAGGGTAAAGAACTAGATAGAATTTACTGAGCCATTCTTTAATTATAAAATAAATGATTTCCTTTAATCCTCATGGTTACTATATAAGATGGTAATTATTCAGGGTCATATAGTAAAGGAATTTCTCTAAATTTTCTGGGTTACTGATTTCAAATCTTAATACTTTTACGATTATATTGCCTGCCACAGTGATATATTTGATCTTGACATTCCCTAGTCACGAGCTTCCTTGTCCCCAAATATACTCCTTATTCAATGTCTGTTCATAGTAATTAAGACATTTCTTTATTAAAATTTAATTATAATTTTTAATAACCCCCCTTTTAAAAAAGTTTTATTTTTTGTGTGTATGAATGTACTGTCTGCATGTAGGTTTGTGCACCTGTGTCATGCAACTCCGTGGAGGTCAGAAGAAGGCGTCAGATTCCCCTGGAACTGGAGCCAAAGACAGTTCTCAGCCGCCATGTGGGGGCTGGGGATTGAACCCAGGTCCTCTGCAAGAGCAGTCGGTGCTCCCAACAGCTAGGCCATCCCTCCAGCCCCCCTTATTATTTTTTATGTGTATGAGTGTACTGTCTGCATGTAGGTTGGTGTGCCCGTGTCGTGCAATGCCACGGAGGTCAGAAGAGGGCGTTGGATTCCCCTGGAACTGGAGTCAAAGACGGTTCTTAGCTGCTATGTGGGTGCTGGGAATTGAACCTGGGTCCTCTGTAAGAGCAGTCAGTGCTCTTAACCGCTGAGCCATCTCTCCAGCCCCAGTAATTAAGACATTTCTAAAAAAGAGCGTAAGTCTTATGGTCTGGAAAATATGGACACTGCACAGCAAAGGGGTGAAAATTAGAAATAAATGCTGAAGAATACATGGATACCAATAGCTACCTGTTTCAATCTTTTAGACTCCTCTTAGACCAAATAAAGTAAAAGTCCCTTCCTATTTTCCTAGTGTCTAACTCTGTACTACCAAGTAAGAGTTTATTTTTAGATACCTGAAACAATAATAAATCAGGTCTTTGGTACCTGATTGGCTCCACCATTTTATCTTTATTCAAAAGGAATTCTTGGATGACCTAAAAAAGAAAGAAAGAAAAAAAAGAACCAGGATTTCTAAACTTCTAACAAAAAAAAATTTTTTTTTTTTAAATTTCTGTATGTGTATGAATGTACTGTCTGCATGCAGGTTTGTGCACCCGTGTCGTGCAATGCCGCGGAGGTCAGAAGAGGGTCTCGGATTCCCCTGGAACTGGAGTTCTCCTGGAATTGGAGTTTCGGACGGTTCTCGGCCACCATGTGGGTGCTGGGGATCGAACCCGGGTCCTCTGTAAGAGCGAGCGGTCGGCGCTCTTAACCGCTAGGCCATCTCTCCAGCCCCTAACAAAATTTTAACATATATAACTGAGTTATTATTACCTCATGGAATGGGAATCCTTTGCAACTGCAAGCTTTCCTAGAGATAAATTATACATGTTATTAGTATAATAGGTAAGTTTATTTATTTATTCATTTAATTAATTTAATTTTTTTGAGATGGGTCTCCCTATAGCCCCAGCTGGCCTTGAACTCACAGAGATCTGCCTGGTTCTGCCTCCCGAGTGCTGGGATTAAAGGTGTGAGCCAGCACACTGGCCCAAGATGGTTCTTAGCTGCCATGTGGGTGCTGGGTCTTGAACCCAGGTCCTTTGCAAGAGCAGTCGGTGCTCTTAACTGCTGAGCCATCTCTCCAACCCCCAAATTTTATTTATTAATTACATCTTTTTATTCTTTAACCTTCTTTTGAGATGGGGTCTTGCTATAGCACCGGATGGCCTGGTATTCACTATGCAAACCAGTCTGACCTCAGTCTTACCAAGATCCACCTGCCTTTGCCTTCTGAGTGTTGGAATTAAAGTTATGTGCCATCATGAATGGCTATAACATGCAACAGACTGAAATCTTGTCTAATCTCTTCTCTTTGTATGAAAAATATCCCGGTACAATGTCATAGTGTTACCAAACTTTTCTATGGATAAATATTAGATTGCTATCTTCTAACATAAAATTTTTATTTATTTTAAACTTTTATATTTATGGATGGTCATCTCAGGCAATTTATTTGTAGAGTAGTACTCTCCTTCCACCAAGTGTGTTCTGGGGATTGAACTCAGATTAGGCTTGGCAGCAAGAGCCTTCTCTGGCTGAGCCATCTTTCTGGTTCCTCGAATGAATATAAAGTTTTTAACAGAATTAAGAACACAGTATGTGAGACATGACTAATCTAGACATGTAGAAGACAGTTAATATACAAGTAAATCAGTCACTGGTGTCTATACAAGCTTTACCAGAAAAAAATATTGTGTTTAAAACAACTTACTTTTTAATATTGTTTTCTATTCCACTTAGTTGCCTGTTACGTTCTGTCTGGTGCCAGTCACAAGGACAGCAGTATTCATAATCATGTGGTTCACAATACCTATCACTTTTACATAATTTGCATCCATTACGTTCATGATCCTTAGGTGAACCTTTTTTGGGGGACACATAGATGTACAAATTTTATTGCTCTGCTTCAACATGTACTTCCCCCTCATTACCTAAATTTTCAAAATTGATACTGCTTAGTACAGTGGGTTTCAATACATTGAGATAATACATACCATAGTAATTCTTTTTTTTTAATTTTATTTATTTCTATATGTGTATGAATGTACTGTCTGCATGCAGGTCTGTGCACCCGTGTTGTGCAATGCCGCGGAGGTCAGAAGAGGCTGTCGGATTCTCCTGGAACTGGAGTTCTCCTGGAATTGGAGTTTTAGACGGTTCTTGGCCGCCATGTGGGTGCTGGGGATCGAACCCGGGTCCTCTGTAAGAGCAGTCGGAGCTCTTAACCGCTAGGCCATCTCTCCAGCCCACCATAGTAATTCTTAAAAGAAATCCTAACACTATCATGTCACTATTCACAAAATACTTGTCTACTTGAAACTATTAATTTGTAATCTGAAATTGCATATTCATAATGATCAATAATGGAAAACTTTCTGGTTTGTGTAGTTGTTACATGCTAGGAGAATAGAATGCATTATTACTAGGAAAGATTATTATTTAGTAGAATTACTCGAGTGGCTTCTTTACTGAGCATATTAAAGACTATAGCAATTAGTTTCCTCTGCAAGTACAGAGCTTTCAGTTACGTAGAAGGAGTATTACTGCAGCAGATATGTGGGGCCCTAGTTTCCTTTAAAAGGAAAGGGTGGGTTCTGGGGATCGAACCTGGGTTCGATGGCGGCCGAGAACCGTCTGAAGCTCCAATTCCAGGAGAACTCCAGTTCCAGGGGAATCCGTCACCCTCTTCTGACCATGACACGGGTGCACAAACTTGCATGCAGACAGTACATTGATACACATACAGAAATAAATAAATGCCGGACGTGGTGGTGCACGCCTTTAATCCTAGCACTTGGGAGGCAGAAGCACGCGGATCTCTGTGAGTCCGAGGCCAGCCTGGTCTACAGAGTGAGTTCCAGGACAGCCAGAGCTACAGGGAAACCTTGTCTCAAAAAGACCAAAAAATAAATAAATAAATAAAAAATAAAAATAAATAAATAAATAAATAAATACTTTCAACACTGAGATTATGTCAGGACATAGTAGTTGAGATTTCCTCAATTTTTCACTTATAGGGTATCAAAAACTAGAGCATGACATTTTATTTATAGTTTAGCACACAAAGCTGAGTTTCCTTTAGGAGATGAGTTAACATGATTTCCCACCCTCTTTTGGAAGTGAATACCTTTCTGTTCATGTACATGTTCAAAGACCTTTTCTTCAGCTTTTTTTAAAAAGACAAGGTGTCATGTAGCCCAGGCTGGCCTTAAACTCTCTATGTAACTGAAAGTGGCTTCAGACAATTGATCCTCCTGCCTCTACCTCCCAAATGCTGGATTACAGGTATATATCATACTAAGCTCATATTTAGTACTATTTTTTTCCACCAAGATGAAATGAAGTTATAATCTACTTTCAACAAGAATGAATATGTATTAGAAACTAGTTTTGTCATTATCAATATATCAGTAAAAATGTATGACAGGAAAATCAAGAATTTAAGTATATAAATATGAAATGCTGATATTAAAATAAATGGTTTTAATTCCACTTTCCTGTAATATTTATATTTATTCATAAAAATAGATATTTATATCAAACACATGATAATTTTAAGGTCTAAGTAATATGGTATCATTATGTAAAATTTTACTCATTCAATATTTACCATCTCTATTGATTATTTCACTTTGCAAACATTTACTGAATGATTACAGAGTGGATGTAACATAATTCCTGACTCTAAGGCATTCTCAACTGAAAAGCAATGTCAACGTGGATCCAACTCTAATGTTCTGGAGGTACTTCCTATGCCAGCTTACCTGGATGGGCACACACAGAGCAGTGAGCCAGTCCTTTAGCTGCTAGTGGCTGTGGAAGAGAGCAGCAAGGTTCTTCAACCCATTGATTAAATCTTTATTAGAATAGTTAAAAAAAAAAAGCAGAAAAAATTAAGATCATAAAAATATCATGTTCTAAATGCCAAATTATTTTCCTTTTGGTGGTTGATAAACTTGATTGGCCAGCCTGGGAAACTTTCTTAGCTTCCTACAAGCTTAAATGTGGCTGGAAGAATAGAAGAACTGCAAATGGGAACAGAATATACACATATGTCTATCTGGATGCATTGTCTACTCATAGTCAGTCTTCTCTTTCTCTTTTAAGGAGTTTGCTAAGCAGCAATATATGGGGATAATAATTTATGTATAACTTTTTTCATCTCTTTTCTGTATGCCAGAGTATAAAACAAGCAGAATCATGTATATGAGTATGTCATAATATGGATCATCTGAAATGATCTTTTCTTCTTTCTCTCTCTCTCTCCTTTTATTTATTTTTTGGTCTTTTTGAGATAGGGTTTCCCTGTAGTCCAGGCTGGCCTGGAACTCGCTATATAAACCCGCCTGGCCTTGAACTCACAGAGATCCTCCTGCCTCTGCCTCCTGAGTGCTGGGATAAATAATCTTTTCTTAACACATAGTATGCAAATAGCAAAACACATGTAATGAGAAATTTTAAAGAAAAACATATGTACCTGCAGTGATTTTGAATAAGAAAATTTCCCCTTTGGCTTAAGTTTCAGGTTAACTTAAAACCATCCAGGGCAGTTACATGCTACTCATTAAACATTAAGTATTCTGAATTATGGTTTTCTGCTACTTACAGCAATTAAAGGTTTTTTTTCCTGGTCTTTTTTTTTTTTTTTAGCTTTTTTAAATTTTTGTATGTGTATGAATGTACTGTCTGCATGTAGTTTTATATACCCGTGTTGTGCAATGCCATGGAGGTCAGAAGAGGGTGTCGGATTCCCCTGGAACTGGAGTTAAAGATGGTTCTCAGCCGCCATGTGGGTGCGGGGGATTGAACCCGGGTCCTCTGCAAGAGCAGTTGGTGCTCTTAACCACTAGGCCATCTCTCCAGCCCTTTTTTTGGTCTCTAAAGAGAGACCTTTAGTCCCAGCTGGCCTGGATCTCACTATGTAGATCCTTCTGCCTTTGCCTCCCAAGTGCTGGCATTAAAGGCATGTGCCACACCACACCTGGCAAAGTTTTAACAGAAAACAAATTACCTCCTCAGTTCACTGGCTAATGTGTGGTGCTTAGGTAATTATTTAGCAGTCATAAATTGAGACCTATTTACTATAATAACTGTAAGCATGCTAAATATTCATAACAATTGCTGCTGGATAAACAACAGAGAATAAAAAATTTAATAATTAGTCTATAGTAATAAAAATTAGAAGAATGGATAATTATACAAAAGTATAATTTCATTATTTTCAAGTATAAAGACAAACAGTGATTAGATGTTGGCAAAAATGCTATCTGCTGAAACACTTTCAATAATGAGAATAGCTGGAGTCAGACAAGTTCTGTCTCTACTTATCTTTCACTCTGTACCTTATTCTTTGTAATTCCCATGACTGCTTTATTCCCACTCTAGAGCATACCATTTCTTTCCTACTTTGGCATAATAACCACAGATGTCAGTAACAGATTTACCAAAATCTTAGCTCTAGCAACAACTTTACATATAACAGCCAAGCATTGTAAGAAAGAGTACAGCGATTTGAAATAGTTATCAGTCATTTCTTCTTTGCCGCTGTACTGCCACGTCAGTGTCTTTTACCATGCACATACCTTCTCCAACCCACTGGAGGCCAAGAATGTTCAGTCCCCTCCTTTCCTTTCTTATGTCTTATTGTCATTAACCTAATTTTTATAACCGATTGCTTTCATTAAGTCGAAGAACTAAGTCTAAGTAAATTTTATTTTACTTATTGTGCGGTATATGCCTGAGTGATGTGTGCGTGTGTGTAACACATACATGTGGAAGTCTGAGGATAACTTTCAGTGTCAGTTTTTTCCTTCTACCATGGGTTCTAGGGATCCAGTAAACACAAGTCATAAGGCTTGCAGTGAGTGATTTTACTTGCTGATACATCTAGCTGACCTAAAGTAAAAGTTTTGATCAAGTGCTATCTATTTTTAAATATTTGCAACATGCTACAGACACTGCATTTATAGAAAGTAAATATAATACCAAAGCATGAAATATAAAATTATTTTAATGTCATGCTTACTTAATAGTCTAAAAAGCCTATGTAAAAATGCCCATGGCGGTAAGTAAATACATTTGACACTGTGGGAACTGTGTGTCATGGAAGTAATAACACATATTTAAAAAAATAGTATGGCTCAATTTAAGAATATTGGTGAGATGGAGGTGGAATGAGGCATGCCCTGGGCAGCTGGCCTTGAGCCCAGGGAGTGCCTTCTCTGAAGGGACGAAGTGTGTGTGCTGGAGCATGTGAGGAACCATATCACACATGATGAATATTTTCCTGATTATGAGTGCTTCCAAACTGATCTCAAAATTCTGAACTCAGTACCTGGCAAGTAGGAAAGAAAACAGCTAAAGAGCCAAGATGGTGCGAGTGCAGCTGAGGGAACTGATGCTGGCAAGATGTTTCATTACTTGTCCCCCCTGGAGGAAGATGCAAGGGCAGCTGACACCAGGAAGGTCAGCTGGATCCTTGATCTTGAGGATAAGAACATTGGGGCCTGGCCACCCTTGCTCTAGTGGCCAGAGCTATGCCCTCAATCTGGATGCCCACTGCCCATGCCCCTGAGGTGCCAGACCCCCTGGCCATCCAACTAAGAGGACCAGCCAGTGGGTGCATTCAGGAGGTGGTCATGCCACCCCAACATGCTGCATCCTAATGCACCTCTCTTGCTGTAGGCTAGGCCTTCCAGCAGCCACTGTGTAGCACACCCATAGTAGACAGGGCATTATAACCATCCAGTGGCTGTTCAGAGCTGGCTACAGCCCTCAGCAGCAACAGGAACCTGAGAAGTCTGAAGATTTTAGAAAATAAGCTAGTGTAAATCTGTTGTGTGAAGCTGTTAAACATCCCAGTGTCACTGGGGAAATCTTGGCCTGGAGCCCTTTGAGCAAACTGTTGCCTTCTATGAGTACCTAGCTTCTTCTTTTACCTATAGTAAATGCTATGGGGAATTAGCCTGTGGAGAGAATGCTTTGGACCACAGCGGGGTGACTGACTGTGCAGAATGAGGCCCAGAAACAGCCCAAGTGTAACTTCCTATGTACTCATGAGCAACTGACTGATGAAACCCTAGTGGTTTCTGATGGCTGATGAAGAGAGAAATCTCTGCTTGACAATCCTAAGAAGTGTGTAAGAGAAACAGAAAACAGGTGTGAAAATTCCATTCCAAGAAACCTGGTCTTAGTTGGACCCAAAACCATGTACAAAGGAAAGGGAGTAGAGCCTTACTTTGGCCCATCTGAGTGTAAGAATTATAGAGCACTGACATTCTAATGAGATATGATTTCTCTGGCATCTAGCTCAGATGTGTTGTGTAAGATGGGATTTTTCTTTTTTTTTTGGTCTTTTCGAGACAGGGTCTCCCTGTAGCCCCAGCTGTCCTGGAACTGGGGTTTTTCAATTGCCAATAGACGACGTTTAGTCTGGGAGGAGGAGTGGGAGGTTGGTAAGGGTGGAGATTGGGGAGGGGATCTGAATATGATCAAAACACATTGTATAAAATACTGGGATCAGTAAAATTCTTTTAAAAAGGAAGCAAAGGAAAATAAAATATTTTTAAGAATTGTATGGTTCAGAACATATATTCTCTTCCTTCCTTTGGAAGACCTCAAAATAGATAAATATTTAAAATTAATGGGGCTGGAGAGATGGCCTAGAGGTTAAGAGTGCCAACTGCTCTTGCAGAAAGCCTGGGTTCGATCCCCAGGACCCACATGGAGGCTGAGAACCGTCTTTGGCTCCAGTTCCGGGGAATCCGACTCCCACTTCTGACCTCCGCAGCACTGCATGACATGGGTGCACAAACCTACATGCAGACAGTACATGCATACACATAAAAAATAAAATGCCTTTCATCCCAGCACTCAGGAGGTAGAGGCAGGTGGATCTCTGATTTTGAAGCCAGTCTGGTCTACATAGGAAGTTCTCGGCCAGTAGGGGCTACAAAGTAAGATTTTGTTGTAAAACCAAAAGAACCCCTCCCTCTATTAAAAAAAATAATCTTTTCTGCAATAATATTCATTACTAAGTTCAAGAAGAATGAATAGCCAACATTGCAATCAAAAGTAATATAGTTACCTCTGAAGCAAACTTTGACCTTTCAAAGTCTGAGTAAGTTTTAATGCTTGTTCTTTTCCAACTCCGGGTACTCCCTTTCACAAAGTGGAGAAACAAATTCAAAATGTTAATAACTACGGAATGGTTAAATAAAGTATAACACGTTAATTCAATGGAAGATTGTGCAGGTGAAACAAAGAATGAGGTGACTGACTCTACTTAACGATAGGAAAAACTATGCAAGATCATTGTCAAATTAAAACCGCACAATAGTAGATGTGTAAATTAAGGAAAATCACATTGTTAGTCTGTGTAAAAAAACACTGATTGCAATTAAACTTCTGAGTTTTTAGTTTAAAGGGGAAAGGGACATGATCTTAGAGAGCTTTTACTATGCTAAGTACCATAACATTTTAATCTGTATAACTTTATATCTATAAGCAGTAAAGTCAAATTCATTTAATTATATGATCACTGAATATTTGAAGACTGACATAAAAAAAGAACAAAGAAGAATTCCATTAACTCTCTGTATTTATGTGTATGAGTGTATATTGCCTGCATGTATATATGTGCACCCATGTCATGCAATGTCCATGGAGGTCAAAAGAGGGCACTGGATCCCCTGGACCCACCATGCAGGTGCTAGGAATTGAACTCAGGTCCTCTGCAAGAGCAGCCAGTGCTCTTTAACCAATGAGCCATCTCTCTAGCTCCCTAAGTTAACTCTTAACATTTAAAAGCTTAAAGAAAATTAAAATGTGAATTTCTAACACATAAAAAAGAGTTACATGCATAAACATATATTTACATTATCTCTGGTTTAAATTGAGTCTTCTAGTCAGGTGTGGTGGTACATGTCTTTAATCCTAGCACTTGGGAGGCAGAGTCAGGTTGATTTCCGGTCAGAGGGCATACAGGCCTTGACATAAATGACAGAATGCATGAAATCATGTGGAGGGGTTATGGGAGGGTGTGGATGGGGGAGGGTATAAAGATGATTCATATGTTTTGTATGAAATACACAAAAATTCAATAAAAATTATACAAAAAAAGAAAATATAAACAACAACAACAAACTAAACTGGAACCCAAAACCAAAAATGACTCAGTGCTTAATAGCACAGGCTGTTCTTATAGAAGATCCAGGTTCAAATCCCAGCACCCAGGGGATCCAACACCTTCATCTGTCTTCTGCAGGTAGTGCAAAAGCACCTTACATACATACAAGCATAACACTCACACACATAAAATAAAAATAAATAAAAAAACTTAACCACAAACAATGAGTCTTCTGGTATATATCAAAGTAGATGAATAAGCCCTTAGTCATTGGTTGCTACATAACCATTATGTATATGAAGATAAGGACACCAGTATTAAAATATTTCTTTTTTAATTCCAAATTTATTCTGTGCATTTATTAATGCATTGTTGTCATAAAAAGGAATTACATATATTTATTATTTTTTAAGGCAATTTTTATTGAATGTTTTAAAATCAAATATTATTAAAATGATATATATACATAGTTGTCATTTATGCTAATTATGATTTCTAAAGTTTCCTCAAACATTATATCATCAAATATTGGACTGTTGTTCCTTAAAGAATTACAAAGGTAAGTTCTGGGGTCTCTGGTCACAGAGACCTTAATCAATCAATCAATCAATCAATCACTATGTAACTTTGTTACCATGTTCTTTCTGGGTAAAACATTTAAAAATCAACCCTCTTAGAATGATTTCAAGCATACACTACAAAATTATTCATTATGGCCACCATGTTGTACATGACATTCTCATGGTTTACTCATTTTGTGTAACTAAAATTTTGTAGCTTTTATCAATAATTTCTCATTTCCTGGTTCTACTGTATAAAGCCGTCCCCATATAGCCTTGCTCTATGTCTGCTTTGTACAAAAACACCATATCCTTATTCAGTGCATAGTTACTTCATTAGAATCAAATTCATAGCTAAAAGCTTGTACTTAATGCTTTGAACAAAGCTTGTAAAAACAATGTGTTTTCTACTTGAAGCATGACACAGCCTTCTTGCACTCCAGTACTCTAAGCAACACTTTATAAATCTGTGCTTTGGGAGCATCTACCCCAGCCTTTGATGTTCAGAATTCTACTCTACCTTTTTTTTTCTTTTTACATTCCTTACATACAGCAAATTTATAAAGTCTAAAATTAAACTACAGGTTAACTGCAAAACATATTTAGGATTTATTGACCTGTATACAGGTTAAAAAATATAACTTTAGATTCCTAAATTACATAGCAAGTTGATGTATATTTTAATGTGATTAAAAAAGGGATTTGTTCTTTCTCATAAATCTTAGAATTGAGGAAAATAGAGACATATACTTCAAGCTGTATCTATATCAATATCATTGGATCCTACATAGCCATTATGTATATGAAAATAAGGACACCAGTATTAAAATACTTCTAAAATGGTTAATAGTCATTGCCAAGTTTCCAGGGTGCCTGCCTACCCCCCCGCAGACTGGATTGCACCCAATCTACCTAGTATCTAGGATCTGGCTACTAAAACTTAGTCAAGGCACAATAGTCATGCGGTCTATCTCTATAATCCATGCCTTTGGCATACCTGTTGTATATTTATAAAAACATATATGGGGGCTGGAGAGATGGCTCAGTGGTTAAGAGTACCAGGGTTCAATTCCCAGCACCCACATGGTGGCTAAGAACCTCTTAGGCTGTGGTGGTGCATGCCTTTAATCCCAGCACTCGGGAGGCAGAGGCAGGCGGATCTCTCTTGAGTTCTAGGCCAGCCTGGTCTACATAGTGAGCTCCAGGCCAGCTGGGACTAAAAAGGAGACCCCAACTCAAAACGACAAAAAGACAAAAAAAAAAAAATCTATATTTTGAACATTTTCCTGTATTAGCATTTACTTGCATCTCAAATATTCTGAAAATAAAACATGTTAATACATGTTGTCAAATTTTTTTTAAATATCAGAGATACCATTCGTTACAAAGGATACAAAATAGCTAACATTTAATGCATAATGTCAATACTATTGTAGCTAAAGTTGGTTCTGTGAGTTCAAGTTAACAAACTGCTTAAGATTTACAGTGGGCTGTTTCTAGATTTTAGTTATAAAGTAATTATATATGGAAATAAGATCATATTTCAAATGGAGAATTAAAATAAAAGAATGATTTTGGTATTTGAAACATTCTTTCCTCTCACTTTCTTACCAGGTTGAAGAGAAATGTTGATTTCTAGATTGGGTCACTGAGAACTTGTTAAAAAGGTATGTAGTTCTTTGTATTTCTCTTGGGAACAGAAGCAAAATGAGGTATTTCTACAGATCTACAGATGACTGGCAGGGACATAATGATGGGGTTAGGTACAAAGACCTGCAGCAGCAGTCACTCATATTTACACAAAGTATTTAAGAAAATGAGATGGGGCTAGAGAGAGATGGCTCAGCAGTTAAGAACACTGTCTACTCTTGCAGAGGACCTGGGTTCAGTTCCCAGCATCCCACATGGCAACTAACAACTGTCCATAACTCCAGTTCCAGATCTGACACTCTCTTTTGATCTCCACGGCCATTTCATGAAAGCAGTGCACTTACACACATGCAGGCAATATACTCATACACATAAAAATAAAAATGAGACTATCCCCATATGAACAAATTCTTATTCTATGAACAAAATCCAGTACAATGCCAAGAGGCAGGAAAGTACACATGGCTTATAATAATCACCCTGCTTAGCAAAAGCAGTAACATTAAGCATGTATACCACTAGCATTGCTATAACACAAGAAAAGGGGAACCCTTGCACTTGTCTGATAGGTTTCAGATGTGCATGTAAGTCTCTTCTGAGATTAAAGCTGTGGGACTACTCACTTAAAACACTCAGTGGCAAAAGTCAGCTTTTTAGCGCCATCTGAAATGCTATTTATTTATTTATTTATTTATTGTATGTGCAAGATGTACGTTTGTGGGCACATGTGTCACAGCGTATGTGTGGCAGCCAGAGGATAACTCTATGTAGTTGGTTTTCTTCTTTTCACTTTTAACTGTGTTCCAGGGATCAAATTCAGGTTAAGGTTGCATAGCAAGTGTTTACCCACTGAGCCATTGTGCTAGCCCTGTTCATTATTTTTGTTAATTAACCAACCTTATACTTAAATTTTTGTTTTAAATTGGATTCAGAATCATATAACCATATTATGTTCAATTTATACAGTATATATTCTATTAACGTATTAAAGATAGACTATGGCTCATTTCAGCTTGCCTTTGGAAGATAATCACAACCAAGAAGTATTGCCAATCCAACCAGAGCATCTCTGTCCAAACCTAGTTTGCTCTTGATAGATGAAACAGAGTAACAGTCAACATGCGGGTCCTAAAGAAAGCAGATTTAATTTTCAGTGTTTTATAGTAAACTTTACCCAGAATAATTTGTCAGTTATTTTTAAAATTTATTCCCAATAATTTAAATAGTCAAATTATGTTAATCACAAGAATAGAACAGAATGTGGTATTTCAAAAAATGAAAATAAAGTCAATAAAGTTTCAAAGTAGCTTAAAAAATAGCCAGGTGCATGCCTTTAATCCCAGCACTCAGGAGGCAGAGGCAGGCAGATCTCTGGTGCTAAAAAAGTATAATAAAGCTTGGTGTGGTAGTTCACCCCTTTAATCTGAGCACTCAGGTCAGCTGGGGCTCCGAGACAACCCTGTCTCAAAATGACAACAACAAAAAAGTATAATATATAGAAAACAAAATTTCCTATAATTGTATTACCTAAAGTTAATTATAAGAGGTTGGTATACAAACAAAAACAAAACCAAAGTTACTTATAATAGGTTGGTATGCAAACAAAAACAAACAAAAACTTTTTTTTTTTTTTTGGTGTTTTTTTGAGACAGGTTTCCCTGTAGCACCAGATGTCCTGGAACTCACTCTGTAGACCAGGCTGGCGTTGAACTCACAAAGATCCGCCTGCCTCTGCCTCCCAAGTGCCAGGATTAAAGGCGTGCACCACCACACCCAGCCACAGTCTTAATATTTATTATTAACTTAAAAAATTATTTTTTAACAGATACATTTTATTTTATTTATTTATCTTTTATTTAATTTTTTTTTATTTTATTTATTTTTGTATGTGTATGAGTGTACTGTCTGAATGTAGGTTTGTGCACCCATGTCATGCAATGCCGCGGAGGTCAGAAGAGGGTCTCGGATTCCCCTGGAACTGGAGTTCTCCTGGAATTGGAGTTACAGACGGTTCTTAGCCGCCATGTGGGTGCTGGGGATTGAACCCGGGTCCTCTGCAAGAGCAGTCGGTGCTCTTAACCGCTAGACTATCTCTCCAGCCCCAACAGATACATTTTAAAACCCATGAAATTATTATCTATTAATAGGGTACTATGTAATGTTTTAATTCATGTATACAATATATGTTTGTTTGTTTATTTATTTGTTTATTTATTTTGGTCTTTTCAAGACAAGGTCTCCCTATAGCCCCAGCTGGCCTGGAACTAGCTCTGTAGACCAGGCTGGCCTTGAACTCACAAAGATCCACCTGCCTCTGCCTTCCAAGTGCTAGGATTAAAGGCGTGTGCCACCACACCCGGACTGATGTTTAAATCAGCTTAATATCTGTCTCCTAAAAATATTTATTTATGGGGCTGCAGAGATGGCTCAGCAGTCAACAGTGCATACTGCTGTAGTGGAGAGCCCCAAGTTCAATTCTCAGCACACAGATCACAGAGCTCACAACTGCTTACAACTCCACTTCCAGGGAGGATCCATTCAAAGGTCACTTGCAGTCATGAGCACATACCCTCTGCACAGACACAGACACACATTATTAAAAATGTTTGTGAAAACTTTCAAAATGCTTTCTAGTTTTTTGAAATGTATAGAAAATGTTTTTATAATAGTAAGCAAATTATTTAGCACTTATTAGTTGGCAAGCATTTTACACACATCCCATTTCACCCCTTTTAAAAAGGTGATTTATGCTGGGCATGGTGGCACATGCCTTTAATCCCAGCACTCATGAGACTGAGGCAGGAGTTCAAAGCCAGCCTGGTCTACATAGTAAGTTCCAGGACAGCTGGGGCTATAGGGAGACCCTGTCTCAAAAAGACCAAATTAATTAATTAATTAATTAATTAATTAAAAAATAAAATAAAAAAAAGAAAGTGATTTATATAAACACCAAGGAAAGAAAGGAACGAAATACCTTTGTGCTCATTGTGAAATTCCTGTAAACAGTCTGGGCTCCGTAAAGGAAAGCATCACCATCGTTGGTGAGGCAGCCATCCACATGGCCATTGGCGTTAAGGTAAGCGCACATGGCTTCAGCTTCCCCTGCAGCCTGGACCCAGGGGATTCCTAAGCATTCTAGCATTTCAAGGCACTGAAACAAAGAATAGGCGCAAGAAATTAAAGTCTGCAGAGTTTTAAGTTATTTCTATATTAAAATATTAGCCTTTGGGGTATGTTTAAAAAAATGATACTCAGGAGCTGGAGAGATAGCTCAGCAGTTAAGAGTACTCACTGCTATTGCAGAGGACCCAGGTTCAAGTCCCAGCACCTACATGGCGACTAAGAACAGTCTTTAAGCCGGGTGTGGTGGTACCCACCTTTAATCCTAGCACTCGGGAGGCATAGACAGATGGATCTCTGTGAGTTCAAGGCCAGCCTGGTTTACATAGCAAGCTCCAGGCCAGCTGGGGCTAAAGGGAGACCCTGTCTCAAAAAGACCAAAAAAAAAAAAAAAAAAAAAAAGTTGAGTTTTAAATATATAAATTGGAATTTTCTTTAAAAAGATTTTTTAATGCCAATTACAAAGTAATCCATGTTTAATTGCCCCTGTTTTGTTTGACATTATCTTTAAATTCCAGAAATATCTTTAAGAATTGATCACAAGCCAGGCATGGTGGTGCACGCCTTTAATCCCAGCACTCCAGAGGCAGAGGCAGGCAGGAGGATCTCTGCGAGTTCAAGGCCAGCCTGGTCTACATAGTGTTCAAGCCAAGGTGGGGCTATAGCGAGGCCCTATCTAAAAAAAAAGAAAGAAAAAAAAAAAGAGAGAATTGATCACACAAAGAATCTTATGTGTAAATCTACAGTAACTTTTCTCACATGATGGTCAAACAAAAATAAGCTTTTTCAAAGAAAATGTTAGCCAACAACTTTGGCTTGAGGATTTAAGATTTACTTCTTTTCCTTTCTTCCCTGTACAATAAAACTGTCACAGTGTGAGAAAACTCAGAGGGCTAAGTTGCTGGCAACCTCCTAGGAAACAGCTACCTGTGCAGAATTTTATCATTTTATGATGCATAAATAATCCATTTTGTTTACTGAGTAGCATGTGGTTTGCCATATAGCCTATAATATATAATAGTTGATGCTTCTTGTCATACATGGTTCTTTCTGCACTGAGGAATACTGAATATGACATAAAAAAAGAGGCTATGTAATTGTACCTTCTATAGACTGACAGAATAAGCATCTGTTGCTGAGCCTGATTAATCTCTTACACGCTATATCACACTAAAAAAATGCTGCCACTTTTGCCCAAGGTAGGCACCAGTCAAAAAAACCAATGTACTATGTTGAAAAAGCTTACTTCTCAGGTCTCTGGCCAAGGACTTTAGGGAAACATTTTGCTACAGACATTCTAGCTAAGAAGTATCCTTTCATATAAGGAATTAATTCAGCTTTGTGTACCATTTAACACCACAGCTTCTTTGAAAGAAGTAACACAGAAGTTGTGATGAGGCTGGCTGCAGTTTCTCCTACCCCATGTCTGTAGGTAGGGGCTGGTATTAAAGGATGATTCATTTGTACTTTTTAGCCTATTGGTAGTGCAGAAAAATGAAAATGGATGGCAGTGAAGTGACACAAAATGCCTAAGTTCATTGTAAAGACCTTAACATAGAAGCAGGAATGAAGCAATGAGACATGAACAGAAATACTGAGAGTTTAATGTTTCAAGGATGAAATTCACAGATATTTCCAGGAAGTAACTTCAGAATAAATCATTACAACCCAGGACAGATGTTCACTTCCATTACTAAGCCCTGAAGTTTGACTATTTAGTAACTGAATACTACTTAAAATAAGGATAGAAAATAGCAGCCCGATGATTGATTTTTATGCAATGCCCTCTAAAATAAATTGTTAACCAAAATCGAAACAAAAAACAGGGAAATGACTTCAATTTATATTCAAGGAAAAAAAAAAATATATAGAAAGAGGCCCAGTGTGGTGGCGCACGTCTTTGCAGGAGAATCTCTGTGAGTTCAAGGCCAGCCTGGTCTACAGAGTGAGTTCCAGGACAGCTGGGGCTAGAGGGATGTATGAAACACTTGCAGGGGACACTTGTATGAAACACTTGTATGAAGACGCAGCAACAAAGCACCTCTCGCTCGTTCTTCTCAAAGCTGTTTATTATTCAGGCAGGCAGGTCTTGTCAGAACGGTTTATTCAAGCACATCTTTTCTCCTTCTCCAAGCTTCTCCCTCTAAGCCTTCTCCTTCCTCAGGCAAGCAAGCTTCTCTCTCAGACTAGAAAGGAGAGAGAGAGTCCCTTCCTCAGGCAAGCAAGCTTCTCTCCTAAGACTAGAAAGGAGAGAGAGAGTCCCTTCCTCAGGCAAGCAAGCTTCTCTCCTAAGACTAGAAAGGAGAGAGAGAGTCCCTTCCTCAGGCAAGCAAGCTTCTCTCCTAAGACTAGAAAGGAGAGAGAGAGTCTCTCTATCTAGAAAGTCCCTCTATTTATCCACCTTCCCAGCCCAGGTTGCGTGGCCTCAGTCCATTGGTATCATCTGGTCTGATCTTGTATACAGGGTGCACCTGCACAGCTCAAACGGTGAGCGTGGCTTTACTTTGAGGTAGGAGGGAATCAGGTGTTAATCATAAGCTAAAGTCTCGGGTGCCATCCTGGGACCCTCGCCACACCTGCTCTCCACAGAGGGAGACCTATGCAGGTTGCTGGGGAATAAAAGTTAGCAGTAAAAGTTGCACCCTATACTACCAACATGCTAGCAAGAGGTACTTAATGGTACTACAGCAGCATGAGTGTTATGGGGGTATAATCAAGTGATTTCTGATGGATCTGAGGCCCACTCCAAAGGAGGGAGCTCACTTCTGGTACTGTGGTCTTAGTCAAAGGCCCATGACTAGGGAAGTCATACGCACCAGGGGATGAATCTGTTACTATTGTTCTGATAAATGGGCATGTTTGTCAAACTGCTTCTTAAATATTTATATTTATATCCACAGGTTAGTGCTTCTCTCAGCCTTGATCAAAGAAACTTCTCTTTTTAATTTTTTTTTTATTAATTTTTTATTTATTTCTGTATGTGGACGAATGTACTGTCTGCATGCAAGTCTTTGCACCCCTGTCGTGCGATGCTGCAGAGGTCAGAAGTGGGTGTCGGATTCCCCTGGAGCTGGAGTTCTCCGGGAATTGGAGTTTCAGACGGTTCTCAGCCGCCATGTGGGTGCTGGGGATCGAACCCGGGTCCTCTGCAAGAGCAGTCGGCGCTCTTAACCGCTAGGCCATCTCTCCAGCCCGAAACTTCTCTTTTTAGCAAATAGCAATTAATGCAGACTTATGACTGGTCAACATACTGAGAACAAATGGCTGTTGAGTACTCAGCATTTGACAGGATACCCATTTCACCCTCTGCAAGGTTCAGGAAACAACAATGAAGAAGGGCCAGAAAGAACTTAGGAGCCAAATGAGAGGGAGGCCAGGCACTGCTGTCCTATAGGCATGACATGGGTTGTGGCACTCACGATTTCACAACAGCTGCACTTGCGTGCATAGGGCTTGTAAAAGAATGAGCCACCAAGCATTCAGTTAAAGATGGGGGAGTGGCTCAGGGATCGTGGTCCCACTCAGGGAATCAAAAGGCTGCTGGAGAGGAAGTCATTGTCTTCAGTGATACAGCCATAGCAGTTACCAATGCTCTAGTGCATGGCTTCATTCCCATGCCCACAAGGGTGGCCATGGTTAAACCCAGTGGATCGCAAAGCAAAAACAAAAACAAAACAAAAGAAAGTGGAATTGGGGACTTGTTTGAAGGATTGGTGTGACCAGTATGTATTCTACATACTGTGAAATGGTGAAAGAATAAACAATTTTAAAAAATGAAGTGGACATTTGGAAAGCAACAAAACAAGATAACAGCTTCCTACATTTTAATTACTTGTATATCTTATTTTAGGTCATTTCTTTAATTTATAAAAATATAGCAATATTACAAATAATGTATAAGTAATACGTTATAACTTTTAAAATTACAAGTTCCAAGGGAACCAAATACATAGTTTATATATGAACTGTTATCACACATTTTAAATGAGCAAAGTCTGCATAAATGAGCTCATGCATTATGGAACTGCTGAAGATATTACAAAAGGAAGTACGACCAAGTCCCTGCTGTCGATTTTTTACTTTAGATGTATTTTCTTAAGTATGTATCACATCGCTATAAAGTATTTTGATTCTAATTCCCAGAGTAAGAACTGAGGTGGAAGTAAGTTTAAAATCCTGCCCAAATCTCAAAATTTCTAAATACCAGTGCCAACACTTGACATAGGTCTGTTTTACTCTAAAACAAGCTCTGTATACCTTAGTCCTCCAGTCACAGTATGGTTAAAGAGACCTGATGCAAGCATGGGAAAGATGTATTGAGTCCGCACTTGCAAGTGTACAGTTGGTCTCTGGAATGCCAGAGAGTGTTACCAAAGGCCACTAAACCAATAAAGCAAAAATTGGTCTCCTTGAGTCAAGCAAGACTCCTCTGTCAGCATCACCTACACCTCACCTGCCTGGAAATACTGTGCACCAGTGGCAGCCATAAGTCTGTATATCCCAAATCTAATTGGCTATTAGCTCTGTCCTTGGAGAAATAACTCACAGCTGATGCCACAAGCTTACATCCTCTAGTGGCTAGAAGTTATAAGCCACAGTAAGACCTTGTCATCTTTTACAGAAAAAAATATAATTCATGGATTAGCATACCATCCAAACATCTGTGTCTATACCAAAGTAACCTACCCTAATAATTATTACTGTTTAAATACCTATATATCTAATTGCTTGTGCTTCATTAGTAGGATTGAAAGGTTATTCCTGGACAAACTGTCAACCCATGAAAGGAAACAGCCAGAACTGACCAGAATCCAAAACGACATCTCCAGAGAAAGTAGACCGTTTTGCTTCTTGTCCACTTGTGCCTCTTTTCTAAGCCTAGGGAACAATCCGCGCAAGAGGGGGTGTGGTAGAATGTAAGGGCTGCGATTGGGGTGAATGGTGAGACTACAGCAACATAGTCTGGACACTTATTTGATGAACATGATTGTACATATAAGCCCCCCCCAGCTGGATGGGGGGAGCCTTGGGCTGTGTGGGTTTGGGCATAGCTGCTTGCAAATTGGTTTTACATGAAGGATGCTTGTACTCATAAATTATTACTTATTGTTAAAAAAATGAAATAAAAAATTATATATATAAAAAAGAGTATTAAAGTCAGTAAGCTTTATTGGAGTAAGATGTACTCTTTAACTCAAATCACAGTTATTAATTGAATGAAGGCTCACCTCTCTTAAGACTGACTTAAAATGGGATCTCCCTGTTTTCTGAGACCATGCTTTTCCAGAAGGCCCATAGCGAGTCTGATTCCTCTTGCTCATGACGTCAGCTTTCAGCTTTGGTGGTTCCCCTTCCATTACAAACACCAGTTTTACATTTATTTGAGTTAAATATGAAATACGAAAAAATAAGTTCCTAAAATATACAAATTAGCAACAGATTAATCATATAGATAGTAAAGGCCAAGTAGCAGTAGGAAAAAAGGTAAGAATGATAGGTTAGTACAAAAAAAAAAAAGAAAAAAAATGCAATTATATACATATTTTTTTGGGGGGGGAAGGGGTGTTTTTTGAGATGGTCTCCCCATAGCCCAGCTGTTCTGGAACTCTCTATGTAGACCAGGCTGGCCTTGAACTCACAGAGATATGCCTGCCTCTTCCTCCCGAGTGCTAGGATTAAAGGTATGTACTACCATGCCCAGCTTATATATTTTAAATTTTATTTTTTTATTTACTTATTTATTTGTACATGTGTTTGTGTAGGTGCATGTGATCCATGCTGCATGTGTGGAAGTCAGAGGATAACCTGTGGGAGTCATTTATCTTCTTCCACCATGTGGGTTCTGGGACTTGAACTCAGATCACTAGGCTTAGCAGCAAGTGCCTTTACCCAATGAACTGCCTTGCTGGCCCACATTTTATTTATTAAGATTTTATTTAATGGGCAACCACTGTACATTTTTAAGCAAGGGATATTTCTTACTGCTACTTGAAAAATGGTTGGAAGAGCAGGCCACGAGGGGAGAAAAGGTGATGAAAATACCACTGCACAGCAGATGAAATGAGGTTAGCACACACTGACCTGGTGTCTCTGGACATTATGAGGAATTTGTGAATAGTGTATTTTGGAAGTAGAACTGGCAAAACTTATTGATGAATTGGAGTTGAAGGATAAAAGAGAGATAATGGCCCAGAGGTTCTGGCTTTTAGTAGCCCTGGGATGCAGGTAGGTATGTTAAGTAGGAGATAGATATGTAAGCCTAGACCTCAAACCGCTAAGAGGCATGTATTTTTTTTTGGGGGGGGGTCTTTTTGAGACAGGGTCTCCCTGTAGCCCCAGCAGTCCTGGAACTCATTATGTAGACCAGCCTGGCCTTGAACTCACAGTGATCCATCTGCCTCTGCCTCCCAACTGCTGGGAAAAAAAGCATGTGCCATCACACTTGGCCTGAGGCATGTATTCTGAAGTCTTTCATATAAAGATGGTGGATCAAGATATGTTACATACATTTTAAAATCTCAAATATAAAACAATAACAAGCTGGAATTAAGGTAGAAACAAAGCTGGGTCATCAAGACTGGTTATGCAATCACTCATTTGTTTTTGGAGAATTTCTACTCTACCTGAGGTGGGGCTTTGTGACGGTTCCAATCATTTTCTTCACTGTCTGCGCCTCGCATACCCAGAGACTCAGATCAACAGCAATGGTTTTCCCACCAAGATCCTGCAAGCTGATGTGCTGCTTTACAGGCTCCAAAATTTGCCACAAGTCGTTTACTCCCATTCCGGTGACTACCTGCTGTTACTTGAAACACACACGAAGGCATGGAAGCACAGAAGCAGACAAACGGCTAAAGAAAACAAAACAAATCCACACAAAAAAAAAAACTCCAAGAAGGTTAGTTCATAGAAACTTTGATGGAAAAGAAACAGGGCAGGGGTGGGAATAAATACACACACACAAATATATATAAAATCTCCCTATCTATAGAAGACTTGTAGTTCTTTAACCCATAGGAAACTATTGCTAAACTGTGTATGTGTGTGTGTGTGTGTGTGTGTGTGTGTGTGTGTGTGTGTGAGAGAGAGAGAGAGAGAGAGAGAGAGAAGGTCTCCCGAGAGAGAGAGAGAGAGAGAGAGAGAGAGAGAGAGAGAGAGAGAGAGAGAGAGAGACAAGGTCTCCCTATAGCCCCAGCTGTCCTGGAACTTGCTCTGGCAGGCCTTGAACTCACAAAGATCCACCTGCCTCTGCCTCTGAGTGCTGCCACCACCCCTAGCTAAACTTTTTCCTTGTCCAGTACAGATAATTTAGAATAAAACTGTCATAAACTCTGCTACTGTTACCTGCTTTGGTATTTTCTGTATAACAACTTTTCCTTATTAAACATCTACATCTATTTTTCTTTCTCTTTGTTGTTATTTGAAAAAGATATTACAATGAAAATTGCACCTGACTACACAAACACAATCCAATTATATTCTGAATAATTACCTTAATTCAGTCAAAAAACCAAAGGTGGAAGGCAAAAGTATATTAAACTAAAAGGCTATTATCTACAAGCAGAAATCTGAATATAAATTGCTGTCTTAGCTTTTCTTCTAACAGAGTCCACTCTAAAAGGAATTTTTCTGGCCAGAAGTGGGGCCAGCACTCAGGGGGCAGAGGCAGGCAGATCTCTGAGAGGTGCAGGCCAGCCTGGGTTATAGTAAGTGCCAGGTCAGCCAGGACTGCTTAGTAAGGCCTTATCTCAAAAACAAAAATCAAATCAAATCAAAACCAAATTAAGCAAACCTGGGTGTGGTAGCCCATGCCTTTAATTCCCTATTGTGGCACCTGGAAGGCAGGTGGATGGAGGCTAGCTTGGTCTAAGAGTTCCAGGCCAGCTCACCAGCTCGGGCCAGAGAGACCCAGCTCCAAAAAAAAAAAAAAAAAAAAAAGCTGGGAGTGGTGGTGCACGCCTTTAATCCCAGCACTTGGGAGGCAGAGGCAGGAGTTCAAGGCCAGCCTGGTCTACATAGTAAGTTCTAGGACAGCTGGGGCTACAGGAAGACCCTGTCTTAAAAAAGACAAAAAAAAAAAAAAAAAAAAAAAAAATTCTAAAATTGCACATGGACACAAAGGAAGTTATACATGGTTATGTCACTTTACAGAGAAAAATATACAGAGTAAACAGAAAGTATTTAGTAGTTAATGGTAGTCCAGTGCTAATATTATTTTATATCTACAAGATCTACTGGCTCTATAGCACCATGACATTTTTGCCACGTGAAAAGTTGTGGTTAATTATGGAAAGAGCAGGGCTACACATTTCTTAAGATATTATCATGAAGGTAAATGAGACTTGTGCTAACCATTAGTAAACATTAGCAGCAGAACCCAAATTTAAGGAGGATGTTCTTTTGCTTTCATTTGTGCTTCACATTGGATACTGGGATAGACTAATTTAAAAATGATGCAATTTTCCTCCCTGGAGGAACATCATAACCAATCTTGTTCCACTGAATAGGATCTTGACTCTATCAGTCAAAATTTAAATGGAAGTATCTTCTGATTTAGCCATACCCTTCTAGGAATCTCTGTTAAGATGGTATTAGATACATACAGGTTTACACATAAATTCATCTATAACATTGCCCACAATATTAAGATCCAGGTCTGAATCAAAGTTCCCAGAAAAACAAACAAACAAACTCTGCATCTTCAACTGAACCTCCTTCAAGGCTATCTAAATGATTAGAACTTCAGAGATTGTGGAGTCTGGAACAGTTGCAGGACCAGAAACTAATTACAATTTATCTTGGGATCTCTTTAGCCCCCTGAATTCTTTGCCCACTTCTATTTCTGACCTAACACCCTGGGACTAATAGATTAAAAACCTTCTTTTGGAATGCATTAACTTAAAAAAACCCTAGTTTTCATCATCCAAAAGACTAAGAGTACCATCAGATAGCATGAGAGCTACAGCCGAGACTTTTCTACTTTGCTCTAACTGCCTACTCAAAGTCCCCACCGGTGTACTTTAAAGTGCCTCGGTTCATGACTTTCTTGGTTCAGTTACTGTAAAAACTTCATGAAACTGTTACCACACTGGAGCATAGAATTTGGGGTGACCTATCTCTGTGCTTCTGGGCCATTCTCCCTGATATTTGGCTCCAGAATAAACTATCTTTTTATCCCCTGTGAGGTGAGAACTGTGTTTTGCATAGACACTGGGAGGAAGGAAGAGTCTATTTATTGAGGACTATGTTCAAACAAATGAATCTGCAAATTTTGGAAATGGGATAAACTGATATGCACTGCTAACAAAGCTTTCAAGTTTTAAAATGCAAACAGTACAAACTAGGCTAAGATAGAAGAAGTTCAGGAATGAGAAAAACCAATCTTTTTTTTTTTTTTTTTTTTTGAGGCAGGGTCTCCCTGTAGCCCCACCATGCTGGAATGTACCATGTAGACCAGGCTGGCCTTGAACTCACAGAGATCCACCTTCCTCTGCCTTCCAAGTGCTGGGATTAAAGGCGTGCACCACCATGCCCCGCCCATCTACTCTGTGGCTGCCAGTGGCTTATTGGCACTGGCCTCAAAGACACAAGACAAGAACCACAGCTTTTTAATCTTCCAATATGGACTGAGGACTCATGTCTCTTACAAGAATCGCTCCACAACCTTTCAATGCCAGATGGGGACTACTGAGATACCCAGCTTTGGACTAAACAGATAAGGGGATGTCAGCCTTGTCAAATAAAGACTGCCATTGTTGGACTACCACGGCTGTGTCATGGAGGCCAGTGCAGGGGAGATTCAGACAGAACATGGTGTTACTGGACTTCATTCATTGGGGGACTATGGGAGGGAAAGACCCCAATGTAGAGCAAAAGCGTAGGATTGCTAGTTGTTGGGATTGCCAAGAGGGAACCTTTCGAGCACTTCCTTAAGGAAAACATGGACATCTTTTAGGAAAAAAAAAAATTTAGTTCAGTATATTGTATTATTTTTTTATTATATTATATTATATATTATAACATATATAACTATAACTATATATATATAGTTGTAGTAATATATTATATATATATATACAATATATAAACTATAACTATATATATATAGTTATATATATATATATATACTGTAGCAATACAAGTTGGAGAGAACAACAAAAGAACAAAAAAAACTCTGGAGAGACTCAGAAAAAGATACAGGGACATGTATGGCAGAGTGCAGGGACTCGGGTCAGGTAGGGGGCATGGAAAGAGAAGCGATTCTAGATTTGATTGAGAAATGACGTATGACCTATGGAAAAAGTTTAATAAACAATAAAAAATTCATATTAAAAAAATCCATGCTCTCTTTGAAGGACACTCAACAAAAATATCTCAATCATTGTGAAAACAAAAACGATGTGAAACATATATATATATATATAAAATGTCTTTTTGAGACAGGGTCTCCCTGTTGCCCCAGATGGAATATTCAGAAAATTATTGCTTGATAGAAAGAAGATAAATTTCTACCTAAATGGGGGGGCTTAAGAATCTACTTCAAGTTAAAACAAAAAACAGATCCTTTGATGTAACCATATGGTGCCCATAAATCCATTTATGCTCCTAAAGCTTCCTTACAAGCTTTTCAGTTTCTACTGGTTAATTATAAAACGAAATGAGGTGAGAAAAACACAGAACCTTGCTAATTTCGCTAATGAATCAAATTTAAGGAACATAAAAGGAAGCCAATGGTTTGATTTCTGCAAAAAAATTATTAATGTTTTCTAATTTGTAAAAGCTTAATAATAACGAAAAGGCAGGAAATATTTAAATTTCCAAATTCCTATTTAGTTGGCTAGATTTTCATAAAAAGATTGGCAAACAGGATACACTTTCATCAGTACAACAGTGTTCCGTGTGGGATTTCACACACAATTTCATCAACTTTTCTTTCAGTTATACTTTCATTAAGTATTTAAACCTTGATGTCTAGGCTTAACTTACTTAACTTACGTTTTCATTAGGAATGCTCCTAGGTGCGAGAGATAGACTAAAGATCAGGTTCTGCATTTAAAGACTTTGGTAGAGTGAGACTGCAGGGGAAAGAAGGGTGACCTAACAGTAGGGCCAGAAGTACAGTACAAAGAGACCAAGGCATAAGAGCATCAAGGAAGGCTTCAGGGAGGAAGTGATATCTAGGTAGAGACCTTCCAATTGCGTTTCTCATTAGTTATCAGGGAGGATGATTCGGCCCACAGTCTATTTTTACTACGCCAAATTTTTCACTAATCCACGGTAAAGAACATAATACAGTATATGATTATTTTCTGAAGTGAACAGTGACTGAACGAAATAATTTCATTCCTGGAGGACCGACCAATGAGGGGCTAGGGCGGCGTTAAATGCCATTTCCCTACACCTAAATGGGAAGATTTTGGAACACCGAGACTAGGTTACTTGGCTAGGGTCAGCTTATTTACGCGGAGGGCCGTGTGGAGACTGGGTCCGGAACGGTTAATACCGGATCGAGGAGTGATCAGAAAGGGCTGAACAACTTTAATTGGTATTTAGTTAAGGGGGTGTGCACTCTAGGTTGACGTTGGTGGCGGAGAAATGACTACACAACCCCAAGGCACACGTGATTGCTGCAAAACTTATGTTTCAGCAGGGCGTGGGGGCGCACGCCTTTAATCCTAGCACTTGGGAGGCAGAGGCAGGCAGATCTTTGTGAGTTCAAGGCCAGCCTGGTCTACAGAGTGAGTTCCAGGACAGCTGGGGCTACAGGGAGACCCTGACTCGAAAAGACACCCCCCCCAAACTTATGTTTCAAGTGGCAACCTTAAGGCGGAAGAGAGTGAGAGAGGCCTAGCGGACGGGTCTCCACAGTCCACGGGACTTACCCAGACGGCCCCTTCTCCTCCTCGGCTGTGAAAGAACCCCTTCGTCATGTACCAGCCGGCCTGAGTCTAACAACTACTCTGGCCTCCAAGATCCTGCATTTCCTCACACCAAAGCTAAAACGAAAACCATCACTTGTTGCCTTCCAAGCACTCAGGACCTGGCTAGACTTCGAATCTCGCGCCCTCGCTGTCGGTCCCGCCCCTTCCGGGAAACGACCAACTTCGCTCCCAGACAGAGTGGGTTCGCTTTCCCGGCTTCCAGCCGCCCAGTGCACGCATGCGTGGACCTGTTGCCAGGGCCACCCGGAGATCTTCCCTTTCACTTAGACAAATCGCCCGCTTTCTGCCGTCTGGGCCCTGGGCGGAGGAGCGCTTGCTTTACAGCTTCCCCTTCCCACAGACCCCGGCCGCCCGCTGAGAGAACTTCCGGTTCCTCCTCTCATTTCCCCCTCCACCCCTCTCCCCTCCTGTTCCCCCCCACCCCTCTCCCCTCCGGTTCCCGCCCCCTATCCAAAAGCAGCTGGAACGCGGCGGACGGCGCAGGCGCGGGCGGAGTCCGGGGGCGGGGAGGGGCGGGGCGCAGGCGCGGACTGTCCGGCGGCGGGCGCCTGGGCGCTGGGTTCCCGCCTCCTTTCGGGGCCGGCGTGCGGTGTTTTGCCGGCCAGCGGGTGCCCACCGAGACCCTGAAGAAAAGGTCTCAAGGTGGCCTTCACGTCACGATTTCGTGCCTCCTGGGTTGTCTGGGACAACTGCGACTTGTTGGAGGTAGAGTGAGCGCGCGCTTCCTCCCCATGCCCCGGGGGCCGTCTACGGTCTCCTCCGCCAGCCGCGCTCGGCCCACCTAGGAGCGGCGGGGTGCGGGAGCCCTGGGCCGGGCCTGCTGGCGCGGTCCCCGTCGGGGCCGCAGGACGTTTGTGCCCTTCCTAGGGGTTCGGCGCTGAGCCGCGGGAAACTTGGCGGTGGGTGCGGGCCCGCCCTCGCGCATCCCCGGGTGGCCGTTGGCGGGGAGCTGGCGACGTCGGGTCGTTCTTGAGGCCGGCGTGCGAACTGGACTCCAGCCGGGCGGTCCGCTCTCAGGCACCTACTTAAGCATACTTAAAGGACTGGTAGGAATGCCAGTAAAACCCGAATTTGCCGTTAAATAGAGTTTCACGGAAACGCCAAGGGATCACCCAGTCGGAATGAAATCGTGATGTTGGATGGGTTTGGGATGGCTTATCTTTTTAATTCCTTGTGGAGCGGGAGAAGAATCCCGGTTGGCAACTGTGGAAAACAGGACCTGAGGGTAGAGAAAGGATGTGAGGAGCAGTGCTGTGCTAGAGAAAGCGAATGTTTGACATTTAAGGCCCAAAGACAAGTTGGATGAGCCCCTATTATTACTGTTCACAGTTAACGAGAGAGGCTAAGCCATAATTTTAAACGCAAGCTGTTCTGTAGTGTCTACAAACAAAAAAGTCAGAATTCCTGCCTCTTAGAAAGCTCCTGTGTCGTCTTTCGAATAGCCTGTGTAGTGCCCACCTTATAGTTCCACAGAGGGTGTGGTGTGGGTGATGGAGAAACCCGGTGGAGCTTCTGTTTAGATTCACCCAGTTGGTGTGTGAAGTACACCAAGTTTTTATGTTGCGATCTGTCCAAAATTTCTGTTTGTGAGGGTTGGAGAATGTTACGCATTGGTGGAGTGCTTCACTAGCATGGAGAAAGCCGAGTTTGATGCCCAGTACCACTTTGATGCTCAGTGCTGGTGCAGGCCTGCAATCCTAGCACTCTGGAAAGCAGGAGCGTCAAAAGCTCAAGGTCATCCTTGTGCCCAGCCTGGGCTACATCAGACCTTTTCCTGAGATGGGGGTAGCCTGTAATCCCAGCTCTCAGGAGAGGCCGAGGCAGAGGGTGGTGATTTAGAGGATAGTTCCGGCTACAGAGTAATATTCTGTCAAAAAAATAAAAAAGCAAAAACATTTTTTTCTTGAATAGGTGTAAATACAAAAAAGTTTAGAGACATTTTTAATATTGCTTAGAAACATGTTTTTGTTTCAGACTGATTGGTGGGCCCTTTGGAGAGTAGTACGGTCTCCTTCAGTTCTAAATCACAGGCTTCTTGAGAGATTGATTTAGTATAAAGTGTTCAGTATTGATTGAATCCAACAGGGTTTTTTTAACTGGCAAGTCTGTAGATTTTTTTTTAATTTTATTTTTATTTTATGTGTAGGAATAAACGTTTTACCTTCATGCATGTAGGTGTACCCATGTCATGCAATGCCTAGAGAGACCAGAAGAGGGCATTGGATCACCTGGAACTGGAGTTACTGGTGATTGTTAACCACTGAATCCAGGTCCTCTTCAAGAGCCCTGGTGCTCTTAACAGCTGAGCCATCTCTCTAGTCACAAGTCTGTAGAATTTTATGTGAAACCTGACTGAATCTTGATTACCTTTTTAACTGTTAGGAAAATCAATTTGAAGATATAATTGGCTGCCTGGAGGTGGTTCAGTGGTAGAGTACTACTTTAACATAATGGAGATCTTGGATTCTATCTGGTCCAAAAAAAAAAAGTACTTGGCTTACTTACAAGATTAATAAATAACTTGAAATTTTATCATAATAGTATGCATTATATTTAAGACGTACTTAAATGATACAGTTGATGTGGTCACTCATGTTTTAGGTTTTTTTTTTTTTTTTTTTTTTTCTTTTTGAGACAGGGTCTTCCTGGAGCCCCAGCTGTCCTGGAATTCGCTCTGTAAACCAGGCTGGCCTTGAACTCACAAAGATCTGCCTGCCTCTGCCTCCCAAGTGCTAGGATTAAAGGCGTGCGCCACCACGCCTGGCTGTGTTTTAGCCTTTTTAAGTTTACAAGTTAAATGAATTATCTTTTCCCACTCTGCATGCTTTCCTTCATTTCCATCATCAAATTCAAAACTACTTTCTATAGTTTGAGTCTGACCAATTTCTGTTACAAAGTATGCTTTACTACTTTATGCTTCTGTCTTGATGTCCTTGGAACACTTCAAACAAAACTAATTTATTATCTTCTCTCCTTGACAAATACATTACATCTGCTTATAGCAGAGGATAGTATTGAGAAGGTGAAACAAATAATGAGATTTTAGGAAGCAAGCTCAAAGGAACATTTAGAGGAACACTTAATGATAGAATTATTTTTGTAGTTTTAATGAGAAGTACACAAGATAACTGATTAATTGCCAATCACCACCTGTGAGTAAATTGTCAGTTAAATGCAGTCATTTATGTTACTAGAAACATGGACATTAGAGGTTTGACTTTGGTTTGACAAACCTGGATTTGAGTCTAGGCTCTACCAAGTTGTGGCTATTTATATCTAGCTACTAAGTTGGGCACTACATAAGTTGAAGGGCCAGCTTCCCATGTTGTCAAATAAGAGCATGATTTATATCATAAGGGAGTCTGAGGATATAGTTTATTCCAGAGCTAAGTACAGTTACTCAACAAAAGTTCATTCTATTCACCTGAAATTTTGCTCATTTTAAAAATCTTTTTTTGCGTTCACCTCTACCCCATCATTCCCGATACTGCTATATTTTAGTTTACAACTTTGTTTAGAAACCATCTCCTTTGGTATTATTCCTAGTGTATACTTTCAATTGAAGTATGAGTATTCAAATCTTATTACCTGAAATTCTGTAGTTTGTGCCAAAGTTCCTAGTTTTGTGGATCTTGGTGGTTGGACTTAACAAATTTTTTTCACTTAGCCTTTAACATTTGAGTTCATAAAATATTCCAAGCAGCATGCTTAGTTAATCCAGTACCTTAAGGTTGCTTAATGTAGAATGAATGTGTCTTGCAGTTGTGAAAAGTACAATTGGGGATGTGGTAAGTATAGTTCTGGGCAGATGTCAGAATCTGCTACTTTTTCTCAATTGCAGAAATTTGCATTTATGTTAAAAATTTAATTATTAAGGTTATAGAATTAGGTAAGTCTAATTCTGTTATGTCTGATACCACTGTTAATCTCACCTTTGGCATTAATGGGAAGCATGAATTATTAGATACATAATAAAATTAAATCAAAATTTTATAATCCCGTTTTAAAATTCATAGGATCTTGAGCTTATTTTTTTTAGTTGATGTTCTTTACTGTCCTTGTTTGATGGAGTTTTATTTCTTGTAATGGGGAGATGATGTCTCTTAATTTACACTTTTTAGGACTTGAGTGTGATGATCTGTATTCTAGCACTCAAGTTCCAGGACAGTCTGAACTGGAACAGGTAAATTGTAGATTAGTAAATATCAAAAACTATAGACTGGGGCCAGAGAGACAGCTCAGTTAACCACTGGCTGCTCTTGCAGGGGACCCAGGTTCAGCTAACTGTAACTCCATTTTCAGAAGCTCTGATGCTGTCTTCTGACTTCTGCGGGCACTGCACAACACAGGTGCACTTATATACATGTAGGCAAAACACTCTCATACACATTAGAAAAAAAACAAAACAAAACTATAGACCATAGCTCTTATTATTATACTGAAAAACCTAGAGGATCTTTTCCCTTTTTTGTATCTGTTTATATGCCTTTTGTCTTGCTGGTAATGGTTTTACTATTTTTAACCTGTATCTTGATCCCAGAACATTCATACCTGATTTTGAAAGTCCTTTATCATTAAATTACTAAGTGACTTACGTTTAAAAAGGCAGGATTCTTCAGTGTCTATTAGATGCAAGTTACCTTGGAAACCTAATAGCAAACTGCAAATCTCTGGCTATACCCAGCAACTAAAAAGCACTATTGTCATCATCATGTAGTGTTTTGAATATAATATCTTGTGTAGTATAGACTCTCCCATTCATTGTAAGTGCGTCACACTTAGCCTAACGTACCTTCCTCATCTCAATTTTACTTGAAAAATTGCTGTCTAATGTTAAAATACTAAAGTTAGCTGATTTCTGAGTGTTTGCTGTTAGATCATTTATTAATCATTAATAATACAATGAATAAAGGGCAGTTAATGTTGAGAAACCAAAAAGGAATGGTTTCTCTTTGTTCTGTAATTTATAAATTATTGCTAACGTAATCGGTAAAAGAATTGAGAATGGATGAGACAGAAAGTATTGCTGGGAAAATAATGGCCTGATACTATTTGGAGAATTTAAATTAGCAACAGGCTGAAACTAACATATATCAATTTTTCAAAGTTCCTTCAGTTTATTAATATATAGCAAACATCCTAAATATGTAATCCTGATCTAATAGTTTCACTTTTAGGAATATATCTTTTTTAATCATGTGAGACTTGTGTACATGTATACAGTGTGTTTTGATCAAGTCCACACATCCTGTTCCCTCCACTCTAGTTCCTCCCTGATCTCCCTGTCCCTGCATCATGCTTTTTTTCTTACCCACTTAGTCCACTCAGTGCTGCCAGTATGTGTGTGGTGTAGGTAGGGCAGTTGACTAGAGCATGCCTGTCAGGCCATATATAGTGATTCTTATTATTAAATAATTTGAAAAACATGCATTGATTTTGAAGTTTGGGCTTTGATAAGAGATTTGAAATAAACATTGAATTATTTGCAAGGAAGATGCTAATATATAGTTGTAATGACATTTCCTATAAGGGTATTAGTTTAGATTAAATGTCCTTTGGGTTCTAATAAATCTTTTAAAAAGGTACTTTATCATAATATCCCAAGTTCTTTGGTATAAAGTCCAAGTTCCTTAGAAGTGTTTTTACTAGTTCTCAAACTATAAAAGTGCTTTTGAATCACCTGGAGTCTTATGAAGATTCTTATTCATAAGCTCTGGTACAGGACCTAAGATTTTAGATTTCCAACTAGTTCTTTTTTTTTTTTTCACTCCAACTAGTTCTTAGATTATACAGATGATGCTTGCTGGTCTTGAGACCACATTCTGAACATGAAATCTACAGTTCATTCTTTGGTCCTTTATCTTCTCAGTACTATAACTTATTTGTTTATAATTTATGACACTATTGCAAGGACTTGCTTGCCATAACATTATACTGCAGCAGCAGTTTGCAGAGTGGTGAATTGATCTATGAAACTTTGTTGAATGGACAGTGGACTTTTCCACATGCTATCTAATGTGATGGTTATCATTGTTCTGAATGATGGAATATGCAGTTGTGCTTTTTCTGTTCAAGTTTCTCCATTTTTACTTCTGATGTGATAACTATATAAATATATGTATATGTAAAACCTAAGCTCTTGGGTGTCTTATACTTTTAAAATTCTCAGCCTATATTTTGTACTATATTGACAAAAAATAGACAGTTGTGGTAGATTATCTAGGGAGTAGGGGGAACTAGTAGTGTGAGTCATTACTACTTCAGATATGCTTCTTTGGGAAAGTAACTTAAAAATCAGTTTTTTTTTTTTTCTGATTAGCCATTACTTTATAACTTACAAAAATTGGATGAGGGGACTGGAGATAAGGCTCAGTAGTTAGCACTGGCTGCTCTTGCAGAAGACTCTGGTTCCAATCCCAGCTAACAATGGCTGACAACTGTCCATAACTCCAGTTTTGGGGGATCTGACACTATCTTGTGTTCTCCATGGGCATTGTATGACATGGGTGCACTTACACACACAGGTATAACACTCATACACATAAAATAAAAATCAGAAAAAAAATTTAAAATTGGATGATTACTCTGTAATAATTTCAGTAGGGAATGTGTCCTCTTTATTAACAGGAAATTTGAAGCCACCATTTTACCAATAAAATATGTTTAGTGAGTTTACAAAGTGTAGGCTCATATTGATTCACTTGTGGCCATGAATCACTTTTAAGATAAAATCAGCTGGGGGGCTGGAGAGATGGCCTAGCGGTTAAGAGCGCCGACCGCTCTTACAGAGGACCCGGGTTCGATCCCCAGCACCCACATGGCGGCCGAGAACCGTCTGAAACTCCAGTTCCAGGGGAATCCGAGACCCTCTTCTGACCTCCGTGGCATTGCACGACATGGGTGCACAGACTTGCATGCAGACAGTACATTCATACACATACAGAAATAAATAAAATTAAAAAAAAAATCAGCTGGTATGGATGATCCAGGTGATGTATTTTAAGACATTTCTCTGGAATTAGATGTCTAGCTCAGATTCTGAGGGACTAACAGCATCAGTAGGGTTATGTTCCCTTTTGGAAGTTAGGGGAAATATGTTTCCTTGCTCTTCTAGCATTTTTGACCCATGCTCCTTAATGTCCTTGTAAAGTAAAAGTGGATAGACAGTACTTAAAGTTGAATAAGTTTTATGTGATTTGTTTTGTTTAATATTTATTGAGTAGTCACTAGATGCTATCCTTGACTTACGTTATTATTACTATAAATATTTATTCAGACCTGATGGCCAAAAGAAAGGAAGAAAATTTCTGCTCTCCTGAAAATGCCAAAAGACCAAGGCAAGAAGAATTAGAAGATTCTGATAAGGATGCTGATGAAGATGAATGTACAGTTTCTTTCACTAATGGTACATCTACCTTGGTATGTATAAAATTATAAAATAATGTTTTCAATTGGTTTTTCGTGTTCATTGTATATATCATATTATGATAATTCTGGTCAGGTGAAAGCAGCAATATTTTTAAAGACCTGATGTAAAAATAACTTCTGTTTTGTAGTTTGTGTTAATTATTAGATAAATTAAAAAATAATGGAACAAATAACTAAATTTTTGGAAAGATGAATAAAATTGACAAACCTCTAGTAAGAGCAACAAAGAGAAAAGAGAACATATAATTTGCCAGTGTCATGAGTGAGTGAGTGGCCACTGAGCCTACAAGCTTTAAGAAAAATAAGTTGGGGCTAGAGAGATGGCTCAGGGGTTAAGAGCGGTTAAGACTGCTTCAGCAGCGGGCGGGATTCTCAGCTAAGAACTGTCTTGAAAGCCAGATGTGGTGGTGCACACCTTTAATCCTATCACTTGGGAGGCAGAGGCGGGCGGATCTCCGTGTGTTCCAGACCAACCTGGTCTACAGAGAGAGTTCCAGACCAGCTGGGACTAGAGGGAGATCCTGTCTCAAAAAAAAGAAAAGTAAGTTATTTTGTATACACAAATCTGAAAATCAGGTCAAGTTGTCCAGTTTTGAACAAAGCAGAACAATTCACTCAATAGGGTTTAAATCATTTGCATGATTCTGTAACTATTAAAGGAATTTAGTTCATGAAGACTTCCTAAAAAAAAAATCTCCATGTCTCATATCTCCCCCCCCCCGAGAATTACAGCACAAGTTTAAGAAAATTACCTTTAAAAAAATGAAATTGTTAGGTCTAAATCTAACAGTATTTAGAGGAATTGTATAGTGAAATCTACAGTGCTAATAAAAGGAATCAAAGAGGACCCTGAATAAACGGAGAGACATACTCATGGATTGGAAGGCTTAACATAGAAAAAAGTTATTTTCCTCAAAATGATTAAAAAGATTTTATGCAAGTTTTGTCAGAATCACAATAATATTTTCTTATAGGTGTAGACAAATTTACTCTGGTTTATTTGAAAAGGCAAATGAACAAGTATAACAGTTTTTAGGGAGCAAAGGAAGTGTGGAGGGGTCATTCTATTCATTTTCTAGACTTAGTGAAGATTATATGGTGTTCGCATTGGTATTGATACATAGCTCACTCAAACAGAACAGAGAGGATCTGCTCTAAACAGAAATGGACCCAAACATACCATAATTAATTTCTATTCAATCTCTGTATCTCCCTCTATCTCCTGTGTGTGTGTCTATGGCTCAAACACAGGTCCTACTTCATGTTAAGTACATCCATATCCTCATGATAAACTAATTTTTTGTAAAATAAGTATTTCAGTGGAGAGGGGAAGTTAGCCTTTTAAAAGGATGCTAAAGCAAATACACACTGGTAGGTAAAACAGTGAGCCCCAACCTAAGTCTCTACCTTCTATTGAAACTTACAATAGGGGCTCAAGAGATGGTTTAGAGGTTAATGGCTAGCAACTGTCTGTAATTCCAGTTCCAGGGGCTCTGATACCCTCAAAGAATAGATTTTAAATTAATTATTAAATTATTAAAAATAACTTTTGAATAAATGACTAGACAAATTAAAATCTTAGACTTGACAATAAATGTATGAACCATAAAAATAAAGTGGTATAGCCATATTGAAATGGAAAACTTTGCAAAATACCCTGTTAAAAAAGGTGGAAAAGTAGGCCCAGTGTGATGGCGCTTGCCTTTAGTCCCAGCACTCGGAAGGCAGAGGCAGAGGCAGGCGGATCTCTGTGAATTCAAGGCCAGCCTGGTGTACAGAGCGAGTTCCAGGCCAGCTGGGGCTACAGGGAGACCGTGTCTCAAAAACACCCCCCCCCCAAAAAAAAAAGGGTTGAAAAGTCATGATACAGACTTCAGGAAAAATAGATGCAGACCGTATATCCAGCAAAATATTAGTATCTCAGATATATAAAGAACTCTTGTAGCCAAGTGTGGTGGCACATGCCTTTAATCCCAAGACTTGGGGTGTGGGCAGAGGCACAGGGGCAGGGGCAGAGGCAGGGGGATCTCTTAGTTCAAGCCCAGGCTGTTCTACATAGTGAGTTCCAGGCCAGCTGGGGCTATAGGGAGACCCTGTCTCAAAAAGACCAAAAACAAAAAAAAAAAGAACTCATACAAGCTCTGTAGTTAAAAACCAGACAGCCCAGTTTGAGAATGAATAGTTGACAAAGATATATCACTAAAAAGGAGGATATACAGATGGTAGAGAAGTACGTGAAAGGATGTATGTTTGTCATCAGGGCTATATAAATTAAGATTACAATTAAAGGGCTAGGGATGTAGGTCAGTAGTAGTGTGGTTGTCTACATGCCTGAGGCCCTGAATTTGATCCTCAATGCAACAACAAAACTGAACATGGTATATTACCATAAAATACTCATCAGAATGATGAGTGTAAAGTAGTAATGACACCAAAAAGCAAGGATGAAGAGAAATTGGATCATTTATACATTGCTTGTGGGAATTTAAATTGATATTACCACTTAGAAAGTTTGTTAGTGTGAAAAACAATGTAGAACTGCCATATAACCCACCATTTGTTCCCAAGAAATGAAGATTTATCTTAGTACAAAAATAGTACATTTTAGTGGGTTTATAACAAGCTAAATCCAAAATAACTTACATATGATTCAGTGGGTGAATATACTGTGGTACATCCATTCTGTGAAATACTGCTTAGCAGAGAAAAGGAATAAATACTGGATAGAGGTGACAACAAAGAATTAAATTAAGCTGACTGAAAAAGCCAGTACCCAGAGATTATGTTTTGTATGATTACAGTTATTCAGGATTCTTAGCATGACATTTATAGATAGGTGGGTGAGTGGTCGGGGTAGGTTGAAAGGGATGTGATTATGACTGTGAAGAGATGGCATGAGCAAATTCTATCTTGACTGTATTTGTGTCTGTATGTTGGCTGAGATACTGCTTTATTGCAAGATGTTACCATTGTCAGAAGCTGGATAAAGAGTACACAGGGGCTCTTATTACTTAGCAGTTACAATGTGAATTTGCAATTCTCTCAAAGTAAAAATACTTTTTAAAATTCATGAATCATAATTTCTGATACTCTGCTCATTCAAGGATACAGGTGTTTTTTGGTTTTTAATGAGCAGTCTATCCAGAATTGAGAATAAGGAGTTTCTGAAGAAACCATTAAAATTGTTGGGATATGGGGCTCAGCAGTTAAGAGCACTGGAAGTTCTTGCAAAAGACACAGGTTTGCTGGGCGTGGTGGCGCACGCCTTTAACCCTAGCACTTGGGAGGCAGAGGCAGGTGGATCTTTGTGAGTTCAAGGCCAGCCTGGTCTACAGACTGAGTTTTAGGACAGCTGGGGCTAACAACCATCTATAACTCCAGTTCCAGGAGATCCAATGTCCTGTTCTGTTCTCTTTGGGCATTACATGAAATGGGTGCACTTACATACATGCAGGCATAACCCTCAGACACATTAAAAAAAAAAAAAAAAGCCGGGTATAGTGATGCATGCCTATAATCCCAGCACTTGGTAGACAGAGGCAGGTGGATCTCTATGAGGTCCAGGACTACTGGGGCTACAGGGAGACCCTATCTCAAAAAAAAAGTGGGGGGGGGGGTTGGAGAGATGGCTGAGTGGTTAAGATCTCCAACTGCTCTTGCAAAGGACCTGGGTTGGTCCCACATGGCGGCTAAGAACTGTCTTTAAGCAGAGCGTGGTGGCCCATGCCTTTAATCCTAACACTCGGGAGGGAGAGGCAGGTGGATCGCTGTGAGTTCAAGGCCAGCCTGGTCTACAGAGTGACTTCCAGGCCAGCTGGGGCCATAGGAAGACCCCGTCTCAAAAAGAAGAAAAAAAAATTGTTGGATACTTTAAAATGGACTAAAATTATTAGGAATGGTAAAATGCAGCTGATTTATTCTGGTGCTTAAATAACTACAAAGTGCAGGTGTGACTACTATTGGCCAAACTACTAGTTGAACCATCTGTAAACTTAATGCTGATAACTGTTTATAGTGTGGGAGTTTTTTTTCCTCCTTTATTGATTGGGAAATCATATATTCTTTATGTGTTTCTAAAACTCATCTCTCATAAATGGCAGAAACAGGATTCCACAGAAACATGTCTGCTGTGCTCTTTGAATTATCCAATTATGAAATAGACTGCCATGACAGTGTTCAAATCATGGCCAGATAGTTATCCCTCAGGAATATTCTAAAGGTAGTTCTCTATAATTAGTTTTGCTACACCTGTACTTCTCAGCTGGAAGTGGAGGGGTGGGGTGGAGTGTTGCCTTTTCCTTTCAAGACATTTATCAATGCCTGAATATATTTTTCTTGCCACACAACTGGAATTCAGGTGTGTGCTACTGGCATCTAGTGGGTAGAAAAGAGACTTACAGTAATTCTAAACAGTCTACAGTGCATAGGACAGGCAGCCCATAGCAAAATTATCTGACCAAAATAGTTTTTCCAATGTTGAAAAACTTTATTATATACTTATTAAATCTTTTAGGTTAGCAGTCAGTTAGAAAATTCCTATTTTATTTAACATTTTTTAAGTTACCATTATTCACTTTATGTAACTTTTCGGGGAGAGCTGTTGAGGTAGATTATGTAGCCTTGGGCTGACCTGGAGCTTACTATGTAGACCAGGCTGGCCTCAGACTCAGAGATCTGCTTGCCTCTGCCACCTGGGTGCTGGAATTAAAGACGTGTGCCACCCTGCCTGGCTTTCATAGATCTTTTTCCATGATAATTCTGCTGGTCTGTCAAATGTGTGGATGTTTGTTATGAGTGAATTGATTTTTCTCATTTTTCCTGTTAATAGACAGCCGCGGAAGTTGGAATAATTGAGAGTATTCAGCTAAGAAACTTCATGTGTCATTCGATGCTTGGACCTTTTAAATTTGGGTCTAATGTCAACTTTGTTGTTGGAAATAATGGAAGTAAGTATTTGGCCTCTTTATAATATACTTTTAGATGAAAATGCATGAGCTTTTGAAATAGGTGACTATTGGTGTTCGGTTTGTAACTTTTGGTTTCTCAGTATTTATTGTTAGTCTACTACACTTAAAATATGAATTAATTCTAGGTATGTTATTTTAGCAGTAGGAAACCTTTGCTATCTGTGTCCTGTGTATTTCCCCCCTCCCCTCTTGTCTCTTCATCCTATCTTGATAGGATCTCAACCTGTTGGTCAGTCTCAGGTTTACCTCAAATTTCTGGGATTAAGTAGCTAGAGCTAGAAGGAATAAACCACAGCAATTTCCTGTTTATTTAAAAAAATTGTTTACCTTGGAATTTGTACCATAAAAGGGAGCCTCTCTACAGTTGAGGCAACCTTGTGTTTTATCTGGAGAAAACACAACAGGGCGCAAATCAAATGACTTATAAATACAAACATGAAGGTAATAATTTTCCATTGTTATGACCAAAGAGACTTTTATTAGTAGATTGTATTTGTGCCGGTACTTGAATGAAAATAAATTCTTGGGCTGGAGAGATGGTGTAGCGGTTAAGAGCGCCGAGTGCTCTTGCAGAGGACCCGGGTTTGATCCCAAGCACCCACATGGTGGCTGAGAACCGTCTTTAACTCCAGTTCCAGGGGAATCCGACACCCTCTTCTGACCTCCGAGGCATTGCCCAACCTGGGCGCACAGACCTGCATGCAGACAGTACATTCATACACATAAAGAATAAATAAAAAAAATAATAAAAAAAAATAAATTCTTTAAGAATTGTTTGGCTAGGGCTGGAGAGATGGCTCAGTAGTTAAGAGTACTGACTGCTCTTCCAGAGGACCTGGGTTCGATTCCCAGCTCCCACATGGTGGCTAAGAACCACCTTTAAGCCAGGCATGGTGGCACACACCTTTAATCCTAGCACTCAGGAGGCAGAGGCAGGCAGATCTTTGTGAGTTCAAGGCCAGCCTGGTCTACAGAGTGAGGTCCAGGACAGCTGGGGCTACAGGGAGACCCTGTCTCGAAAAGACAAAAAAACAAAAAATAATAAAAAAAAGAACTGCCTTTAAGCTGGGCATGGTGGTGCACGCCTTTAATCCTGGCACTCAGGAGGCAAGAGACAGGTGGATCTCTGTGAGTTCAAGGCCAGGCTTGCCTACAGAGTGAGTTCCAAGCCAGCTGAGTCTATGGGGAGACCCTGTCTCTTTTGTAGGTTTGTGCACCTGTGTCGTCCAATGCCGCGGAGGTCAGAAGAGAGTGTCGGATTCCCCTGGAACTGGAGTTCTCCTGGAATTGGAGTTTCAGACAGTTCTTGGCCGCCATGTGGGTGCTGGGGATCGAACCCGGGTCCTCTATAAGAGCAGTCGGCGCTCTTAACCGTTAGGCCATCTCTCCAGCCCCGAAGCTGATCTTAAGTAAGCAGAATTGTTGAGAATTTGAAGTCTTAATAATGGTTTTAGAGTTTTATTAGGCTCTCAGTGCCAGTTAAAAGGTTTTTTTTTAGGTGACTGGAGAAATGGCTCAGCAGTTAAGAGCACTTGCAGAGGACCTGGGTTCGATTCCCAGCACTCAATGTCAACTAACAATTGCCATGACACCCTCTTCTGATCTCTGTGGACATTGCATGATACAGGTGCACCTACCTACATGTAAGCAGTACACTCAGACACATAAAATAAAAACAAAACTTTTTAAAAGATTTTTTTAATGCTCTTATATTGTAGAATCCCTTTAAAAAATAAAGAAAAAAGAAAAAAAAATTAGAACAGAAAAAAAAAGATTTTTTTTTAATTAAAAAAGAAATTTTTATATACATGAATGTTTTGAATGCCTTTGTGTAAGTACATCATGTGCATGGATTGCCCAAGGTTAGAAGAGGATGTCAAATTCTCTGGAACTGGAGTTATGAAAGGTTGTTGGTTGTTAGCTGCCACATGGGTGCTGGGAACCAAACCTGGACAAGTAACCAATCTTAACTAGTTGAGCAATCTCCCTAGTCCCCAGTTAAAAGTTTTTGAATAGGGGGCTGGAGAGATGGCCTAGCAGTTAAGAGCGCCGACTGCTCTTGCAGAGGACCCAGGTTCGATCCCCAGCACCCACATGGCGGCTGAGAACTGTCTCCAGTCCCAGGGGAATCCGATGCCCTCTTCCGACCTCCATGGCATTGCACGACTCGGGTGCACAGACCTGCATGCAGACAGTACATTCATACATATAAAAAATAAATAAAATTAAAAAGAAAGTTTTTGAATAAAGGATCACATTATCAAGCCTATTACAAGGTAGCCACATGTGGTGGCTCTAGTAGGCCAGCCAGGAGTCAGGTGTGACTTTGGTAGTGCACAGTCTACTACCCTGTGACACTGCTAGACAAGGAAATGAGATCTGTGGAACCCCACAGTCTCTTGTTTTGGTGCTTTGTCATTCAGTCCAAGAAGGAAGAGGTTTTAGCAGGAGAGAGTGAACAGAGAAAAGGGTCACTACTACAGAAGGGTTGCATAGGACAAGAAAAATAGACTCATCAGTCATGAGGTTAGGTCTTTTTTTTTTTTTACCCTGTTAAGTTTTGAATGATTTCATTAATAAAACTTAATGAATGGAAATTAATTGAAGCATCGAATTTGGTAATAAAGGAAAGAGAGAGAGAATAAGAACTTCAAAGGCATTACAGAAAGTAAGTCAATATAATTTTTAGTATATATTGACTAGTTTGGAGCTATGTTGTAGAGGATAATGGACTGTGAATAATTGATTGAACTGGCTCCTGATGGAATTCAGAAAATGTACTATATTCTGGGAATTGTTAAAGATTTTGAAACTGGGATTATTATTTTTTTTTTATGTGAATTCAGTATATTGCTGCATGTATGTAAGTGGTCGTGTGTCAGGCAGTGCCTTTAGAGGCCAGAAGAGGTTGTCAGATCCCCTGGAACTGAGTTATGGATGACTGTTAGCTACCACATGGGTGCTGGGAATTGAACCTTGGGTGCTCTGCGGGAAAAGCCAGTGTTCTTAACCACTAAGCCATCTCTCCAGTCCTGGGATTTTTGATATTTTTTCTTTTAGAGTAAAAAGTAGTACATTTCACATTGGGCATGATGGCACTCACCTTTAATCCCAGCACTTAGGAGGCAGCAGCAGGTGGATCTCTCTGAGTTCAAGGCCATCCTTTTCTACATAGTAAGTTCCAGGCCAGCTGAGGCTACAGGAAGACCCTGTCTCAAAAAAGACAAAAAAAAAAAAAAAGTAGTGCATTTCAAAAAAGAAACTTCCAAGAGAAAATGAATATTCAAGTTAGGGATAATAATTGTTAAAATATTACATAAAAAATGTGATGATGCTAATTTTTTTCTTACTTAAAGTCATTTGTTTAGTAAATATATGTGCTGATTGTAAGGATGCATCATTAGTGAAAGACAGCATTCCTATTGATATGGAACCTCATAGAGTTGAGAGATAGAAAAAACAATCTCTGTGCCTAAAAAAAAAATTAAGATAAAAGTAGTAGCTGTAATTAAATTAGAATGTAAAAGCATGGGGCTGGAGAGATGGTTTCAGTGGTTAAGAGCAAGAGCATTGCGGAGCACCTGGGTTCAATTCCCAGCACCTACATGAGGGCTAAGAACCACTATGGTGTGGTGGTGCACGCCTTTAATTGCAGCACTTAGGAGGCAGAGGCAGGTACTCTGTGAGTTCAAGGCCAGCCTGGTCTACATGGTAAGTTCCAGGCCATCTGGGGCTACAGGGAGACCCTGTCTCAAAAACACCTAGATAGATAGATAGATAGATAGATAGATAGATAGATAGATAGATAGATAGATAGAGGGAGACCCTGTCTTAAAAACACCTAGATAGATAGATACCCTGTCTCAAAAACACATAGATGATTGATTGATTGATAGATAGATAGATAGATAGATACAGGGAGATCCTGTCTCAAAAACAGATAGGTAGGTAGATAGATAGATAGATAGATAGATAGATAGATAGATAGATAGATAGATACAGGGAGACCCTGTCTTAAAAACACCTAGATAGATAGATACCCTGTCTCAAAAACACATAGATGATTGATTGATAGATAGATAGATAGATAGATAGATAGATAGATAGATACAGGGAGACCCTGTCTCAAAAACAGATAGGTAGGTAGGTAGATAGATAGATAGATAGATAGATAGATAGATAGATAAAATAAATTAACATCTAGCAGTAAAAAAAAAAGTAATAACATATAAATTAATTGTACATATGTAAATGGAGGGATAAGTTCATTAGTAGTTTGATTTACCAAGACGATAGACTGAGAGTTTCAGGTTGGAAAGATACTGACCATTTTCTTGCTTCCTTATTGCAAAATTTTGATACCTGAAATGTACTAGTGGTAATGAAATATTTCATGATATAAAACTTTTTTTAGCAGTGGGAAAAAAATCTAATTGAAGACTAATTCAGTAATCTTTTTGCATGAAGTTATAGAAATCAGAATTTTCTTTTCTCCTGTGATTTTTTATTTTTTTCATTATGTGTTTCTTTAGGTGGAAAGAGTGCGGTGCTTACTGCTCTCATAGTTGGTCTTGGTGGAAAAGCAGTTGCTACTAATAGAGGATCCTCTTTAAAAGGTTTTGTGAAAGCTGGACAGAAGTAAGTGCTTTCTTCTTGTGCTTTTATTTCTCCAGTAAGACGTAGCTGCGTTAGAATCCCAGTTCATAAAGCTATGAGTAGAAAGCAAGTTTCTTTCCTGAGAGATTTCATGTCTTCATTCCTTTCTCTTCCCTCCTTGAGAACAATGGCTCTTGATTCTTATCTTCTAGACAGATAGCTTGTCTTACTTGCTGCCATGTGGCTGCCCTTCTGCTTCTGTTACCTTTCTAGAAGAAATGGCAGTGACAAATTTATGTACTCTTCAAATTTTTTTAGAAGGCATCAGATTCCCCTGGTACTGGAGTTGTGGATGGTTATTAGCTGCCACGTGGTGCTGGGAATTGAACCAGGGTCCTCTGCAAGAGCAGTCAATGCTCTTAACTGCTGAGCCAACCCTCCAGCCCCCTCAAACAAATTTTTACAAATATACCTCTGTGATCCAAACCTGGCATCAGCAAGGCCAGGTTTATAGAGATTAGAGGAAAGTCAGTGACCAGTCAAGTTATTCCTGCACAAAATTTTTTTCTGTAGCTTTCTGAGAATTCTAGAAAATTTTCTTATTCCTCGGTTCTATTTTTTCATTCAATGAACTTGGTTTTAGGACCATAATCACAAGCCTCTTGTGTATTGGACCCTGCTAAACAGTTGTACTGTTGTCTTTTAGGTTTACATTCATATTTCTATTATTATTATTATTATTATTATTATTATTATTATTATTATTTTAACAAGGTGTCTTGTAGCCATGGGTGAACTTGGACTTGAACTTTCTATTTCTGTCTCCCAAGTGCTGGGATTATAGGCATGTTCTACCATATCTGACTACATTCATATTTCTGTTAGAGGTTGCTTTTATATAACTAGGTCACTTACCCAATTTTGTGTCATTTGTGTGACAGACCAAGGTTCCTTTTACCTACCAACAGTGCTCTTTCTGGGTGGCATGTTTTCCCCCCTTTCCTTTGCATTTTCTTTTGTCAGATAAGGGCTATGACACTAAGCAGCATCTTCTATACCTCTGACACTATCCTAGACACCTCTAGAAATGTCTTTGTTTTGCAAATAAGTAAATGCTCAAATTCTGTTATAGTCTCTTCCAGTGTGTGGCCACTCTTGGTTTTTTCTAACAGGATCTCACTATGCAGACCAGGCTGACGTCTGGAGTGCTGGGATTAAAGGCATGTGCCACCATGCCTGGCCTGGCTAGTCATTTTATGTAAAAGAAAACTCTGATAATTAACATTGATATATACTAGGCCATGATACAGATTTCTTTCCATTCAGAATTCTCTATATTTTTCTTGTATTTTAATCCTTAAAAAGTAAAGTAGGAATAAGATGTGAATGAAGATTATTGGTCAGAAGTACTTAAGCAATCTTTTTTGGTCTTTTCGAGACAGGGTCTCCTTGTAGCCCCAGCTGTCCTGGAACTCACTCTGGTAGACCAATCTGGCCTTGAACTCACAAAGATCCATCTGCAGTCTTAACCTTAAGTTAGATTCTAAATTGACACAAGAGAAGATAAATGGAAAATCATTTCCTGTACTTGATGACCTTGGAAGAGAACTATTTGAAGACAGTTTTCCAGTATAGTGTCTGTTTTTATTTATCTTACTTTGACTCCATCCCACGAGTACTTCACCTGGCTGATTCTCAACTTCCCCAAACATGTTGTCTTTAGGACAGCCATAAGCTTAATGGCAAAGACAGATCAGGCTCCAGGCAACATGAGATGGGTATATAGATTTTAGATGTAGAACACAGAAATCTTCAATCAAAGGATTCATTCTGGGAAAGTAACAGATTCTGTACAAAACAAAGGTAGTTTTATGGATACCGGATTCTTCAGAGGACAGCAGACAGCAGACTAGCTGTGTTTTCAACCCTCTTTAAAGAAAAGGTCAGGAAAAATCTTATGGTGGCTTATCCCTATAATCTCTCAATACTGGGGAGGCTGAGGCATGAGAATTGCTGAATTTCCAAGCCAAGTCTGATCTGGCCTGCTAAGGAGTTCCAGGCTAGTCAGGGCTATATATATATATATATATAGCAAGTCCTGTCTCCAAAAGCAAAACAAAAATTGTGAGTTATTGTTTGATATGAGCTCTTGTTTTACTGCTTTGAAATGCATAGTTGTTCCTTCAGAGTCAATGGTTTGTATAAGCTAGTAATTTTATTTTATTGTTTTAATTTTCACTTCAGTGTATGAATGAATTATCTACATGTGGTAAGTGCACCCGTGTCATGCAGTGCCCACAGAGTCAGAAGAAGGTGTCAGATCCCCTGGAACTGGAGTTATAGACGGTTGCCGGCCACCATGTGGGTTCTGGGAACCAAACTCGGGTCCTCTGTAAGAGCAGACAGCTCTCCTAACCACTGAGCCATCTCTCCATCCCCTAAGCTAGTATTTTTTAAACAATATTCAAGTCCAAAATATATGCTTGATTTGTAAGTTAAAAAAGAAATTGCTTGAGTCCCAGATCTTCCTAAATGGAAATTTTTGGAGGAGGAGGGGTTATTTTAGCTGACCTGTAACTTGCTATGAAGATTAGAGTGGCCTTGGTCTCAGAGAGATCCACCTCCTGAAAGCTGGGTTTAAAGGTGTGTGCTACTGTGTGTACTCTAAGTGGAAAACTTTTAAAATATTTAACTGAAATATAAAACATTTCATGGTACATTTTAAAATAACATCATTTTATGCTAATTAACTCACAGATGAAAACATCACAGAGCTAGTTTAAGAAAGCTACTCAAACACTTGCCCAATCTCTAACTCTAGTGAACTTCTAAAGGAGTAATGGCAATTCTAAAGCAATGGAACTTCGCTTAGGGTTTTATACTTTAAGTAATAAAGCTTAAATTTTTTCTTATTTTCAACTCTGTCATACCTTTTCTAGTAGTGGATCAATAAATAAATATGTAATTGATAGGGAAAATATAAATCCATAGTATATTACAAAATGATTACTGAAAGATCAGTGTGTTATTTGACCCAAGTAAACTGGACGATTGAGTAATTGAGAAATAGATAACTACAATGAAGAGAAGCAATTGGTTAATTTAAAGCATTCAAGTAAGTTTATTTCAGACTTTTTTTTTTTGAGTCTGGCTATCCCTTTGTGTCTCTGTTTTCCACCTTCCTTGAGTCTGCTTTGGAGGTCTTCCCTTATACCACGTCTCTCCATCCCCCTTCCTTAGTTTGCTCTGCTTCACTTAGTGCTGTCCTCCTTTATTTTCCTGTAATAATTGTATGTGTCTTTTTCCAATTGTTTCCGGAGTTTGTGTGCCCTTTCTTACTCTTCATCCTGGTCTTTGCCAATCTCTTCATGTTTATGTTTACCAACATGGTTGGGGTATGAATGTGAAGGAAGTGACTGATTTATAGTCAATATCTGGGGCTTTGTGGCTCTTTGTATTAGTCTGTTTTCTATAGCTTACCTGTTTTGTTCCTGATTTTCTCTGCAGACTTCATCGTCTCATCAGAGTGTTATACTCCAAGTTGGGTTATCTGTTTCGATCTCATGTCCTTATAGCTCCAATGAAGCATTTCTTAACTTGGTCATGTTGAAATTTAAGAAAATCTATGTACTTAGATTTACAGAAGTGTTACAGATAGTACAGTTTCTTTAATATCCTTCACCTAGTTTCTTTAATGCTGAATCTTTTTTTTTCTTTTTTGCCCATCAAGAGGTTCATCATTCGTGTTAATGCTGAATCGTATGTAACTAACATAGCTTTTGTTTATTTTTGTTTTTGTTCTCAAAGCCATTTTTTTTTTTTTCTTTTTTGGTCTTTTTGAGACAAGGTTTCCCTGTAACCCCTAGCTGTTCTGGAACTCAACTGTGTAGACCAGGCTGGCCTTGAACTCACAAAGATCTGCCTGCCTCTGCCTCTCGAGTGCTGGGATTCAAGACATGTGCTACCATGCCCGGCCTCAATTTTTTATTGAAGCTTTGTGCATTTCATACAAAATTTCAAATCAAATCTAGACCCATGCTCCCCTCCCTAACTATGATATGGCGTGGGGAGTTTCTTTTCTGATCTTGTCTGTTTGGAGTTCTATGTGCTTGTATTTGTATGGGTTTATCTTTTTTTAGTTTGGGGAAATTTTCATCTATTATTCTGTTGAAGATCTGATCAGTACCATTCTCTTGGGATTCTTCTCCTTCCTCTATTCCTATGATGTGGAGGTTTGATCTTTTCATAGTGTCCCACATTTCCTGGTTGTTCACTTTTGTGCATTTTTAAAATTTTCATAATGTTTACTTGAGCTTTTTAGTTGTTCTCTGTTATCTTCCGGGTCTGATATTCTTTTTTTCTGCTTCCTCCATTCTACTTCTGAGGCTTTTTCTGTTCCTTTCCTCTTAATTGGATGAGTGTTTGATTTCCTTTTTTATTTCATCCTGTGATTTCTTTAGTATTTCCATTTCCTTTTGGAGCTTCTCAGTCTCTTCCTGTAGCTCCTTGCTTTGCTAGTTGGTTTCCTTTTTTATTTCAGCATGGGATCTTTTCAGTGTTTCCACTTCCTTCAGGGGTTTGTCATTCTCTCCCTCTAGTTCTTTCTGGCGTTTGTCCCTCTAGGTCCTTCTTGAGTTTTTCATTCTCTTTCCTTAATTCTCTGACTTTTTTTTTTTTTTTTTTAGATAGGGTCTCCCTGTAGCCCCAGCTGCCCTGGAACTCACTATGTAGACCAGGCTGGCCTTGAACTCACAGAGAGATCCTCCTGCCTCTGAGTGCTAGGATTAAAGGTGTGTACCACCAGGGCCGGCTACTTACAGAGGTGGGGGCGGGTGCAGAGGCAGGCAGATCTCTGTGAGGTCAAGGCAGGCCTCATCTATGTATTGAGTTCCAGGCCAGCTGGCTATAGGGAGATCCTGTGTCCAAAACAAAACTAAAATCCCTCAAATTCAGGAAAAGTGACAAAATACAAAAAGTAAGCTTACAGTTTCAATGAAGACAGTACTAATATCAATGGCCTGCCTCGACCTCACAGAGCTCTGCCTGCCTCTGCCTCTGTAATTTTGCTATTTTCCATAAAATAATCAATTTTTGATGAAGCTTCTCTTTTCAGCTTTATTTTTTTGCCAGAGACATTACTAGGCTATGACCATCAGCTATCAGCGTAAAGTTAATCTTGAAAGGAATTGAGACAGATTACTTAGGGGATTTGAAAGTGACTGTGGTGGTCTATTGTTCATTGCACCTTGATGTAACTTGGCTTAACCTCATTATTTTAGCTCAGCAGATATCTCAATAACATTAAGGAACAGAGGAGATGATGCCTTTAGGGCAAATGTGTATGGTGACTCTATAGTTGTTCAGCAGCACATCAACATGGATGGAAGTCGATCTTACAAACTTAAAAGTGAAAAAGGTTTGTTGCTTTTTGTTTTTTCCTTTTTAAAAGTTAAATTACTTTTTATTTTATGTGTATTTTGCCTGGACCTATGTAGGTGGACCTGTATTGTACAATGCCTCCAGAGGGCAGAAAAGAGGGGTATTGGATCCCTTGGAACTGGATTTAATGATGGTTGTTAGCCGCTTTGTAGGAGCTGGGAACCAAACCCAGGCCCTCTGGAAGAGCAGTACATGTTCTTAACTGCTAAGCCATCTCTTTAGCCTCTCTGTTTATTTCTTACAAAATATTAGTAAATTCTTTGAAAAGTTACATGGTTGTTACTATAATGTAACATGGTTGGTTGTGCATACACATATTTAGGTACATGCATACAGTTAGTTACTATAGGAGGTTATAGAGTCCACACAGTTTTTAGCAGAATTAATTTGAGATAGGTTGTGCTGTAGACATTTTTTTCTTCCTCATGATTTCTACAACTTAAAGGTAGTAAAAGTTAGAAAGGGATGTTAAGGAAGAGGTGAGTGTTCAGTTAATGAAAAGAAGGGATAGGCTGAGAGCTACAGGAAGAAGTAAGCACTGTTGCTGCCCTTGGCTTTTTCTACTCAGTGTATTTGTACCATGACTTGTGTATCACCCTGAAACCACATATATTTACTGGTATCTTTTGTGTTGGCATAATGAAAGGTAACTAATGTTAGTATTTTATAGGTAGTTATATATTATCTCTGCATTTTACTAGAAGCAGTCTAGGTCATTTTGTGTTTCTTTTAACCAGGGCACGTGGTTTCTACTAGGAAAGAAGAGCTGGTTGCAATTCTTGATCATTTTAACATCCAGGTAATTGTAAATCTTTTTTTTCATGCAACTATCTTTTTTATTGTTGTGGTGGTTTTGCTTGTTATATGCATATAAGCAATTCAGATGGCCATGTAAGTTGATAAGAATAGGTGGTAGTCTATTTTTTTTTTTTTGGTAGTCTATTTTTTAGTGAGCTTCCCTAAAATTTACCAGTTCAACACAGATTTTTTAAAATACTTTTTTTTTTTAATTATGTGTATATGTCTGTGTGAGTGAATGCCATATGTGTACAGGTGTCTAATGTGGTCAGAAATGGGCATCAGCTCCCTTGGAGCTAGAATTAAAGGCAGTGTGAGCTGTCTGATGTGGGTACTGGAAATGGGCATCAGATCCCCTGGAGCTGGTATTAAAGGCAGTGGATACTGGAGACCAAATTCAGGTTCTCTGCAAGAGCAGCATGTGCTCCTAACCAATGAGATATTTCTCCAGCTCCTTGACACAGATTAAAAAAAAAAGATTAGTACTGTTTTGCCTACATGTGAGTACACCTGTGTCCGGCATTGTCTGTGGAGGTTGGAAGAGGGCCCCCCATTCCCTGGAACTGGAACTATAGCTGGTTGTTAGTTACCATGTGGGTTCTGGGAATTGAACTCTGGTCCTCTGCAAGAGCATCCAGTGCTCTGAACTGCTGAGCCATCTCTCCAGCTCCCCCTCACCATTTTTTTTGATTTGTTTATATATTTCATGTATATGAGTATTTTTTTTTTTCCTGCTTGTACATAAGTGTACCAGGTGCATACCATGTCTGCAGAGGCCAGAAGAGGGCATCAGATCACCTTGAACTGGAGTTTCAGGTGATTGTAAGCTGACATGTGGGTGCTGGGAAATGAACCAAAGTCCTCTGCAAGAGCAGCCAGCGTTCTTAACCACTGAGCCATCTCTCTAGCCCGCAACACAGATTTTTAATATCTAATGTGGCAACTTTCATAGAGCAATTAATGTCTCATTCATTTTAATAATGCCTTAAAATTTGTGTGTCATATAGGACTAAGAATTCTATTTCCAAAATAATCAAAACTTTGATCATGCTGCTACCCTAGAGTTGATAGTAGTAAGATGTCTGACAATACACTGGTATGTTAGGTCTTATTTTCAAGAAGTCAGAAATTTAAGATCTAGGGAAGCATTGTTAACTCCTTCCTTCCCTCCTTTACCTCTTCCCACTTTTTTCTTCTTTTCAGGCAAGGTCTCAGTATGTAACCTTGGCTGGCCTATAACTTTTAGTGTAGATCATGTTGGCTTTGAATTCAAAGATCTCCCTGTCTCTGCCTCCTGAGTGGAATTAAAGATCCCTGGCTGTAAATTGTTTTTTGTTTTAGAGGACCAGCATTTTACTTAAACATTTTAACTATTAGTTTAGCTCCAGGTCCTGCAGTTGTCATTTTTAATGACAAAATGAAGAATTTCAGGGTTTTTTTTCTTTCATTTATACTAGTTTTATATAATCAAACATACAAAATGATTGTTTTTTAGCCTATAAGTTGCTTTGTTATTAGTAGTACCAGGGATACTAAATGGTGACCCCCGAATCTTTTTAAACAGATTATATATATTTATATTTAAATTTTATTTATTTATATATTTTAATGTCTATGTGTGTTTTGCTTGCATGCAATGCCTGCAAAGGTCAGAAGACTGCAACAGATCTCCTGGAACTGGAGTTAGGGATGATTGCTAGCTGCCATGTGGGTGCTGTGAACTGAATCTGTGTCCTCTGGAAGAGTAGCCAGTGCTCTTAACGTCTGAGCCATCTTCTCTCTATCCCCACAATTTATATATTTCAAATATATTTTAATCTTAAGTAGTTTTAACTTGGTAGATCAAAATAGTTTTATTTAAGCAATAGCTTATGGGAAACTTCAGAAGTTAGAAATGACTTGTTTCTGGTTTTCTGTTCCCAACATAAGAAAGACAAGAAATCTTGAACCACTGTTGAAAAAAAAAGTACTGGTTATACTTATGATCAGAGATAGTGGAATCGAATGAACTTTTTTGTGTTATTGGGAATGCTCCCTAACTTACTTATCAAGGTCATATATGAGATTTGGGAGATTTGGGACAGAGTTCACATAAGAAGACAGGCGAGCTGACTTATTCCAGTGTTGTATCTTTAATGGTGTTGTCCTTCCTTGGTCCTGGTGACATAATTAGATTAATACTCTAGCCATGCGTGGTGGCACACGCCTTTAATACCAGCACTTGGGAGGCAGAGCTAGGCAGACGTAGGCAGATCTCTGTGAGTTCAAGGCCAGACTGGTCTACAGAGTGAGTTCCAGGCCAGACTGGTCTACAGAGTGAGTTCCAGGCCAGCTGGGGCTATAGGGAGACCCTGTCTCAAAAAAAAAAATACTCTATACAAATATGCAAAAAAATTTTTTTTTCGGATGTGTGATGTGAATGGGTATATATGTTCACATGTGTGGAGCACATGTGTGTGTTAGGTTGTATATGCACATGCATTTAGAGGTCCACAGTTGACATTAAGTGTCTTAAATTGTTCTCCACTTTGTTGAGGCAAGGTTTTACTGAACCTGGTACTTAGCACTTTTAGTCTAGCTAGACCACTTGCTTTGAGGATCCCTTGTCTCTTTCTCTCAAGTGCTTAGAGGCTGCCATGCCTGCTTGGATGGCTTTTTAAGAGGGCTCTGGGGATATGAACCACAGTCCTCAAACTTTCTGACAAGTACTTTATCCACTAAATCAGCTCCCCAGACACTGAAAAGCCTAATAGAAGCCCATAAGAGGGTTCTTGAGCTTTTGTCCTCAGTAATAGAATGTAGAGTCTGACTACAGTATTTGTTTTGTTACATACTTTTAAAACATTTTTCTTGTGTTAATGTTATAAACTTTGATTACAGTTTAGATTTCTTGATTAACCTTAGGCCAATTATAATGTATATTTTAGTTTAAGGTATTAAAGTGAAATATTTTAAATGACCTTTAAAAAAATTTTGTTTCAGGTGGATAATCCAGTTTCTGTTTTAACACAAGAGATGAGCAAGCAGTTCTTGCAGTCTAAAAATGAGGGCGACAAATACAAAGTAAGAGTCACCCAAACTAAGTACAAACCTACTAAACACATGCATGCAGATGCATACCAAACTTGGCCATGTAATAGATACTGAGTTTTTTTTCTCCCCCAATTTAAAATAATGTGAGTTGATTTTAAAAAAATTGGTGAAGAAGATGTAAGTTGCTGGGTGTAGTGGTGCATGCCTTTAATCCTAGCACTTGGGAGGCAGAGGCAGGCAGATCTCTGTGAGTTCAAGGCCAGCCTGGTCTACAAAGTGAGCTCACAGAGATGAGCCTGCCTCTGTTGGGTGCAAAAGTTGAACAGAAAAACTCTCAAGCCCAGGATTTAATCTTTAATATACCCGGAACCCAATTAAGAAAACTGATGCATCAGGGGAGCCAATTGTTGATGGATCAGGGTTGCAACCCAGTCTAGGCAGGGATGAGTGTGACCTTGACTGTCTGTTACAGAGAGCTTTTAAGGTGCAAAAAAACACAAACCAGGGAGAGCATTGGTGATTATTAGTGAAACACAATTGCTGTAGAAACACAGTGCAAGGAGTGGTGACCTTTGAGCTGATTGGTTGTGTTTAGTTGGTTGTGTTTAGCAGCATGAAGCCCCTTGGAGAGGAATGGGTTCCTTAGGGGGTGGGAAACACTCCTTCAGGGCCGGGAAAGTTCATCCTGACCTCAGGTAGCTCTGGGAACTAAGAACTCAGGAGCAGAGTAACAGGAAATGTACTCTTGCAGTTGTGGTCAGAAAAGGAGGGGTAGTCATGGGAGCAATTGAAGTCAAGGTGGAACCGAGTAGCCGTGAAAAACAGATCTGGATCTTTGTGAGTTCAAGGCCAGCCTGGTCTACAGAGTGAGTTCCAGGACAGCTGGGACTACAGGGAGAACCTGTCTCGAAAGACCAAAAAAAAAAGAAAAAAAAAAAAAAAAAGAAAGAAAGAAAAACAGATCTGCTCCAGTTAGAGACTTGCTCCTGCCTAGTTAACCCTTTCCTTTTGAAAAACTCTCTCTGACCTGCCCCTAACCCCTCTACCTCCTAAACACTGAGATTAAAGGTATGTGCCACCACATTTGGTGGATTATTATTTTTTTTAATGATCTTTAACAAATTCCTAGAATAATACCTAGTAGCTTATAAACTTTTCTTTAAAACTATAAAATCTAAAGAACTATTTGATTACTACTAAAACAGTATATAGTCTCTGAATGAGCTTTGATGCTTTGATGTTTCCTTTTCTAAAAATTTGAGATGCACTAAGATCAAAACCAGGAATGTCATGTATCATTTCTACTTGAAAAATGGGAAAATTTGTGAAAATGCAGGAATTTAAAAAATTTCACCATTGTATTATTTTCATACTCAGAGGTATATTGTGGGGTATTAAGAGGTTTTGTTGTTGAACACGTAGATATTAATGTAGGAGGGTCAATAAATTTGGTTCTAAAGTAAGATTTGTTTGGGGGATTTATGTTTGCATGCTTACATTTTTATGTAATTGATTTTAAAGTTTTCAGGGACAGAATTTTTCCTCTTTTTGTTTTTTGTTTTTTGTTTTTGTTTTTGTTTATTTTTGAGACAGGGTCTCCCTTTAGTCCCAGCTGGCCTGGAGCTTGCTATGTAGACCAGGCTGGCCTTGAACTGACAGAGATCCACCTGCCTCTGCCTCGCGAGTGCTGGGATTAAAGGTACGCAACACCATGCCCAGCCTAAAATTTCTCCTTATTTATACTGTAGGCTTACAGACTCATAATTGTGCTTTTCTTTTTGTTGATACAGTTCTTCATGAAAGCAACCCAACTAGAACAGATGAAAGAAGATTATTCATATATTATGGAAACAAAAGAAAGAACAAAGGAACAAATAAATCAAGGAGAAGAGGTTTGTAAATCTTGTAAATCATTTTTATTAAAAAATTATTATTATTATTATTATTTTGGTCTTTTCGAGACAGGGTCTCCCTGTAGCCCCAGCTATCCTGGAATTCGCTCTGTAGACCAGGCTGGCCTTGAACTCACAAAGATCGCCTGCCTCTGCCTCCCAAGTGCTAGGATTAAAGGAGTGTGCCAACACGCCCGGCTGAGTCACTTTCTTTCTTTTTTTTTTTTTTTAATTTTATTTATTTCTGTATGTGTATGAATGTGGTGTCTGCATGTAGGTTTGTGCACCCGTGTCGTGCAATGCTGCGGAGGTCAGAAGAGGGAGTCAGATTCCCCTGGAACTGGAGTTAAAGACGGTTCTCAGCCGTCATGTGGGTGCTGGGGATCGAACCCGGGTCCTCTGTAAGAGTAGTCGGCACTCTTAACTACTAGGCCATCTCTCCAGCCCAAGTCACTTTGTTATATATAGCACCTTCCAACTCCGCGAACCTCCCCACAGTACTCATTTGTGCCTTTTCATATGTAGATGATTGCTGTCTCAAAAAAAAAAAAAATACACACTATAATGAGGTACATCTTAAAGACAATTTTTGCCTTATTAGATGTGGCAAGTAAAAATCAATATCATAAATTTATGTGTCTAAAGCCTGTTTATTATTAATATGCTGGGATTAAAGGCATGTGCCACCATACCTAGTGATTTTTAGTTTTAAAATTCGGGACATTTCTTAGTCCTTTGTAATATTAGGTATGTATATGTCTTACTTTTGTATGTATATGTCCTTTTTAGACTATAGAACAAAACCATGTCTTAATATACATATTAACCCTTGATGCATGACTAAGTGGTTGTACAATAAGGCACCACTGATTCCCACTATAGTTTAAAAATGTTATGTAACGTTTTGTTGGGTACTAACCTCAAGATGATATTACCCTCAATATGCATATATATTTTCATATAGTATATGACTCATCACCTCAGCAAAATGTTAACATTCTTTAAGCTCTCAGTGGGCTGCTGGTAGCTGCTATTCTGTCAGCTTTTACCATTTTGCCAGATTGCTTAAATTTTGCTTTACTCCCATCAGTCACGGCTTTTTGCATTTGTTTTTACATTTGCTGGGTTTTCTTGTACTAAGATCTTACTTTCTTTAATTCTGTAATCATCAACATCAAGCCTACTTAAATTGTAGGTATTTATCCACCAGTTTTATATCCTATTAGTTTTACATGCTTCTGTATTTTACTTTTCCCCCCCATTGATTTATAAACCAATTGAGCCCTTAGCAACTTTTTGCTCGATCTTTTGGGATCCAGTAGTGCTAATTCTCAAGGTGACTAGGGTTACTCTGGGCTTTTCACTTTGAGATTTCAAAAAATGCCTTTATGTCAATTTATAGTTGTGAACTTAAGTGAAAACTCACAAATCAAGAATTTTATTCCCCATATTTGTTCACACCTACATTTTATGGCCATGCACAATGAATTCCTGTAAACCATAAAATTAATACAGTACACTTCCTTGGAATATATATTGTTTTTGTGGAAAGGAAATCTTTGCATATGTCCTCAAATATATAATACATGTTACATCTAGGGGAGGAGGTGCATGGCCATTTGGAAATAAGAGTCTCACAGGCTCTTGAGTCCTTGCTCAGATGAACCTACAGCAATGGTGCCAGTATGCACAAGACCCATGCAAACTCAAGCAGACAAAAAAATCCACCATAGAACTGTGGAAATGGTTTGCAGCAGGACCAATCTTAGAAGAACAACTATTGGCAACTGATTCCTGATGGGTGAGGAAGAGCCGATCTTCTTAAAGGGAGTGTCTCTAGATAGGCTGATTAGACCTGAGTGGATGAATTTGCACTGAGGGACTTCTAGGGACACTAACTTGACTTGATAGGCATTAATACAAGTGACAGAATGCATGAAATCTACTGTGTGGGGAGGCTATGGGAGGAGGTATAAAGATCATTAAGATGTTCTATATGAAATACACAAAACTTCAGTAAAAATTTTTACCAAAACATTAAAATCAGTGCTTTGAAGAGATTCTTTCTTGAACCTATTTGGGGGTTAAATAATCCTCATTTTTTATGGTATATTGTCTTTAGTAATAGAAGATAATTTGTGTATGCTGTTTGAAAAGGACTTTGCCATGTGCTGTAGCAGAATTATTAATTTATAATATGCACTTAGAAATTTTTCTTCAGTTGATTAAACCTCTTTTACTTTCATAGTATACTCTAGGTTTAAATAATTAAATCTTAAGGCAATAGGGTATCAAAGTGAGAAACTTAAAAGTAATTTTATCAGTAAAAGTTAAAATTCTACTATGTATCTATTAGCATTGTGCTTTGACTGTGAACATGTAGTGGCAACTAATTATCAGGATTCTTGAGTTTATAAAGTTAACTATTCATCCAGACACATGGGAGAATAGCATGGTTATGTAAGCCCTTCTAAAGGAGCTATAGACTTAAGTTTATATAAAAGGATTGAACAGCATACAGATGATGGGAGTACCTTGCAACAGGTAGGCGATACCGGTAGAGTGATGTGTCAGAAGAGAACTATAGAATTGAATACTGATACATACAAAATGTGAGAATAAGAAGGTGTCAAAGAAATATCCTGATGGGAAATTTCAGGGACAAGAAAATCATATGCTTTGAAACAACTGAAAATTCCAGAGTGATGAGAGCAAAGAACAAGAGAATGAAAGAGGCTAGACTCTTGTGGAGGCCTTGTAAAACTAAAGGGTAATTGAAGACATATGAAAGTGGATGAGTTGACTATATGTCTATTTTCATTAGGTCTGTTTGTTGTAGACAAGTGAATTGCTTTAAAGAAAGAACATATACAGAGATATCAATAAGGAAAGTATTGTTCAAATACAATTTGATGGCTTACTCTAACATTAAAAGAGCTTTGAAATTTGGGCACACAATATCTGGGAAATGCAGGAGTAAAGTTATCAGAACCATCAAAGAAAGCCAGATTAATCATTTTAGCCAGATGTATGTTTATTCAGCAATAATGTAGAAGGTTAGAATTATAGAGTGAAAAAAGTGTCTTGGTATTTTCAAATTGTGACATATTACTCTTTGAGGCTCAAGGACATTAAATCAGTAATCCCAAGAAGTTCCAATAATTTCAAAATTGTGATTATTTTAAATATGGACTTTAACAGTCTTCATACTGTATTTATTTGAACAGCTAAAATTCTTGTTGTAAATATTAAAATATACTTGGTTTAGTGTAGTACTTACAAAGAACTATAACATACAAAATATCCAAACAGTGAAAAATAATTCAAATTTCAGAACTCCCAGGAAGATACCATCCCTTCATGAAATCATATGTGGACATTACATTTAAAGACTTCTTTGCATTGAAAATGTGTTGTACTTTGAAACAACATTTGAAGGGTTTACATGAAGTAGACTGTATATGAACTCATTAGTTTACCTGTTTAACCTTTTTTGTTCTCCTTTCTAAATGTTATACCCACATATACATTTGTTTATATATGTACATGTATACTTTATAAGTTATGATCCACATATGAGGGAGGAGAACATGCTTTTTTTCTTTTCTTCCTGAGATTGGGTGACCTTGTTTAATATTAGACATTTTCTAAGTCCATCCATTTTTCTAGTAATTTTGTTATTTCATTTATATATGTATTCCATTTATATATGTATCAGTTTTTAATGATCTGTTCACTTGATGTGCTGATAGGTTGGTTCCATTTCCTTGCTATAGTGGATAGAGTAACAGTAAACACAGGGCTACAAATATCTCTATGGTACAGCATGGTGTCAACAGAGTTGTTTTTTTTTTTTTTTTGAGATAGAAAGCCTGGGAAGCAGAGCAAGTTTTGTCTACCTGCCTGCCTTGTACCTCTCTGCTACCATTTCTCTTCTTCCTTTCCTTGTACCTCTCTGTCCATTGCATTTTAAACACAATTTTGAGTAGCTTATATAGCATCCAAGTGGAATTGTCAAGTACAAGTCAGTTCTATGAATTAGAAGTCCAGGGATAAACCGGGCGTGGTGGCACACGCCTTTAATCCTAGCACTTGGGAGGCAGAAGCAGGTGGATCTCTGAGTTCAAGGGCAGCCTGGTCTACAGAGTGAGTTCCAGGACAGCTAGAGCTACAGGGAGACCTTGTCTCAAAAAAGACCAAAAAAAAAAAAAATGTCCAAGAATAAAATCCGACCTTGATAAATTTGTGAGGTGTAGTATATTACGAATATCTATGCTGCAGGAATAGCTTATTTATTCAGGAGAGAAAAGGCAAACCCAGGTCCAAACTATGAGAAAGGTTTGGAGCAACATAAGGCAAGGAAAGTGAGACTTGAGAAAAGTAGTTATGGTGCCGGGCGCGATGGCGCACGCCTTTTAATCCTAGCACTTGGGAGGCAGAGGCAGGCGGATCTTTGTGAGTTCAAGGCCAGCCTGGTCTACAAAGTGAGTTCCAGGACAGCTGGGGCTACAGGGAGACCCTGTCTCGAAAAGACTAAAAAAAAAAGAAAAGTAGTTATGGCTCAGAGATATAAAAATTGACAGACTCACCATATTAAGTTGCAGAGTCTTCATAGATATCTGTGACAGCAAGATAGGTTTCTGTACTGGCTGAAACATGAGCCAATTATGTGGAATTAGAAATGGAGGCGATACAAATGATTTTCATAGCAGGAGGAAAGAATTCTAGAGTAAGTGCTAACGAGTAAGTAGTGGTGGTTTTGTTTATGAGTCAGACAATTGAGAGATTAAAGCAGGACAGTAATAGTAAAACGAAAGATGAAAAGATAGGATAGAAAAATCAATGGATTTAGATAGTTGAGAGGCAGAAGGAGATAGGGTCTAAAATAGAGGTAGAGGATAGAGACTGGAGCTGTAGATAACCAAGCTACCTTTAAAAACTTTATACTTTTATGTATATTAATTTTTTATGTGCATGTAAATACATGTGTGACATGGAATGCCCACAAAGACCAGAAGAGGGGGTCAGATCCCCTGGAACTAGAGTTAGGGATAATTATTAGCCACCATGTGGATGCTAGGAACCAGACCTGGGTTTACTGCTAGGACAGCCAGTGCTTTCAACTATTAAACCATTTCTCCAGCCCAGCCACCTATATTTTATGATTGCCACTCAAGATGACTATTGAAAAATGTTTGGAGTTTTTGCCTGATGGCTTCCATGGCTTCTGAAGCCAGAGACAAGTAGAATTAGTGAAGAAGCAAGGTCACAGTGTGCATGAGTTTTGAAGAATGTAATGAAGTGACATAATCGTGGAGAAAGGAAAAGTAAAGGGGATTGGATAGGGAACAAAGTAAGATCTCCAGAGTCAAGACCCTGCTTAAATATAAAAAATATTAGTGAAAGGGATCTACCTGGGTGTTCAGAATATAAAGTCTAGAAGCCACTTTATAACCTGTTCTAATGACATACTTAGTATTTGCTTCATTTATTATATAGAGAATTATAATTTACTTGATTTGGGAGAATAAAATATCTTTGGAGTACTTACTAGATACTAGTTATATGCTTTGTCTGGAAAATCAGACTTGTCTATTCAGATATGGAATAAATACAGAAAATGAGAAGTTTAAGGACTTGTTTGGTCTTGGGCCCTTTTGGTGTTCATATTGGCCTTTTTTATAGTGCAGAAATTAGCAAATTAATTGTACCTAGTAAAAGTATACCAAAAGAGTGAAGAAATTTTCCAACAGGCTTTTGTGATGTTCTAGTTTCGAATAAGCTTATAAAATGTTTCCTTTTTATATTAATAAAAATATATCCTTTTCTTTTTTTTTTTTAAAAGCGGCTTACTGAACTAAAGCGCCAATGTTTGGAGAAAGAGGAACGTTTTCAAAATATTGCTGGTTTAAGTACAATGAAGACTAATTTAGAGTATTTGAAACATGAAATGGCTTGGGCAGTGGTAATTTTCACTTGTTCATTTATATTTGCAATGTTCAGAGATGTTTGGTAACTATTAGTGGTAATAATTTACTAGATAATTTCATTTCAGGTCAATGAAATTGAAAAACAATTAAATGCTATTAGAGATAATATCAGAATTGGAGAAGAACGTGCTGCCAAACTTGACAGGAAAATGGAAGAACAGCAGGTATCTAGAGGTTCTTTTTGTGAAGATGTAGCAGGTTAAATTATGTTTGATAATGGTAATCCTGTTTGAGGCTTGGACTGCTGACTGCTCCAGAATATAGATAATGGGACTTTTTTCTTGACTAGAGATACTAGAATGTGAAACTTTTAATTTTGAATTCATGAAGAAGTTGTAACGCTACATACATAATGTATATGCACTTTTTTAAAGATTTATTTTAAATTATATGTATTGGTGTCTATATGTGGGTATGTGCATGTGACTGCTAGCAAATTTTAATTTTTTAAATTTGTTTTGGATTATTTTTTTTTTGAGACAGGGTCTCATTATGTAACACTGGCTGACTGGAGCTAACTATATAAATCAGGCTGGCCTCCAGCTCACAGAGATCTGCCTGCCTTTGTCTGCCCAGTGCTGGAATTAAAGGCATATACCGCCATGCTCTACAGAATTTCTTTTCCTTTTAGTTTTTTTTTTTTTTTAAGTCAGGATCTCTCTGCAGCTGACAATGTAGACCAAGCTGGCCTAGATCTCAGAGAGCCCTCTGCCTCTGCCTACTGAGTGCTGGGTTTAAAAGCTTGTGCCACACCACACTGGGTTGTCTGCAGAATAAATTGTTTGACAGTTTTTTTTTTTTTTTAATGAAACTCAGAAGTTTGGCATAATGGCGCATACCTTTAATCCCAGCACTCAGGAGACAGAGGCAGACGGATCTCTGAGTTCAAGGACACCCTGGTCTACATTGCAAGCTCCAGGCCAGCTGGGACTAAAGGGAGACCCTGTTTCAAAAATACCAAAAAAGAAAAAAAAAAAAAAGAAACTCAGGGTTGAGTAGGTGTGATAAGTAGCATATGGCCTCTAGTGATTGATGTATATATCACCTGGGTCTCTGTAGAATAAGCTTGTTGGCTTCTGATCTTCATAGTTCTTATTTTGTCTTTTTAAAACTCCTCCCTGTTGTCACTGTTTTATTTTGGTCCCTTAAGACTTATTTTATTTGCATTAACTTGTACCTTTCCTGTAGATTTATCTTGCCACCTGTCTTCCAAAAACTTCCAGAGTGATAAAGCATTCAAGTTTGGTCATATCTTCTTGTAGTGTAGAAGATTGACTTACAGAATGGATGTTTGTTATGGAATGCCCGCCATGTTTTCCATCATTATGTTCTCAGTTGAGGCTGTAGTAACGTAGTTTTAAATTTTTGTTTTTTGTATGTGAGCATTTTGCCTGCATGTTTGTAAGTGCACTCATTTGCATTGCTCACAGAGGCCAAAAGAAGGGTGTCAGATTCCCCTGAACTGTAGTTAGGGATGCTCGTTAACCACCATGTGGATGCTGGGAATGGGGCCCCTGTCCTCTATAAGAACAGCCAGTGCTCTTAACCCCTGAGCTATTTTTCCAGCCTTTCAACAATAAAGTCTTTTTCCTTCCCTTCCCCTTTCCCCTTCCCCTTTCCCCTTTCCCTTTCCCTTCCCCTTCCCCTTTCCCTTTCCCTTCCCCTTCCCCTTCCCCTTTCCCTTCCCCTTCCCCTTCCCCTTTCCCTTTCCCTTTCCCTTCCCCTTTCCCCTTCCCCTTCCCCTTCCCCTTCCCCTTCCCCTTCCCCTTCCCCTTCCCCTTCCCTTTCATTTCCTTTCGTCTCAGCTGGCCTGGAGCTCCCTTATGTAGACCAGGCTGGCCTTGAACTCACAGAGAATTCACCCTGCCACTCTCTGCCTCCAAGTGCCCCCCTGGGATTAGAGGCAAATGTGCCACCATGCATGGCTGCTGTTTTTTTTTTTTTTTTTTTTTTTTTTTTTTTTTTTTTTTTAAGTGAGCTTTTGTACTCAAAACATTTTAAATTTCTAAAATAGGTATTAACCTTTGCATATGCTTTACCATACAAGCATAATAGCTTTCCCTCAGTCTATCTCCTGGAGCACTTTCAAATACTACTTCCTCTTTGAAGCATTCCTGACTGTTTCTGGCATAATTTCTTTGTTTTCACATTGTAAATGAATATACCACCTAGGCATTATTTTATGCAGACTAAATCTAGTTTGCATATATTTCTCTGTTAAATTGTGTGTCTTCCTTAAATTGTCTTCTCTAAAGACAACTGTTAAATCTTTGTATTCATTAATAATAGCATACTTATTGTATAAACAAAGGTGAATTTAAATTATGTTACAGGATATTATATAGCTGCATCTTGCTTGCGTAATACCTTTTTTAAAACTTTGAACCTTTTCCCTTTTATTTGTTTATTTTTGAAAGGTGAATTTAAATTATGTTAACAGGATATTATATAGCTGCACTTGCTTGCGTAATACCTTTTTTAAAACTTTGAACCTTTTCCCTTTTGTTTATTTTGTGTGTTGTGTGTGGGCATGTGTATGCCATGGCATGCATGCATGTAGATGGAGTTCAATGGACAGTGAGTGACAGGAGTCAGTTCTCTTTTCACCATGTGGGTTATGGGGATTGAACTCAGATCCTCAGGCTTGGCTATAAGTGTCTTTACCAGCTGAGTCATCTCATTAGCCCTGTTTAATGTCTTGAGTAAAGTTAATTTTATTGGAATATGCACTAGATATAATTTTTCTCTCTTTGCTAAAGAAAAATCAGATATACTCCAATATTTTTTTTTTTCTTATAGGTCAGACTTAATGAGGCAGAAAAGAAATACAAGGATATTCAAGATAAGTTAGAAAAAATTAGTGAAGAGACAAATGCCCGAGCCCCAGAATGTATGGCACTGAAAACAGATGTCATTGCAAAGACAAGAGCCTATAATGAAGCTGAGGTGAGAAATTTTGTACTGGAATATTAAAAATTCCACACCAAGCATAAAGATAATTATCTTAGCTTTTCCTTGTCGATAATTATTTTTAAAGTAGTTTTTTCTATCTTGGTCAAATTCTGTGTTGCTTTTACTCATTGAAGAATGTAGTTTCAGCTGGGTGTGGTGGCACTCGCCTTTATCCTAGCACTCGGAAAGCAGAGGCAGGCGGATCTCTGTGATTTCTAGGCCAGCTGAGGCTACAGGGAGACCCTGTCTCAAAAAAAAAAACCAAAAAAACTAAAATGTGGTCTCAAATGATCATTGTTATGCTTTATTATAAAATTGTATTATAAAATTTTAATATAAAAATACTATGTCATTATGTAGAAATAAGTACTCAGCTTCTAATTTCAAAATTTGACAAATGTGAACTTGATAGGATATTTGTTTCTGCATATTACTAAAATATCTCTAAATTTTTATTAGGTTTTATATAACCGTTCCCTAAATGAATATAAAGCATTAAAGAAAGATGATGAACAGCTTTGTAAAAGAATTGAAGAACTAAAGAAAAGGTAGTATGTAACATCACAATTCTCATGATCTTTTCACTTTATAATAAGCAGTCAAGTTTGATGGAGTATTATATCTTCTAAATTGTTGTTGATGAAATTTTATTATATTGGCTTATATTTTTAAATGTCAGATTTTTATGTAACATTTTCTACTGTGTGCTATTTATTCTTTCTTAGTACTGATCAGTCTTTGGAACCTGAGCGGTTGGAAAGGCAAAAAAAGATATGTTGGTTAAAAGAGAGGGTAAAAGCCTTACAGGATCAGGACAATTTGGTTGGTCAAGAGATTGAACAGTTTCACCAAGCCATAGAAAAGAACAAACAAGAACATCTCAGAATTAAGTAAGTTCAAACCTTTCAGTTATTTAAACATCATATAGTTTCGCTATTTCTTTTTAAAAAATGTTATCAATTTTATTTTATGTGTATGAGTGTATTGCCTGCATATAAGTGCACCCATATCATGCAACGCCCAAGGATTTGGAAGATGGTGTTGGGTTCCCCTGGAAATGGAGTTGTTAGTCTCCATGTTGGTGCTGGGAATTGAACTGGAGTCCTCTGCAATAGCAAGCCAGTGCTCTTAAATGCTGCATCATTTTTCTAGCCTCTAGTTTGCTGTTTCCATAAAAAAATTTTTTTGTTATATCAGTCTTTTAAAATAATTTTTCTAACACTTGTACAATTTGACAACTTCTAGGATTCCCAGTACATTACTGTTGTATGTCTGATTTTCTGTCAAGTATCGAGGACTGCTGACTATTTTCGTCTGGTAACTCAGTTACATTTTTAGGGTAGTAAGGTCACTGGTTAATATGGAAGTATTATGAACAAAGCCTGAATATTTTTGTGAAACTTAAAAATATGTACTTTATTTCTCTACTTTTATTTTTTAGGAGAGAAGATTTAGATGTGAGGCATACACTGAACTATAATCAGAGACAGTTGAAAGACTTGAAAGATAGTAAAACTGATCGACTAAAAAGATTTGGTCCTCATGTTCCAGCTCTTCTTGAAGCGATAGATGATGCTTATAGAAGGGGACATTTTACTCATAAGCCTATTGGCCCTTTAGGTATTTGCCACTGTTTATTGAGATTATCGTAAGTTTTTAGTTTTAGGTAGAAGTCCATTTAATCTTGCTGTATAATTAGGTATGAATTATTTGTATACCTTATTCATATAAATTATTCATGTAAATTTTATGTAAATATAAACTTTAAAAACTTACATGTAAATATAACTATATAAATTATTTATACCTTAATTATACTTTTGTTCTTGTTGTTGCTTTTGAGACATAGTCTCACTTAGCCCAGGCTAGTCTTCAGTTCCTGATCCTGATCCTCCTGTCTCTCCCTCCTCAGTGCTGGAATTACAGGAATGTGCCACCACTCCTGGCTTTTTAAAAAAATTTTTGAGACTGGGTATTCCCAAACACCTGGCTTCTCTGGAACTCACTATTTAGACAAACCTTGAACTCAAAGGTATCCACGTGCCTCTGCTTCCTGAGTGTTGCATTTAAAGGTGTGTGCCACTATACCCAGCTATGGCTCCTGTTTTTTTTTGTTTTTGTTTTTGTTTTTTTAGTCTTTTTTGAGACAGGGTCTCCCTTTAGTCCCAGCTGGCCTGGAGCTTGCTCCGTAGACCAGGCTGGCCTTGAACTCACAGAGACCTGCCTGCTTCTGCCTCCCGAGTGCTGGGATTAAAGCCGTGCGCCATCACGCCTGGCCTACAATGGTTCTTAGCCGCCTTGTGCTTGCTGGGAATCAAACCCCAGTCCTCTGCAAGATCAGTCACCGCTGAGCCATCTCTCCAGCTCCAAGGCTACTATTTTTTTAAATGAGAAAAGGCAGTTAAACTTTTTAACTTCCTTTTGTACCTTAAAAATCTAAAATAGACTAAAGAGAACTTAGGGAAAGTAATTAAAAATTAAGCAGATAGTCTATAGACATAAAGACGTAGTAATTTTTTTTATTTTTTGTTTTTTGTTTTTTGTTTTTTTTTTCGAGACAGGGTCTCCCTGTAGTCCCAGCTGTCCTGGAACTCCCTCTGTGGACCAGGCTGACCTTGAACTCACAAAGATCCACCTGCCTCTGCCTCCCAAGTGCTAGGATTAAAGGCGTGCGCCACCACTCCCGGCTTTAAAGACATAGTAATTATAAATTAAGCAGATAGTCTATTGATTTGAAGTTGTAGTACAAAACAAAAGGAACAGTCACTCAATGTTTTGTAACCTTTATAAAATGAAAAATGATTTACTTAATCATTTCCTTCTGATTTTATGATCTCTGAGTCTTCTAATTGTAAAAATCTATGAAAATTTGTACTTGGGGTTTAAGAACCCTTTTAGTGAAGATCTTTTTTGCTGGTTTTGGTTTTGGTTTTGGTTTTGGTTTTGGTTTTTGGTTGTTCGGTAGCCCTAGTTGGCCTGAAACTCACTGACCAGGCTTGTCTTAGTAAGGAGTGTTTGTTAATTAAACTGCATTAAATGAGAGTGATGCTATGAACATAAGTATTTTATGTTAGTAAGCTACTGCATTAACTGGCAGTAATAGCTCATCATTTAGATGATAGGATCCTATGTACACCAGCATCCTTTTTGGTATATAAGGCATTTTCCTATTCCTAATTTGAAAAATCCAGTATTAATCAGTTTTCTAGAAAGTATTAAAGAATCTGTAAATCTTTGATTATTGGGAGGCTAGGGTAGTGAAAGCATAGTTTGAAACACCATTGTTGGTGTTCAGTAGGTTTAGAGTTTTCTCTAGGATTTGGTTGTTTTTTCACTCTGTATCCAGTGGGGATACAGGAATTTACCATTCAGTTAATAATAAGGATATAGTGTTACTTAGGGTACTTTATAATTTGTGAATCATAACTAGAACTATATTAATAAGTATAAATCCTTCTATAATTTTTTTTTCACATTTAGGTGCTTGCATTCATCTCCGAGACCCTGAGCTTGCTTTGGCTATCGAATCTTGCTTAAAAGGACTTCTGCAAGCCTATTGTTGCCATAATCATTCTGATGAGAGAGTACTCCAGTCATTGATGAAAAAGTTTTATTCAGCAGGGACCTCTCGGCCACAGATAATAGTTTCTGAATTTCGAAATGAGATGTATGATGTAAGACTCAGGTAATCAAATACTGTTTCTGCTTTTGCTTAATCATGTGGAATATTGGAAAGGTGTTTCACAGAATCCATGAAGATTTCTATTTTCTGTGATCATAACAAAAACTTTGCAAGAATTTATAGAGGAGATGGTAAATGACCAGTATTTTAATTTTAGGAATTTGCTCAAGAACATGAAAGCTTGTGTTCAATGAAAAGAAAATCCTGTGAAAAATACATGGTGCTATGACATTTTGTTATTTCATAAGAAGTAATGTTTATAAGCTTGCTAGGAAAGAGTAGATTAGAAGATACTTAGACCAGCAGTGAGTAAGATTTGTTAGGGGAATGTAAAGGAAGAATCAAGGATGACTTCTAGGTTACTGGCTGCAGTGAATAGTTGAACGATACAACATCAGCTGATTTGGGAGAAGTCTAATGGGAAGAAGTCAAGGAGCTTTAAAACTGAGGATAAAGTATGTTAATAGTGATTTATATGGATTATATGAGCTGTGCTTAGAATAGTGCTTAGCACATAACATTACATAATTGTTCACTAAATAAACCTTATTACAGGTATGTTTTCAAATGTTATTGGATATTTTATATTCTCTTATGATCTCATTCATTGAAATACATACTCTTGATTTTAGGTATATGAAATTTGCATATGTGCTTACAGTTTGTTAAATTGGCCCTGTTTTTTTGTCTTTTAGAGCTGCTCATCATCCAGAGTTTCCCACGGTACTGACAGCTTTAGAAATAGACAATGCTGTTGTTGCAAATAGCCTAATTGACATGAGGAGCATAGAGACCGTGCTGCTAATCAAAGTAAGGCCAATGCTTGATGTATTTTATACCATTTAAAATTTTTCATAACTGATTTTCTTCTATACATTATATTTTTACCTCACTGGTATTCAGACCTCATACATATTTTTATCTCAGAATTTCTTTTTTTTTTTTAACCTCATAGGGAAATCTATAGGGTAGCATAGAGTTGGTTGGTTTATGCATTTTCCTGCCCCAAGGAACTTTAGAGCTTTTGACTATTTGTAAAATAATTTTATAATAGACTTATTTTGGGATTATTTCATTTGAATGTTTAAATAAGAGTACTAGAATTATCTTGATAGGCATAATTTTGAAATACATCCATCTGAAATACTTTGGCAATGTTTTAAAAATGTGTTTTCTTTTCTGTTCTAGAATAATTCTGTAGCTCGTGCAGTCATGCAGTCCCAAAAGCCACCCAAAAATTGTAGAGAAGCTTTTACTGCTGATGGTGATCAAGTTTTTGCAGGACGTTATTATTCATCTGAAAACACAAGACCTAAGTTCCTAAGCAGAGATGTGGATTCTGAAATAAGGTTGGAGTCAAGTTTAGCTTTGCTTTATTATTCCCATTGCTCTTTGGTTTTCATTTTTTTTTTACAACTTTCTCTTAGTGGTTATCTTACAAAAGAATCGTGATTTATCTCAGTATTTAGTCTTAAAAGTTTGTTTAATTGGACTTGTAATTTGGCCTTCATTCTGACAGCAGTATTGACAACTGAGAACACAAAATATGTCCCGTTGACTGTCTGGTCTGTACATTGTTGTACCTGTTTATAAGTTTTACTCAAAATGTAAATGAGTTGCTTTGGCAGCATATACACTGAAATTGGAACATTACAGAGAATGTTAGCCTGGCCTTTGCAAAAGGATGGATTAAAAATTGGTAAAGCATTCCATGTTTAAAAAAAAAAAAGCAGCTGGGCGTGGTGGCGCACGCCTTTAATCCTAGCACTTGGGAGGCAGAGGCAGGCGGATCTTTGTGAGTTCAAGGCCAGCCTGGTCTACAGAGTGAGTTCCAGGACAGCTGGGGCTACAGGGAGACCCTGTCTTGAAAAGACAAAAAATAAATAATAAATAAATAAGGAAAGGAAAGGAAATGAAAGGAAAGGAAATGAAAGGAAAGGAAATGAAAAAGGAAAGGAAAAAGGAAAGGAAAAAGGAAAGGAAAAAGGAAAGGAAAAAGGAAAGGAAAAAGGAAAGGAAAGGAAAGGAAGAATATAAATGAACTAAATCATGGATGCTCAGTATTGAGTTACATTCCTTTTTTTCTTAGCAAGAGTCCAGGTACCTGTCTGCATTCTGACTGAAGCTCCTTATCATGTATCTCATACTTAAAGAGTTACATTGTTTGAGAGAGCTAGAAAAAAAGTCACTTGACAGAATTATATATGCCTAGGCAGGCTAGGGAGATGCCTCAGTGGTAGTAGTTAAGAGCACTTTCTGCTCTTGCTGAGGACACGAGTTTGGTTCCTAGAAACCATGTCAGATGGCTCACAACTATTGCAGCTCCAGCTCCGGGAGAATTGATGCCCTTTTATGGTTTCTGTGGGCACCTGCACTCACATGCACACGATTAGGCACATAACACATAATTTAAAAACCTAAAATTAAAGAAATAAAACAAAGACCATAATGGTGTTGGAGAGATGGCTTGGCAGTTAACAGCACTGGCTGCTCTTCCAGACAACACCTGTTCTCAACTCCAGTTCCCCCCTCTGCCCTCTGCAGGCACCAGGCATGCACACACATGGTGTATTTAAATACATGAGAGCAAAACACTCAGGCACCTAAAATAAAAATAAATTGGGCTGGAAGAGTGACAAATTGAGGATTCAAACAAAAAAAGAATAATGTACTTAATTAGATACAAGAGTATACCAAAAAGAATTTTGCCAAAAAGAGTTTTGGATTATGTAGAAATCATCATTTCCCAATTAAGCTAATTTAATGTGGTAAATTGATAAAGACTTGAATTAATGACTTAGAATATGTGTAATATAAATTAGAACTTAAGATAAAACAAATTGTCACTGGGCTTAGTAATACAATCCTAGATACTTGGGAAGTTGTGGCAGAAGGCTCACAAATTCAGAATCAGCCTGTGGCAACCTAATAAGATTTATGTTTCAAAAAAGAAAAATAAAAAGATTTCTATGTTTCACAATCAAACAAGGAGAAAGAAGGCTGGGGGCCTGACCCAGTTTTAAAGCCCTTGTCTACCACTGCATATGGCCCTCCATTGAACCTCCAGGACTACTGAAAAAGAAAGAGGAGGAGGAAAAGAATGACAGAGAGTTGAACCAAAGTAAAAGAATTCTAAATACCTTGCATGCATAGGGGAAATGAGAGTTGTGTTGAACTAGATATCTTATTTTCAAATAATATTGGATAAGGTCATGTGATTATTAAAGTAGCATATAATAATTATAATGACTAATAGAAGGTTTAAATAAAATTTTTTTAAAAAATTAATTTTTATGTATAGTAGTGTTTTACCTACATGTATGTAAGTGCACCCAATGTGTGCATTGCTCACGGAGGCCAGAAGGTATCAGATCCTCTGGAACTGGAGTTATGAACAGTTGTGAGCCTCCATGTGGGTGTGGGAAACCAAACCCAGGTCCTCTGCAAGAGCAGCCAGTGCAGCCAGTGCTCTTAACCACTGAGCCATTTCTTTAGCCCCAATAAAAATTTCTTGATTAGCAATAGAAAAAAGTTGAAAAAAAAGAGTTAAGCAGTCAGCAAATGAGTGGTGTGGTACTTGGTTTTGTTTTTATCCCAATTTAGTTATGAAAGTATACATGATGTGTTAAAATTACCAGTATGGTTAATAAAATTGCTTATTCATTTTTGGATTGTGTAGTATAACACTTTTATTACTTTCCTGAAATATCCCTTAAATTTTATTCTTTGTTCCTTTGAACAAATATTTTTGTGCTAAGAAAGAAGTGGTAGGTTATACACGAGCTATCAGGTGCTTATCAGTGTTAGAGAAAAGACATACTGTAAGGTAAGATGCTAATCATGATTGGGGAACATACTGCTATTTCACAAAGAACATGCTTAGTTAACAAATGTTATATTTTCATGTGAAAATCACCAAGTGAGGCAGAATACCATATGAAAATTGAGTAGTCACTTGACTCTGCTTCAGGAGACTCTTTATGGTTTTGGCATCTCCCTTCTTTATTTTCCATTTCTTCTCTGTTAAAATGTTTTTGTTGTTGTTGTTTTGTTGTTGTTGTTGTTGTTGTTTTTTTTTCATTTGGTTTTCTTGAGATAGGGTCTACTTGACCCAGCTTGTGTGGAACTTGCTGTGTAGACCAGTCCGACTTCAGTCAACCTTTTGAGTGCTGGGATTAAAGGCCTGTGCCACCATGCCTAGTGTCTTAGCATTTTTTAAAAACAAAAATTTTTGAACTGTTGTTTAAATTTGTTGTTATCACTGTTTACCTTTGTGCATTTCTTTGCATCTTTTCCCCCAGTTGGCCCAGCAGCTAAAAGCATTAGAGAAGACATTGTTTTTCCATTCTCCCAGAGTCAGCTTTGTGTTCCTGTAGTTGTAAGGACATAAAGTATCCTGTCCTATTCATATCTTAATCACATTTCTTGGCTACCATGCCTAGTGATTTTTCTCTTTTCGAAGGATTGATCCTAATTCTGTTTCCAGCAACCTCTGTGCATAATGCCTGGAGCATAGAATCCATCTAATAATGTTTGCTAACCAAGTTAAGTAAAACTTGATTTCAGTTTAGAAGACTTTTTGGGCATTTCTGCTAATTTTCATTAATAATTTATTAATAACTTGATAAAATTATAGAACTTGTTTAATGGAATAGGGGTTTTTAAATAAGTTATTACTAATAGGCTTTTTTCATTGTAAAGAAGTGAGGTATGGGGCTGGAGAGATGGGTCAGCCATTAAGAGCACCGACTACTCTTGCAGAGGACTGGGGTTCGATTCCCAGCACCCACATGGCAGCTAAGAACCATCTTTAACTCCAGTTCCTGGGGAATCTGACACCCTCTTCCAACCTCTGCAGCATTGCATGACATGGGTGCACCTACCTACCTGCAGACAGTACACTCATACACATAAAAAAAAAAAGAAAAGAAAAAGAATGTTCTGGAAAGTAGGAATAAGGCTAAGAGTTCTATTCTAGGTAATCCAGATATGGGGTGCATGCCTGTGATCTCAGCACTCAGGAAGACTGTGCTTAGGAGGCAGCCTGGGTTACCTAGTGAAAACCTATCTCAAAAAAAAAAGTGAGGTATTCGTAATATTGAGAAATGAGTTTAAAATATTTTTTATCTTCTCTTGTTTAAGTGAGTTGGAGAATGAGATTGAAAATAAGAAGGCCCAGGTAGTAAACCTTCAGCAGCATCTGTCTGTTCTTGAAAGGGATATTAAACGTAATGAAGAACTTCTTAAAAGATGCCAACTACATGATAAAGAAATAAAGGTAAAAAAAATTGCCTTTTGTTTTCTTAATTACTTCTTCAATGTTAATTTTATAATTTTGTCATTTTTTTTTATTTCTCAAATATTTTGCCCTCAGCCTCCTAAATTCTTGTGAAGAACTTTTATTTATGTGTTATATCTATCATTACTTAGATTTTTTTAAATGAGAACAATTTTTGCTTCTTGGCCTTTTTGCAAAAATCAAATGTAAAACAAAATTTTAGAATTTACTGATTTAAAAGTAGAATAAAGTATATTTTTCAAAACCCATAATTTAGTGAGATTGTATTTCTCTATTTTTTATAAAAATATTATTTTTATTTTATGTGTGTGAGTGTATTGCCTACATGTGTATAAGTGCATCTATGTTGTGCAATGCCCATGGAGTCAGAACTGGAGTTACAGATGGTTGTTAGCTACAATGTAGGTGCTGAGAATCAAACTTGGGTCCTCTGTAAGAGCAGCCAGAGCTCTTAACCGATGGGCCATCTTTCCTTCCCCTGTATTTTTACATATTTTTAAGCCCTAATGTCTGGTTTAGCAAAATTGAACTTTGTTAGATCAGCTTTTGCATTCAGTCTATGCTAGATGATAGTTAGAAACCATCTTTAAGCTTGTGAGAAAATGCTACTAAAAGTGATGACTAATACTATAGTTTTTATTTTTTTATTTTTATTTATTTTTTTAATTTTATGTGTATGAATGTATTGCCTGCATGTGTATAGGTGCACCTACCTCATGTAGTGCCTGCAGAGGACAGAAGAGGGTGTTGGATCCTCTGGAACTCGAGTTAACAGACAGTTGTTAGCTGCCATGTGCTTGCTGGGATTTGAAAGCTGGGTGTTCTGCAAGATCAGCCAGTGTTCTTAACCGCCAAGCCACCTCTCCAGCCCCTAAATGGTTTTTTACTACAAGAACTTCCAGACCCCACTGGTATAGTTTGGATCTGTGTGAGACAATTGTAGTAATCTTTATGTAACTTGAAACATTTGAGTTTCCAGAAAAGCATTTTCTCTATAGACTCAAGAGTGTCATCATTTTGTATGCTAAAGTAGATTTCTTAATCTTTTTATGTAGAAACACCCTTTCCTTTGTTTTATTCAGTGCTAATAACATACCCCCTTTTATTTTTGTTTTATTAAATTCTAAATACTTCCTTTTTAGATGAAAATAAGAAAAAATATTTCTGAAATTCGGGAACTCGAGAATATAGAAGAACACCAGTCTGTAGATATTGCAACTTTGGTAAATTTTTTTTTTTTAATTTAAGTGTTAATGGATGAAACTGGAATTTAGCTTAATGACTATCAAATCTCACTTTTTAAAAATATGCTGGGCGTGGTGGTGCACACCTTTAATAATCCTAGCACTCAGGAGGCAGAGGCAGGCGGATCTCTGTGAGTTCAAGGCCAGCCTGATCTACAGAGTGAGCTCCAGGCCAGCTGGGGCTATAGGGAGACACTGTCTCAAAAAAAAAAAAAAAGATTAAAAAAAAAAAAAAGACAAAAAAATCCTTTAATTGTAATTATTTTCTGTGATTGCATTTCTGTTCATGAATATATGCTACCTTCATAATTAACATTTTATATATCTAACTTGTTTGTGCAATTTTGTCTTTTACCACATAAAGCAAATATTGAACTTTAACTTGTGATTCTAAACAATGGCCTATTAAAACAATCTCCTGTGCATATTGATTTTGTTTTGTTTTCCTTCAGATAACTACTTTCAGAGTTAACTGCTTTCTGCATAAGGATTGAACTGTCAGGACTGCCTTATAGTCAGTTAATTATTTTTAAAAATTTAAATGGCATTTATTTATTTGTTTGTTTACTTACTGTGTGTATACATTTACTGAGAAGTTAGAGGACAATGTTTAGGAGTTTTTCTCTACTTTCACACAATGTAGGTCCTGAGGATCAAGCGTAAGTTGTCAGATTTGGCAGCAAGTGTGCTTACCCACTTAGCCATCTTTCTAGCCAGAGTTGATATTTTTGTATTCCTTTTTTTTTCAAGTTAATGGTGTTCATCTTAATTTTTATGCTTTTTATCCATCTGTTTATGATGGTCAACTTAGCCTTTTCTGAAGTATCAGAAACAATAAGATAAATTAGTCTTATAAAAATGGATGAATATTTATTGAGTATTGACTTTGTCCTGTAGTGTATTATATGCTAAGGAATGGACAGTGAATGAAACAATAAAAAGTCTGAGAAGACAAAATATTTTGTCATTTGAGGATTGTTCGAGTTTTGCTAGTTGTTTTTAGTTTTATTTTTCCTTATGTTTATTGATAAACTAACTTTTGTTAAAGACATATGTCTTAAAATTTTATTTACTTAGCACCTACTGCATTATCACTAAATACATAATGATTTACAGTAAGTGAATTGTGAAAACAAGCTAATAGTTGGTAAATGTCCCTTGTTACCTTTGATTGTAATTTCAAGCATAATGTTGTTTTACTTGCCTGCTCAATGTCATTCCTTTCTTTGAACTTGTTCTCCTACTTTCTAATTTGCAATTTAGAGTATGAAACTATTGTTGTATTTTTGTGTGTAGCCCTTAGAATTTTTCTATTTTTTCTTTTGGATAACTTACATATATAATTATGTTCTTTAAATGTTATCAGGAAGATGAAGCTGAAGAAAATAAAATAAAAATGCAAATGGTTGAGAAAAATATGGAGCAACAAAAAGAAAACATGGAACTCCTTAGAAGTCTAAAAATAGAAGCAGAAAACAAGTATGATGCAATTAAATTGAAAATAAATCAGTTGTCTGAACTAGCAGATCCACTTAAGGTATATTCTTTGTTTCTGTATCTTTCATGCTATAGTTTCATATCTATAATACTCAATGGATATTGCCTTAAAGGAATCACTAATTAACTCTAAATGTAAACACATAAATTATTAAATTAGATCAATTAATATTAAATTCTTCTGCCCTTTCCTTTAGGAGAAGAAAGCACTAGATTTCTGTCTCCCTCAAAGGACTAAGATAGCCTTTATTTCTTCTTTATTCTATTTTCATCTCAGAAGCAGAATATCTTTGACTATCCTGTTTTAGTGCCTGTCTGTTCTCTTATCCTACCTTTCCTTTAGTTACTCATGGATTAATTGCTGTCAAAGCCAAGTTGATACAAAGTATTACCAATTCTTGTATGTCAGCATATCACAGTTAGATTTCATCCCTGTTTTTTTCTCTCATCTCGATTTTTTTTTTTTTGTTTTTGAGACAAGAGTTCACTATTGTAGCCCTGGTTGGCCTGGAACTCACTATGTAGACCAGGCTGTCCTTGAAGCCAACAGAGATCTACCTGCCTCTTCCTGCCCAGTGCTGGAATTAAGTTTGTGCCACCATGCCCTGTTGAGGAATATTTTTTATTTACATAATTTTGAGATAAGGTCTCCCTGTAGCCCCAGCTGTCCTGGAACTCCCTGATCTCACAGAGATCTGCCTGCCCCTGCCTCCCAAGTGCTTGGATTAAAGGTGTGCACCACCAAGCCTGACTTTTCTTTGGAATATACTTTTTGTGACTAAATTAATGGCGGGGGTGGGGGGGAATTGGGTTATAAATTTCATGTCTTATTTGATAGCTTAGTTATCCTGTACTTCATTGTCATTATCATTTCAGTGAATAATTCAGCCCTTTCTGGAACTTGAAATTTTATTGATAAAGCTCAGTTCATTGATAAATTAGCTGATTGCTAGGGATGTAAAATGTGAACATTTAAGTGGAAGAAAACCTTAATAATATTGATGAAGATAAATGAGAGACTAGGTCCTATAGAAAATAAGTATTTAAAATATAAAAACACCAGGGCTAAAGAGATGGCTTAGTGGTTAAGATCACTGGTTGCTCTTATGAAGAGCCCAGGTTCTAATCCCAGCATCCACCTGATAGCTAAGAACTGCTTTACTTCAGTTCCAGGGCCTGATGCCCTCTTCTGACCTCTGTGGATATTGCACAACACAAGTACACATACATACATGCAGGCAATACATTCATATGCATAAAATAAAAGCTAAATGTTATAAAAACCATGAAACTTTCAAGAAGGAAAACTAAGACAAAGTTTTTTTATTTTTTACTTTTTTGGTTTTTGTGAGACAGGGTCTCCCTTTAGTCCCAGCTGGCTTAGAGCTCACTATGTAGACCAGGCTGACCTTGAACTCATAGAGATCTGCCTGCCAAAGCCTCCTAAGTGCTGGGATTAAAGGGGTGCACCACCACACACCCGGCTTAGTATTTTGTTTTAAATTAAGATGAAGTAGATGTCAGAAATTTGAAAAACAGATAAAAGCTGAATTTTGATCTCAGGAATTATGAGAATGAAATTACAATGTAAGGCAAAAAAAATCTTACACAGGCAAAGAATTGAACAGGGTTATTAAAATACTAATAATGTTATATTAAAATGGAATAATAGAAAAAAGATATATAAATTACTTACCTAGGAAACTTTAAATCAAGAAAGAATGAAGAGCAAACTTTGTTTTGTGCCTCTTTTATTCTTGTTTTTACTGTGTTGCTGGGGACAAATTTAAGGTCTTGTATAAGACTACCACTGAACTTCCCCTCTCTACTTCTGTATTAGTCACTTTTCTGTTGCTGTGATAAAACACCACGACCAAAGGAACTTATAAAAGGAAGAGTTTAATTGAGCTTACGATTGACGGTTCCAGGGAATTAGAGTCCATTGTGGTGGGAGGCATGGTGGCTGGATCTGGAGCAGCAAGCCGAGGGTCACATCTCGCAAAGAGCACAGGAAGCAGAGAGAGGGCGACTGGAGACCACGAGGTTGTTAAACTCACTAAGCCTGCCCCCAGTGACATACTTCCTCTAGCACGGCCACACCTTCTAAGACCTCCAAAATCAGTGCCACCAACTGGAGACAAATGTCTGAATACTTAAAGCCTATAGGGGACACTCATTCAAACCACCACAACTTCTGTTCCATTTTATGGCTCTCTCAACTTAAGCAACCTCTGGATTTAGGAGTTTATATATAAGTTGAAGCAGAATCTGGGTAGAAGTTAGTAAAGAATTTTTACTTAGCTCCTTGCCTTGGCTGTGAAATCATTGAAACAAAGGAACTGAGTTCTTCAGTAAACCTGCCTGTAATCAGGTAGTAGCTAGAATGCTACATTAGCTCTCAATAACAGACCAGGAGATTTTTGCTAGTAAAATAATTTAATTACTAAGAATTTGCCCTCATGCTAGTATACTAGCAGCTGCCAGATACAATTTACTTTTTTTTTTTTTTTTTTTTTTTTTTTTTTTTTTTATTTTTTTTTTTTTTTTGAGACAGGGTCTCCCTGTAGCCCCAGCTGGCCTGCCTCCCAAGTTCTGGGATTAAGGCATGCACCACCACACCTGGCTGAAACTTTTTTATTTTTTTGGTGTTTTTCAGACAGTCTCCCTGTAGCCCCAGCTGGCCTGGAACTTGCTATGTAGACCAGGCTGGCCTGGAACTCACAGAGGTATACCTGCCTCTGCCTGGCACTAAAGACAGTTCTTAGCCACCATGTGGGTGCCGGGAATTGAACACAGGTCCTTTTCAAGAGCAGTCAGTGCTCTTAACCACTGAGCATCTCTCCAGCCCCACAATTTACTTGTTAATAGGAGTTCTATTCAGTTTGTTTTAGAGGGATGGTGGTGTCAGTAATTGAAATGTTGGCAGAAGGATTCTTTTTTATGTAGGGAAGTTAATTTTTATGTTTGCAAATTAAGTGCATTTGTTGGCAATTAATGTCATTGGAAAAAGAATGGGATGCACATTGATTCTGTAAAGATAAATGGCCTGCATTAGTCGGAAGGCCTTTGACTTTGTGATATGAATAGAATTTGTCTGGGGAGCTAGAGATGGCCTAACGGTTAAGAGCACTGACTGCTCTTGCAGAGGACCCGGGTTTGATCCCCAGCACCCCACATGGTGGCTGAGAACTGTTTTTAACTCCAGTTCCAGGGGAATCCAACAGTGTCTTCTGACCTCTGTGGCTTTGCACTACATGGGTGCACAAACCTACATACAGACAGTACATTCATACACGTAAAAAATAAAATTTTAAAAAAAGAATTTGTCTGGATAACTTATGCTTTGGTAATTTTTAATAGTTTGTACAGTTTTTCATAACTTCATGCTATAGGTTTCTGTGAAAACAATTCATATTGTACCTGTTTTTCTAATGTTCTCAAGTAATTTATTTATTTAAGCATCCTGCAGAGAATAACCTTTTCCAGTGATTTTTGTCCCTTCTCCCATCTTGTCTGTTAAAGGCTGTAACTTCTTTAAGCTTGGGAACTCTGAATTTAAGGCTACAGTAAATTTTAAATTGTAGACTTCACTTGTGGAGAGTGTCTTTTTTTATTATTTTATTTTATTTTTTTAAGAGAGTGTCTTTTTTAATGTCTCCATATCAAACTGTGACCATTAAAAATGAAATTATGTGAACTACTCTTTGATTTCTTTTAGTTTTAAATTTAACGGTTCCTAGGTTATAATTACATTATTAAATATATAAGGCTAAACTAACCACATTAAATTTGGACAAATGAATTTTTTTCCGTTTTTGGGACAGGGTCTCCCTGTAGCCATAGCTGGCCTAGAACTTGCTGTGTAGACCATCACAAAGATCTGCCTGTCTCTGCCTCCCAAGTGCTAGGATTAATGGCGTGCACCACAATACCTGACTGGACAAATTTTTAAAAAATGTTTTTAATTATATTTTATGTGTGTGAATGTTTTGTCTACTTGTATATGTGTACCACCATATGCCTGCTGTAATTACAGAGGCCAAAAAAGGACATCCAATCCAATTGGAGTTATTGACAGAGATGTTTGTTTGTTTGGGGTTTTTTGGGTCTTTTTTGACACAGGGTCTTCCTGTAGCCTCAGCTGGCCTGGAACTCACTATGTGGACCAGGCTGGCCTTGAACTCACAGAGAGCCACCTGCCTCTGCCTCCCAAGTTGTAGGATTAAAGGCGTGCACCACTATGCCCAGCCTATCGACAGTTTTAAATTGCCATGTGGGTGCTGGAAACTGAATTCCAGGTCCTCTGCGAAGAACAGCAAGTGCTCTTAACCACTGGGCTATCTTTCTGGCACCCATAAACGAATATTAACATTTTTTGTAACTTTCACCCTGTTTTATAAAGTTTTTCAGAGGAAAAAAAAAATCTAGCCTCATTGTGTCTTGGTTCAACTACTTTATCTTTCTGCAGTTATGGTAGTTACTTCCTAAAGAAAAATAGGCCTATTTATTTTGATAATTTCTACAAATACTTATTTGCAACTTAAACCCTTCACCCATTCTCATTCTTTACTTATGGTTTCTAATTGCCTTTATTTGCTATTACATATGCTATGCCTATTTTTTTTAATTCTGTTTAAATTAAGAAACACCTGACTCCATTTTCTGTGTGATGTTTTCGTTTTTACTGGAACTCTTATAAAAGTTGCATATGATTGACTCTCAGTGTATTCACATTATGAATATAAGATGCAGTATGAATAAGGTGTGTTTGTTTCTGTAAGTTTCAGAAATATTGTAGATCCTCTTGCATGAGTTAAATATTTGAAACTTTTAGGTTCTTCATAAGTTATTTTCCTTTTCTAGATATCCCTACTCTTTGAGTTCTTTTGATTTTTTTTTTTTCCTGTAGCTGTGATGTGTTGTTTTGAAATAGTTGAAATTTGTGAAATATATTTTAATATAGTCTTAAGTATGAGCTTGAGAGGAAGAGAAGAACTCAGGGAGAGTTGCTAGAGGCTTGTGATCTAGAGGCTTGTGATCTAGAGGCTTGTGATCTAGAGGCTTGTGATCTAGAGGCTTGTGATCTAGAGGCTTGTGATCTAGAGGCTTGTGATCTTGAAGCTATTGCTCATATGTGACCAGTGCTAGAATAAGAAAACATGATTAATCCAAAACTTAATTTGGTAGGTTTTTTTTTTTTTTTTTGGTCTTTTTGAGACAGGTTCTCCCTGTCGCTCTAGCTGTCCTGGAACTCACTATGTAGACCAAGCTGGCCTTGAACTCACAGAGATCCACCTGCGTCTGCCTCCCAAGTGCTGGGATTAAAGGCGTGCGGCACCACACCCAGCCTAATTTGGTAGTTTTTAAGTCAGAGACTTTTTAAAAGACTTTGTTGAGATCATTACAATATGCTAAATACATATCATATGCATGTAATTTGATGTGGTTTTGATAACTAAACTCTCCCAAATGAGAAAATAGAACAAAATTTTTTCCCTTGAGCTGATTCATGCCCCTTTTAACTTTTCTCTGTCTTACTCCTTGCTTCTTGTTTTTAGACAACCACCATTTTGCTTTTTATTACTATAGTTTGTACCTTTTCTAGAGTTGCATGCATTCAGTCTTCATTTATCCACAGTTTCACTTCATGTAGTTTCAGTTACCCATGACCAACCATAGTCCAAAAATGTATTTATCTTGACTTTCTCGAGAATGACTGTATTCAGACATCATGATAAATTTTTTTTTTCAAAGCCAATTATTTATTGAAGTTTTGTGCATTTCATACAACATTACATCATGGTAACTTTTATCACAGCACATTGTTACTTTGTTTTATTGGTAGTAGTTGTTATTCTCTTACTGTAGGTAATTCATAAAATTTCTCTTAGGAAAATAGTATATATAGTATTTAGTATCTGTGGGATAATGGAATCCCATGTAGATAAGAGAGGACTGTCATACTCAACATTTGGATTAAGATTTTTAAGGCTGACTTAGCTGCACCCCAAACTTTGTTGTTTACCAAAATAAAACCAAACATGTAACATTTTAAACAAAGTGGGGGCCAGAGAGATGGCTTAGTGGATAGGAATGCTGCTCTTTCTTACGACCTGGGTTTAGTGGCTAGCACCTATAGCACCAGGCAGCTCACAGCCTCCTGTAACTTCATTCAGTTCCAGGGGATCTGATACCCTCTTTTGTCCTCCATGGGCACAAAGCACACAGTTGGTGCATATATATATATATATATATCTATACACACACACACACACACACACATTATACATATATATATACACACACACACACACACGCACACACACACATATGTGCATGTATAATATATAGTCAGGTACTCATACACAAAAATAACAATAAAATTTGTTTAAAGGTTTAAATATTTGATTTATTTTACATTTTGGGTACTTACTTCTACTCAGGTACATATGAGCATGAACTCTAGTACTTCCTCCTATAGTAGAATGATCTTACTAACATTAATTTTATAGCTGGGCCCATTTGGTCTGTTGTTATTTTGTTTTTGCTTTTTTTTTTTTTTTTTTGATGTATGTGAGAGAGGTGGGCAGAAGAATCCAGATGTTAACATCAGGTGTCTTCTTCAATTAATCTCCACCTTATCTTTTGAAAAAAGAATTTCACTGGGACCTGGAGCTCACTGGTTTAGACTGGCTGGCCAGCAAGCTCCATGGATCCTTCAGTCTCTGACATCCCACTGCTGGGATTCCAGGTGTGCTGCTGTCGCAGGTTTTTAAGTGGTTCTGGTGATTTGGACTCAGGTTCTCATGCTTGCTAGGCCGGCACTTTATGGACTCAGCCACAACCAAAACAAACAAAATCTCATCTCCCCTCCTTAAAAATGGTCTATTCTTCATAGATTATTTGGTTTTGTTGATACAGGATGAATTAAATCTTGCCGACTCTGAGGTGGATAGCCAGAAACGAGGAAAACAACATTATGAAGATAAACAAAAAGAGCATTTGGATACCTTAAATAAAAAGAAACGAGAACTTGACATGAAAGAAAAGGAACTACAGGTTATCCACCATTTATTTTTCTTTCAAATTATTTTGTCTGCAACCATAGTCATTACAGTGTGTTTTTTTGTTTGTTTAGTTTTTACATTAGCTTACAAAGAGGTATCCGTATGGCGTTTTCATTGTTGTCGCTGTTGGCCTTCCTCTCTGTCCTGTTCTCACTATGTTCCTGCCTCCCTTTTCCAGCTGTACCCTTTCATCCTGACTGTTCCCCACTTCCATTTTGCTCTGTCGTCTTTACCACTTCTTTCTATGGAGCTTCTATTTTATTTATTTCTTGTCCTGTTTTCAGAAATAGACAAATTGTTTAAATTTCTGTTTCCTACAGAGTAACAGGTATTTGGGTGAATTGACAGAAGAGACTTAGTATCTTTCAATGTGAGGACTTAACAAGGCCATACTATCTACATTGTGTCTCAGTGGCTGAGAAAATGGCCTCTCAGCTGGTATGCTTCCTTAAGTACATTGTTTGGCAAATGTATAGCTACTTTATGTTAGGAAAAGACATCTTACTTCAGAAGACTCAGGGTATGGCTGGGCAGGATCTCAACTCCTGCAACCAGCCGTACCTGTTGACAGCTAAGCTGTTGATAGCTCTTTAATTTAGAGAATACATTAAAGGCAATCCTATTTGTGCACCCGTGTCATGCGATGCCGTGGAGGTCAGAAGAGGGTCTTGGATTCCCCTGGAACTGGAGTTCTCCTGGAATTGAAGTTACAGACAGTTCTCAGCTGCCATGTGGGTGCCGGGGATCGAACCTGGGTCCTCTGCAAGAGCAGTCAGTGCTCTTAACCGCTAGGCCATCTCTCCAGCCCCTTAAAACGCTATTAAATGCAGAAAAATATCTTAAATCTAAGTTCAGATTTTGTTTTACTTAATGCAGTTAGTATAATGAGTTATATCAAAGAAGAGTTGTAAGATTTAAACATCTATTTCTTTAGGAGAAAATGTCACAAGCAAGACAGATCTGCCCAGAACGAATAGAAGTAAAAAAATCTGCATCAATTCTAGACAAAGAAATTAATCGATTGAGACAAAAAATACAAGCAGAACATGCTAGTCATGGAGATCGGGAGGAAATAATGAAGTAAGTGGTCATTAATTTTTTTTTATGTTATTCATGCATATTACTAAGACACCAAAATGTTTATATGTAAATCTTTAATTCATATGAAATGTTGCTATGGGAGGATATTTGTACTGAACGAGTCCTTTAACTGAATGCTGTTAACAAGAAATAATAAACTTCTGAATTATTAAATTATGGAATGACATTTTAACCTAAGTGTACTTTATATTTGTAATACTTATATGGACAGGAAAATATTCAGCTTCATGAGTAATCAAGAAATGCCAATCAGAGGCCTGCATAAATGGCTCAGTGGTTAAAAGCACTAGCTGCTTTTGCAGAGGACCTGGACTGGGTTTGATTCCCAACCCCCACTTGGCAGCTAACAACCATCTGTAATTCTAGTTCCAGGGGGTCTAACACTCTTCTTCTCATCTCTGAAAGCATTGCATGACACATGCACACTTAACATATATGCAGGTAATATACTCATATACTTAAGATAAAAATAATAATAAAAAATTTTAAAAGAGAAATGCAAGTCAGAATAATTAGCAGCCATTTTCCAAATGCATGAAAATGAATACAATGGAAAAAATCACTAAGGTTCCAGGTTGATGAAGTTTTAGTGAAATGGGCATTTTTACATTACTGATAAAAAGAAAGGCTCTAATAGAAATTCAATTGTGTCCAACCTTCTGTACTGTCACATCATCTAAAATGAGAAAATACTATGCTAAACTGCTTTTAGACACCATTTTAAACATTGAAACTTTAAAAAATAGAGTGTAGCTCTGAAATGTAGAAGTAAAATAAAGCTTTCCCTCAAAAAAAAATAAGTTTTTGTATTACAAAAGATGGAGAAAGGGGGCTTGGCTAGATAGCTCAGCAGCTTAAGGCCCTTGCTATCAAGCCTGATGACCTGAGTTTAATTTTCAGGACCCATGTGGTGGAAAGAGGGAACTGACCCCACTGGTTGTCCTCTAACTTCAACACATGTCCTGTGTGATACATGCTCACATAAAACACACCCAAAATAAGTAGAGGGGTTTTTTAATTAGGCCAAGAAAACAAGTGATTTCTTTTTCATTTTCAAAGCACTGGGAAACTTGTTTCTTCTTCAGTAGTTAGTACTTCACACTTAAAAAAATTCTAAACTGAAGGGCCTTGGAGACATGTCTCAGTTTTTAAGAACACTGGCTGCTCTTACAGAAGTTACAGAACATGGGTTCAGTTCTCAACACCTGCATGGTAGTTAACTGTTACTCCAGTTCTAGGAGATCCAACACTCTTTTTTGGTCTCCACATGTACTGCACAAAACATGGTGGACTTACTTACCTGTAGGCAAAACACTCACACACATAAGAATAAATATAATTTGGGGGTTGGAGAGATGGCTCAGCGGTTAAGAGCACTGAGTGTTCTTGCAGAGGACCCAGGTTCAATTCCCAGCACCCACATGGTGGCTAAGAACCATCTTTAACTCTAGTTCCAGGGGAATCTGATGCCCTCTTCTGACCTCCGCAGCATTGCACCACACGGGTGCACCAACCTACATGCAGACAGTACACTTATACACATAAAAAAAAAAAAAAAAAAAACCTCAAAATATTTGAAAAAAATTAAATATAATTTTAAAAATAGGCCTTTTTAATTTTTAAAATTTTTTTATGTGTATGAATGTTGATAGCTTCTATGTAAATGCTGGGAACTGAACCTGACTCCTTTGCAAGAGCAGCCAGTGCTCTTAACCACTGAGCCATGTTTCCAGACCCTTTAGAATTTTTTTTTTTTAATGTTATTTGACTGGGGATGTCACATAGCATGAAGGTACTTGCCTGGCTAGCAGTCCTAAGGCCCAGGATTTGATCCTGTGTACTGCCAGATATATTAGGGCTGGGGGGATGCTTCAGTGTAAAGTTCTTGCTGTGCAAGCATGAGGACCTAAATTTGGATTCCTAACACCCATGTAAAAAAACAAGGCATGCATGATGTTGCTTGTATGTAACCACAGTACTGGGCCATGTCAGAGACAGGTGGGTTTCTAAAACTTGTTGGCCACTCAGTTTGGCCAAATTAGCTTCAAGTTCAGTGAGAAGACCCCCCCCCCAACCCCCAAATAGCTTGATGAGTGACAGATGAAAGTACCTGGCTTTGACCCCTGGCCTACACACACATACACACACACACACACACACACACACACACACACACACACACATAGGCTCACATACCTCACACAGAAAAAATAAAGATGAAGAATATAATGTTTTATTGACATCATAATTATGTTGTTTTGTGATATTTTGATGTGCATCTAACTTGACATGATTAAGTGAAGGTAAATAATACCAAAAGGCCGTGAAAAGTTCACTTTCTGTTTTCATTCTCATGGCTTTCTTTATTTTCACTACTTGTCTTTCTCATTTCCAGTGGTGCATTTTTCATGCCTTTGTTTACCTCATACATCTTCTCATTTGCCTTCATGTCTGTGTCTTTTTTTGTTGTTGTTGGGTTTTTCTCTTTTTGGTGCCTAGCCCATCTTTCCCACTTTGGATTCATTTATCTTTTGAGCACTTGCCTCCTGCTAACACTTGTCTCATGTTTTGGGTTTTTTTTTGGTTTTGTTTTTAGTCATAGTTTGCATCTGCTTTTTGTACTGTTATTTTAGTAAATTTTATCTATAGAATTTTACTTTTTAAACATTTTTTAAAATTTACATTCATTTATTTTGTGTGTACATACGTGTCACATCGTGTGGAGGTGAGAAGAAAATTTGGGAGAGCTAGTTCTCTTCTACCATGTGGGTTCCAGGAATCAAAATTAGATCCGCAGGCCTCCTTACCTACTGAGTTCTCTCACTGGCCCTTAGTACTTTTTTCATAAACGTTTGTGTGGGTGCTATACTTATGTATTTGTTACTTGTTTTTTAATTAGATTGCCTTGGAATGCTTATTTGAAGGAGGATGTGACGTAGCTGTGGATGTCTGGGCCAGGGTTGCCCCTTCCTTCCTCAGGATCTTTTCTGTGTTACAGTGATGGGCTCTTGGCTTCTTTTGTGAAACTTCTGAGTAGCTATGCCTTCCTCCCCTCTTTGACCTATTTTGTTTAGGATGGAGAGATTCTTATGCTGGCCTTGGTGTTTCTCTCTCCTGTGTTGATGTATATTATTAAGGAAAACCTTCCTTCTGGTTTGATCTCTTTACTTTTTTATTTTTTATTTTTTTTTATCTTTTTGAGACAGGGTCTCCTTCTAACCCCAGCTGTCCTGGAACTTACTATGTAGACCAGGCTGGCCTTGAACCCCCAGAGATCCACCTGCCTCTGCTTCCTGAGTGCTGGGATTAAAGGCATGTGCACCACACTGCACCAGTCTGATCTTCTACTTTTTTAGGTATGAATTTGAAAGTATTTTCTGAGATCTGCTACCTCTGAGCCCCACTTGCTAACTTAATGCAATGCTTTCTCTGCTTTCTTGCCCTTTTTTTTTTTTTTTTTTTTTTTTTTTTTGATACAGGGTCTCCCTGTACCCCCAGCTGTCCTGGAACTCACTCTGTAGACCAGGCTGGCCTTGAACTCACAAAGATCCGCCTGCCTCTGCCTCCCAAGTGCTAGGATTAAAGGCGTGTGCCACCACGCCCGGCCTTCTTGCCCTTTTTAAGGCTGGAACTTTGTTCTTTACCATTCATAGTGGGGATGTATTTTGACTAGAGATTCATGAAATTAGTTGTTTTTAGGCCCTCAATACTGTCCTCTCTGTTCTCTCTAATACGAGATTTTACTTTTTTGTGTACACTATTTACTTAATATTTTGTTTATAAAACAGGCAGTACCAGGAAGCAAGAGAAACCTATCTTGATCTGGATAATAAAGTAAGAACTCTAAGAAGATTCATTAAGTTACTAGAAGAAATAATGACTCATAGGTATAAAACATACCAGCAGTTTAGAAGGTAAGTACATTTTAAGCACATTGCATCGTAATTTTGGTTTTCACATTATTCTGTACGAATAATAAAATTTTTAGAGCTTACTAATTTAAGTTATAGCAGATACTGTCAATGTGCTTTATGTTTAGCATCTGTAATTCTGTACTTAATCAAAATTCCAATCTGAAGGGACCTTAACAGCAAGATCATCCAGCTTTTCCACTGTTATACATTCCTTATTTGATAACCCTCAGATGCTGTTTATTGCCTAATAGGTCTGTTGAGTGGGAACTCAGTGGTTCTAAAGTAGCTTGTTTCATTCTTGGACATAGCATGGTATTTTACCTGCATATGTGTAAGTACGCCCATGCGTGTAAGGCCCACAGAGGCCAGAAGAGGGAACTGGAGTTACAGACTGTTGTTAGTTGCCATGTGGGTGCTGGCAATTGAACCCAGGTCCTCTGTAAAGAGCCATCTCCCTAGCCCTGAGACCAAGCTTTTAAATGTGGGTTCTAGGTATCCAAACTCTGGTCTTAGTGCTGGTGTGATAGGCACTTTACCCACTGAGCCATCTCTCCAGCCCTTAAATTCTACAAATGCAAGGCATATAAACAAAAATAAGCCTAATTGTTGTATATGTGAGGAAATATAGATAAGGCTTAAAATTTTTTTGTCATGTTTATTTATTGGTGTGTGGATATGGATGTGTATGCCATAGAGTACATGTGTAAGTAAGAGGGCAATTTGTGAGGTTGGCTCCCTCCTTTCATCCTGTGGGTCCCATGTTTTAAACTCATATCATCAGGCTTGGTGGCAAGCACTTTTACCCATCCTGCTGGCCCATAGATAACAGCTTTAAGGAGAAATATCTGTGCTAACTTGAATTAAACTGTAGGTCAATTTTGAAATGCATGTTTATAGTTGTTGAGGTTTCTTTTTTATGTATATGAGTGTATTGCCTGCATATAGGCAGGTGGACCTGTTTTGTACAATGCTCGTGGAGGATCCCCAGAACTAGAGTTACAGATGGTTGTTAGCTGCCATGTGGATGCTGGGAATTCAACTCAGGTCCTTTGCAAGAGCAGTTAGTGCCCTTAACTGCTGAGCCATCTGTCCAGCCCCATAGTCACTAAGTTTTTAAAAACAGATTTATTTATAATGGACATAGTAGTTGTACATATTTATGGGGTTCAGTGAGCCATTTTAATACATGTATACAATATGCAAATATCTGGTTAAGTAATCTGTAACACCCTAGGTTTATCTTTGTGATGGAAACACTCAGAATTGTGTTTTAATTTTTAGGCATATTTTTAGCCTTTTAGACTGCCATTAAAATTTTGTCAGGTGGGACTAATGCAGCCTTTCCTTGTGAATGAATTCATGCTATCTGTGAGGCAATATTCTTCTGAGTACTCTAGAATACCTTATGACTTGAGAGATTTCTCCCCAGCCCAGGAGATCATGAAGCATTCCTGAGTCTGTGTGAGCTTCCTTGCGTCTTCAGCTTCTTTCAGGTGTTTTTATTGTTGTTCTACCTCAGATTCAGGTAGTGTCCTTATATATTTACACTGATCCGCAGTCATCTCCAGGCTATAGCAGAACCCTTTCATGTCCTCTGCAGTTTTCCCTTTGTGCCATTCTTTGTCCTCCAGTACTCCACTCCCCAGGCTCCTCTAGGTTGCATGTGTTCACTCCCTTTACTCTCTCACGAGTAGAATGCAGGCAATCTCTTTCCATTTTTCAGAGGTCATTTTGACTGATACTGCATTTACAATCTGATATCCAGTCTGAAAACTATTTTGTCTAGGATTTTAGGAAGTTTAGAAAAATTAAATACCATTTCTATTTCATATATATGTTTTTCATATGTAATAGAGCTTTTTTTTTATTATTAACATTTTCTATCATTATCATTACCCAGAAACTCATTTTAAAAGTTCCTTGTAAAATTGCTAGTTTTGGGGGGTGTATGTCTTTGGCTCTTTTCCTGTCGTTGTGATAAAATACTTTGATAAAAGCAATTTAAGAAAGAAGGGGTTTATTTTGGCTCATAGTTGAAGTTACAGTCCATAATGTTGGGAAGTCGTCAGCAGGAACTTGAAGCAACTATATATCCATAGTGAAGAGTCAGACAGCAAAACATGGTTACATGCTGGTCAGCTCCCTTTTTGACACTCTTAGAATTTTTTGCCCAAAAAATGATCCAGCCCACTTGTAGGCTGGGTCTTTCCACCCCAGTTCAGTTAAAATAATCCTTGACAGGCATGGTCAGAGGACCATCTCCCAGTTGGTTGTAGATTATAAACACTAACCATCACAGTGCATGTTTGCCATGAGGCTTTAGTACTGACTTGTTTTGTGTTGTTTACCCAATTGCAGAATTAGAATAACAAGGTAAAACTTGTTAGACTAATTTATTTTTCCACCCTGGAAAACCTTTCCATTGTAGTACAGTCTGTGATAGATATCCTGTGAATGGAAGCAATTGATACTTTTTTTAAAAAATTTTTTATTTATTTCTGTATGTGTATCAGTGTACTGTCTGCATGCAGGTCTGTGCACCCGTGTTGTGCAATGCCGCGGAGGTAAGAAGAGGGTCTCGGATTCCCCTGGAGCTGGAGTTCTCCTGGAATTGGAGCTTCAGACGGCTCTCGGCCGCCATGTGGGTGCTGGGGATTGAACCCGGGTCCTCTGCAAGAGCGGTCGGCAATTGATACTTTTTATCAAAAGAAGTTAACGGAATTCTGGAATACAGTTAGCAGTTGTATGGTGCACAAAGAAAAGTCAAGCTTCTCTATCTTCTAGTGTGGAAAGTTAATGCAGTTTAGGACAGGGCACAGGAAGGAAGGGGAATATCCCCAAACATGATTACTTAGAGGAAACAATCCTTAGACTAATGAGTGAAGATAGTAGCAACAACAATAAGAAGATAGCCAGTTATCTATTGCCTAGACCTTTTTGTTTTTGTTTATGTTTTGTTTTGTTTTGTTTTGTTTTGACACATGGTTTCTCTTTACTCCAGCTGGCATGGAACTCAGTATGTAGATCAGGCTGGCCTTGAAGTCACAGAGATCTGCCTGCCTCTGCCTCCCAAGTGGTGAGATTAAAGGCATGAGCCACCAAGGCCTGTGACCTTATTTTCTAAATACTATGTCCCCACTGAAAGGAAACGGTCCCATGAAGAAATGGCTGATACCAGATCTGAGCAGGGATATTACTATAAAAGTAAATTAACTAGTTAAAATCTAGGACACAAAAACATAAGGGAAAAATCATCTTAAACCCACTTATTAAATGGGCAACCAATGTCAAAGTTTTGGCATAGTTGACTCTGCTTATACCATGTTAATCATAGAGTTCTATATTGTTTTAATGTGCCAAATTACTTTATTTGAAGGTGTTTGACATTACGATGCAAATTATACTTTGACAACTTATTATCTCAGCGGGCCTATTGTGGAAAAATGAATTTCGACCACAAGAATGAAACACTTAGTATATCAGTAAGTATTTTGATTTGCAGCTTAATTAGGAAAACTAATTGTTTCTTTTTTTTCTTGATGAAACATTGATAAGCCTTAACCTGTTGTCTTTAGAAAACAGAAATTTATTTCTAAACTAAAGATGGTCTTATCTAATATATTTAACATTAAATTGATCTTAGTAAAGCTGGTAGCTTGGTCTTTTTTTTTTTCCCCCAGACTACATCAAGTTTCTTAAGATATTAAGACTAAGTAGAATTTTATTTTCAGTAGCAAGTGTTTATCTTGTCCATTCACTTCTGATTTCTTTTAAAATTTTTACAAAGCATCATGTAGAATTTTAGAGAAAGTCCGTTGTGTCTAGTTCCACTGTAGGGAAACAAAGTTTCAGCCCCATAATCTAATTATCTTCATAGGATTATTTTCCAGAATTGTCCTTAGTTTTGCCCTCTTTTGAATAAACACAGCTATGTTTACCTTTGCATAGTCTGTGGCTATGGAGACATTCATAGTCATACAAGTGTATACAAGTGTAAAGTGTTGGGGATGTGACATGAGAGCTTATGTAGGAAGGTCAAAAACAACAACTTTAAATAATTGAGTGGGGGGGATTTTCTAATAATGCCTGTTCTTGGTATCACAATTTTATCTTTTCCATTTATTTATTTTTGAGATCTAATCATTAGAAATAGAGACTTGATGAACTTTTTTTTTTTTTCTTTTCTTTCTTTTTTAGTTTTTTCCTTTTTTTGGTATTTTTGAGGCAGGGTCTCCCTTTTAGTACCAGCTGTCTTGGAGCTCATTCTGTAGACCAGGCTGGCCTTGAAACTCACAGAGATCCACCTACCTCTACCTTCCAAGTGCTGGGATTAAAGGCACGCCCCACCACGCCTGGCTAGAACTGGTCTTAAAGTGATAGGACAGGCAGACTAGAGCTCAGTGGATGAACTTGCACTGAGGAATGGCTGGGAACACTATTTTGGCATAGTAAGCCTTAACACAAATGAGAGAATGTATGAATTTCAGTGGGGAGGTATCCTGTGGGAGGGTGCAGTGGGGAAGTGGGTATATAAAGGTGATTAAGGCCCATTGAGGTATTATGTATGAACAATACACAAAAATTCAATAAATTAAATTTAAGATACAGATTTGAAAGTACTGGGAGGAATTAATTAAGCTTGTGGTTGGGAGGTAGTATGTCATGATCCCCCCCATCCCTTTTTACTGCAAAGTATAAGAAATCCAAGGAAATTGCAAAAATTTTATTTTTTTCTCAAAAATAAGATCTTTTTATTGAAATTTTGTACATTTCATACATCGTTTCTCATTCCAATCTAGACTCTCATCTCCCATGTCCCCCACCCCACCTGAGTTCATGCACACATTGGGAAGCTGTGGAAGCAAGCAACTAGATGAATTGAAATTCCAGGAAGTGGGAGAGCCTATCCAAAGTAAGCTAACACCACTGGGTGTTTGCTTTCCTGGAGACATTTGCTGCTCCTGGAATTTTGGTGGCTTAGAAACTACTGAGACAGAAGAACTTGGAAAAGTTTAGGCATATGACTAGTATTAGTTGATTCTGAGCACTAGGTTTGTCCTAGTGCTAGGTTGTTGAATGCTAGCCAGAGGAACAGGTGTTAATAAAAGGTGCCCAAGATTCAGAAAATTATAAATCTACTCCAGCTCTTTTCTTCCAGATTGACTTTTAGTCAGCTTTACCATATCTCTATCCTAATGAAAGAAAAATTTTGTTGTCTGCCACCTACCTTTGGTAGAATGATTCTAGACAAAATCAAGAACTTGAAAGGCATGGATTATAAAAGAAATCAAATTCTTTTTATTTACAAGTAACATATTCATCTGTGGAGAAAATCTCATGTTATCTACCAAATAAGGTACTAGATATAGTTAAATGCAACTACCAAGGTTCCAAACACAGCATGCAAAAATGAATTATATTTTTATACTAGCAATAAATGATCAGAAATTGAATTTTTAAAATACCACTTATAACAGCATTACGATATAAAATACGCCAGGTGTGGTGGCACACGCCTTTAATCCCAGCACTTGGGAGGCAGAGGTAGGCAGAGCTCTGTGAGTTCAAGGCCAGCCTGGTGTGTGTACGTAGTGAGTTCCAGGATAGCTGGGACTAAAGGTAGACCCTATCTCAAAAAGACCAAAAAAAAAAAAAAAAAAAGATAAAATACATAGAAGTCTGTGTATAACACTAAGCTGAAAACCCCAAAGAAATACCGAGAGATGAGATTAATGAAGACCTAAATGAAAAACACATGGTTTGTATGGGTCAAAAGACTCAGCACGGGTTAGGGAGATGGCTTATTTTGTAAAGTACTTGTTGTGCAGTCATAAGGACTTAAGTTTTGATCTCTAGCATCAACATAAAAAGCCGGGCCCCAGTCCCAGTGCCAGAATCCATGAAGTTTACTGATCAGCCAGTGGGCAAGAGTGTATAAAGGAGGGAGAGGGGCAGATACAGACACTGACTTTAAATATTAACATAAGGACAAGTATGGAACAAGGATATCCCATTCAGATACCCAGCAACAACAACAAAAAAGGAAGCTCATAAATGGATACTAGTAACAAAGTCACGTTTACACAGGATTCCTAGATACCAAAAGGAGAATTTCATAGAGTTGGGAATTATTTTAAAATTTTTTGAATTTGTGTATCTAAGAGAAAGTACAGGGGGCTGGAGAGATGGCCTAGCGGTTAAGAGTATCGACTGCTCTTGCAAAGGACCCGGGTTCCATCCCTAGCACCCACATGATGGCTGAGAACCGTCTTTAACTCCAGTTCCAGGGGAATCCAACATCCTCTTCTAGCCTCCGCAGCGTTGCAAGACACGGGTGCACAAACCTACATGCAGACAGTACATTCATACACATACAAAATAATAAAATATATTTTTTTAAAAAAAGAAAGTACAGAAAAGTTGAGAGAACTAAAAGACAAAGTAAACAAATACAGGTTGAAATATTTTACTTTGTTTTTGAGACAAGGTCTCTGTGTTGCCTCAGTTGGCCTGGAACTCTTCTATATCGATCAGGCTGTTCTTGATCTTACAAGAATCCACCTGCCTTTGCCTCCCGACTGCTGAGATTAAAGGTGTGTACCATCACACCAACTCCAAGGTTGAAATTTTAACAAACTTTTCTCAGTAATTAGTCAAATAATCAGATTAAACATCAGTAAAGTTAAAGAAGATTTAAAATACAATAGTTGGGGAGATGGCTCTGAAATTAAGAGCATTTGATGTTCTTGAGTACTTCTGCCCCAGCTTAGTTCACAGCATGCCCATGGTGGCCCTCAGCCATCTGCAAGTCTAGTTCTAGGGGATCTGACTCATTCTTCTGGCCTTCACAGGTGTTGCAGACACATGGTGCACTTAGGTAAATGCAGGCAAAACACTAATGAGCATAAAAATAAAATCTTTAAACATAAAATACAGTACCAAGACCAATTTACCAATATGGACCATTTCCCTGTCTTTAATCAAAATCTCAAACTTTTTTTTTTTGATGGTCTCCCTGTAGTTCCCTCTGGCCTGGAACTTGGTATGCAGACCAGACTGACCTCAGTCTCACAGACATTTGCCTACCTCTGTCTCCTGAGTGTTGTGATTAAAAACATGCTCCATTGGGCTGGAGAGATGGCCTAGTGGTTAAGAGCGCCGACCGCTCTTACTGAGGACCCGGGTTCGGTCCCCAGCACCCACATGGCGGCCGAGAACTGTCTGAAACTCCAATTCCAGGAGATCTCCAGTTCCAGGGGAATCCGACACCCTCTTCTGACCTCCGCGGCATTGCACAACACGGGTGCACAGACTTGCATGCAGACAGTACATTCATACACATACAGAAATTTAAAAAAAAAAAAGCTCCATCAAACCAGGCCAAATGTTAATAAACTTTTTTATTTTAGAATTAAAGTTGTATACCTTATATTGCAAAATTAAAATTAGAAACAAAGATAATGTAAAATTCCTCACATTGATAAAATTATGTAGCAGATTTCTAAGTGAGTCATGAATAAGAAGAAATTACATGAAAATTAGAAGATAATTTTGAGCAACAATAAAAATAAAACATACCAAACTTGGAGACTGCATAGCACTTTTCAGAAGAGAATTTGTAGCTCTACATACATGTGTAAAGCGGAAAGGTAAGCCAAAATTAGTTATCTGTGGAAGCAAGAAGAAAAAACAGTGAATTCAAATACAGAGATCTAATAAAGATATAAGAGCTAAAGTTGGAGAAGAGCAAGCAAATGTACAATAGCCATGAAACAAATAGAAAGTACAAAGCAGTTTCTTTGTTTGGGACAAAGAATATGCTATAAGCCTGTGGGGAAAGGGTGGTCATTTTCAAGAACAGTATAGGATTCAAATTGTTGGGGGTCTTTTTGGTAAAATAATAGTGACCTTTACCCTTTATCTCACATTTAGTACAAAAAGCAATTGAAAATTATCTACATGTAACATTGAAGAACAACAAAACTTCAGTGTGTGTGTGTGCATATTTGTATAGATAAACATATAAAGCCATAAACAAGAAAGAAATCCTGTCATTTGCACCAAGATGAGTAAAACCAGAGGGCAGGGTGTTAGGTAAAATGAGCCAGGCACAGAAAAACAAATAGCACATGTTATCTCTCATGTGGAAATGCAAGAGTTAATCTGAGCATGGAATAATGATTACTAGAAGTTGGGGTGGGGTGGACAAATCCCAAAACACAGATAGGAAAAGGTCCTAGTGCTGACAGCACAGTGGGGCAGCTATAATTCGTAGGATATGTTTTATGAAAAACTGAGAGAAGCTCCAAGGATCCAAACATAAGGAGACAGAAATGCTAATTATCCTGACTTATTACATGCTTCATACATATGGAAATAACATACCATATTCTGTTAATTTATGCCACCATTGCCTGGGTATCTTCATGGTCTTTTATGAAGATTTGAAAAATAGAACATAGGCATTTTTTAGAAGAGTAAAAGTAATAAGGGAAGTTATTACCTGGGGCAGGATATTTCTAATACCTATATATAAGGACTCACATAGAATTTTTAACATTTATAATTCTTGTTTTATGTGTGTGAGTGTATTGTGTTCACGCAGATACATGCATCTGTGTTGTGCAATGCCTGCAGAGGTCAGAAACGGGCATCAGATTCCCCTGGAACTGGAATTATGGATGGTTGTTACCCACTGTATGGGTGCTGGGAATCTAAGTCCTCTGCAAGAGCAGCCAGTACTCTTAAGCTCTGAGCCAACTCTCCAGGCCCCTCATCTAGAACTTTTTGAGAATAATAATAAAAGAAAAAGACTGAACACACTTTTAAGTGATCAAAGTCCTAAGTTATTCAACTTGAGAATAAGTACATGAACAGTGCTCTTCAGAACAGTCACCAGAGAAACATTTATACCTCGGTAGGTACTGTCAACCCTCTAGTTAGGAGAATTGCAGTGAACAAGACTGGCAGCTGGTAGGATTTAGAATTAAAACTAGTATACTACTCGTGGGAGGAAAATTGCATTAATTTGAAAGCTCATCTACTTTGGGGCATAAACTCAACAAAATAGAATGCTATGTCCTCAAAAAGATACTTTTCTTCTTTCCTTTATTGTGTCTTCAAAAAGGTCCACAGTAAACATTCAAATTCAGACTGTTTAAACATCTTAAAGAATGAATATGTATGGTCATTTGAGAACAGCATCTGTCTGATGTTGATAGAAAATAGGTACTGTTTTTTTACCTTGTTACATGTATATATATATATATACATACACACATATATATATGGAATTTCATCAAAATATACTTCCTCTTAGTATTACTTTATATTATTGTGTCAGCAAATTATGCGAAAGAGATGTTTTTAATATCCTTAATTGATTTTTATTCCTGTGAGCTCTTAAGAGGATGTATTTCAATCTATTCTGTTGTTGTTTGGCTGGTATGTAAGCCTCTTCAAGTGGTCCTGTGTTGTTTTTATATTCAGTAGTTACTTTTAAAACATAACCAGTAGATGTCACTGTAATTCAGGTAATGAAAAATTATTTCAGCATTTTTACATGTTTGGGACAACAGTTTCAGAAGAACTAGTGTTCTAGTTTCTCTTCCAATTCTGTGACAAAACACTCTGACCAGCACCAACTTGCGGAGGAAAGGGTTTATTCAGCTTACATCTCCTGGGTCACAGTTCATCACTTAGGGAGCCCAAGGCAGGAACTCAGGGCAGGAACCTGGAGGCAGGAGCTGAAGCACAGGCCATGGAGGAATGCTGCTCATTGGCTTGCTCCCTTGGCTCATGCCCAGCCTGCCTCCTTATATGGTACACAACAACCTGCCCAGGGTGGTACCACTCATTGTGGGCTGGGCCCTCCCACACTACTCGAAGATCAAGACAATACTCCACAGATATGGCCACAGGCCAATCCATTGGAGCCAATTCCCCAATTGAGGCTCCCTCAACCCAGGTGTGTCAAGTTAACACTAAAGCTATCCAGCAAAAACTAGTTTAAATTATTTTGATAAATAATGCTTGGTTAAACATTGAATTTATTATCAAGGCTTTGGAATTTTGTATATTAAAGTTAGAAAAAGTGTTCGCTTTTTTTTTAAGTAAAACAAAAATTTGGTTAGCTTACTCTTCTTGTATAAAATATTTTGAATGAAGTAGATTATTCCACACTGCTAAATGATATTATTTCTTCCTCTTTTTTTTTTTTTTTTTTAACTATAAACCTGTTTCTTCTGATCACCATTCAAGGTTCAGCCTGGAGAAGGAAATAAAGCTTCCTTCAATGACATGCGCGCTTTATCTGGAGGTGAACGTTCTTTCTCCACAGTCTGCTTCATTCTTTCCCTGTGGTCCATTGCTGAGTCTCCTTTCAGATGCCTGGATGAGTTTGATGTCTACATGGTATTGTTATAAATTTAAGTTCTTTAATTTTAATGTGTTTGAAACATTTTGTGTAGGAAGCTTCTCTTGCTACGAGCAGGTACAACGGAGTCCTAAGGGAAGGGGAGCACAGTGGCTGCCTGCGGTCACTGTGGGAAACTGACCTCTTGGAGCAGAGGTCAGTTGGTCACTTTCGTAACCCAACCTGAGGGGTACTTCCAATTCGGGTCCTTAACCTGGGCAGTGGAACGCCTCCTGTCTGGCCATGCTTTCCCACCTGCCCAAAGACTGCTGGTCTCAGGATAGGAATTTCAGGCTAATGGCCTATCTTCAGCCTACACCCACTCACAATTCACTCCATAGGTTGGTGACCTGATTGGTCTCCATCCAACCTCATGCAAGCTCACCAGGTTGGCCCCATAGCCACTACCTGTCTACAGACACTTACCCGAGTTCTCTCATCCTGGCTTCTCTCTCAAAGTTTATACCTGCATGTCAAAGCTCTTTTTCTTTTCCTAAATTTCTTGTCTTGTTAATGACAGTTTATCTTAACCAACCCATTCACATAGCTTCAAAACCTGTAATTTATCTGAATCTTTCTTCATGAATCTTTTTAATTAATTGTTTTTGATGTGTGTGAGTGTAATGTCTGGATGTAGGTTGGTGCACCCATGTCCTGCAATGCCACAGAGGTCAGAAGAGGGCATTGGATTCCCCTGGAACAAGAGTTAAAGACGGTTCTTAGCAGCCATGTGGGTGCTGGGAATCGAACCCAGGTCCTCTCTAAGAGTAGTTGGTGCTCTTAACCGCTGATCCATCTCTCCAGCCCCTCTTCCTGAATCTTTTTACTTACATATACTGTCTGACCTTCCTCCTCCTCCTTTTGAATTTTCTACCCCTTCTCCCTTTTCACTGTGGTTTTACTTCTTGTCCTTTGTATCTCCTGTCTGTTGTGATAACCTGTTTCCTAGACTCCCAAACTTGCATTTTGCTATTTCTTCAGCCTATTCTCCACATTTTTTAGAGTTTTCATTTTAAAAATAAGCCTGATTGTGGTCACCTCACCCACTTACAACCTCTAAGTAGCTACATATAAGGAATGAATAATTTTGTAAGGAACTTTGAGGCTTTTCATGACGCATTTGCCAACTTTCCATCTGTACTAAGCTATTTGTAATTTTCCAAGTGTAGTCCCATAGATTTATGTATCATACTCCACTTATCTTTTACTACATGGCTTGGCTGTCCCTTTTTTGAAGTCCCCTTTTGACTGCTGTACTTTTTTTTTTTTGACTGCTGTACTTTTTAAACATTGAGAAACTTGATAAATTTGAAATTAGGCACATACTTTGCATTATCTTCAGTAATTCACTAATACTGTACTAAGTAGATTCATTCTGTTATGTCATTTGTGTATTTTCTTACTGTTTCAATTGCTACTTGTATTTGAGAGTGGGGGCCATAATACAAATATCCTGATATCTTTCCATAGATGAATCATTTCACATCATATAAAAAGTAATTTGTGAAAATCCATGAGTCTGTATCAGCCAGTAGAATACTTTTTATTGTACTTTTTTTTTTTTTTTTTAAAGTCCCAGCTGGCCTGGAGCTCTCTATATCAGGCTGGCCTTGAACTCACAGAGATCTGCCTGTCTCTGCCTCCTGAGTGCTGGGATTAAAGGCATGCACCACCACACCCAGTTTAGAATACTGCTTTTATATAAATAATCCAGAAACAATCCTAATTTATGTCCTTGTTCTTCAGGATATGGTTAATAGGAGAATTGCGATGGACATGATACTTAAAATGGCAGATTCCCAGCGTTTTAGACAGTTTATCTTGCTTACTCCTCAAAGCATGAGGTAACTCCATAAAACTTCCTTTGAATAAACACATACATGTATATAGCATGCAAAGGGGGCAAATAAATCTTCCATAATTTTAATTTTTTTAAACATAAATGGAATACCAACCAGGGTTGGAGGGTGATTTGCCCCTCTCCTTGCTCAGGAGGTTTAAGATGACTTATGCTTACCTAGATGTTGAAACTTTGATTCATGTCATTTTCCTTCCATAACTCTGAAGCAAGTTAATAAGAATGTAATTTCGACTTGTTTATATTTACATTTGAATTTGCTCCTTTGTGGTTATCCCTACTAACTAGTACAAAGTAATTTTAGTAGATGTGAGTAAAACAAAGGAGCAATTCATGATTCTCCTCTTGATTCTTTTCCTTGGTTACTGTTTGTCATATAGATTAGACATTCTGTCTCTAAAGTGGTCCTATGATGATGATGAGGCATTTTAATCTTTTGCTTAGGAATATTGAGGCAGTTCCAGACAAGAACAAGAGTTTAAAACAGCTGCTATATAATTGAAAATGCATAGGATCCAGCAGGAAGTTAATTTTCTTAAATGAAAACAAAGTGTTTTCTTATAACTATATAGCTCCTAGAATTCTTGATATTAATTGCCTCCCCATTAGCAGAGAAGTGCTATTTAGATTTGTATTTTCTTATCGTGATATTAGAATTTTTTATTGATTGTTTTGTTGAGGTGTGAACCTAAAAACTTTATTGGAAAATTAAATAATTACTTTTGCCTCCTCTAGCTCACTTCCCTCAAGTAAACTGATTAGAATTCTTCGAATGTCTGATCCTGAAAGAGGGCAGACCACGTTGCCTTTCCAACCTGTGACTCAAGAGGAAGATGACAACCAGCGTTGATAAATAAACCTGTCTTCATGCTGAAATATTTGTGAGGGGGAAAAATCTGGACTGTTGGATGAAATAAAATTGAGACAAGAGATACTCTAAAATAAAAGGAGTTCTGTTCCTCTGACTGCCATAAATTGTGTAAATAAGCCTAGAAAACCAGCTGCAAACAATTTAAAATTACTATTTTCTTTGTGAAAAACAATTTCATAATACTGGTTTTAAATCTTTTTAAGTTTGTTCGTTTTGGAGTTTTGTGTGTTTTCTTTGTTTTTACCATCTACTTTTATAAATTTTTTCAGAAGTAAAATTTTGTACATATGCACATGTACATATCTGTTTAGTTTGGATTCATTTCTAAAGTATTTTGTAAGAATTAAAATAAAAGTTTGAGCACTTGGTGTTTAGTTTTGCATTTCCAGATTGTTACAGATGTCTGAAAGGATGGACTTCTCATTGTAGATTAGGACAATGCAACATGGTGATGGCTGTGGATGACAACTGGCTTATAGTGAACAAACTGATTTTTACGTTTTAAAGACCTACGTAAGACTGTGCATACATTGGGCAAAAATATTCACTGCCAGTTAATTTTTACATAGGGTACAACAATAGATCTAGGCTGTTATTTTTAATTATTTCATTTCATCAATTGTAAGATGCTCTCTATAGTTCACTTTTGTGCAAGCACCGAAGCCCTGCCAACCCTGACAATGCTTTCTCTGTAGTGCTTTAATTGTTCTCTATCCAAGGAAGAGCCTGTATTACGGACTACGTGATGAGACAGTTTTCACTTAGACCTGTAGCATGCTGGCCTAGTGGAAAAGCCTTCAGTTTTTTGTGATGCATGCCTGTTATCCCAGCCACAAGGGAGACTGACCGATGTAGGAGGATCATAAGTTCTAGGCCAGCCAGGGCAGTTTAGCTGCTCTTTCAAAAGTGAAAATGAAGGCTGGAAAGACGGAGGTGGGTGCCGCTTGTGGGGTAGAGTACCTACTGACTACATGAGTCAAAATCTACACTTGATGAGCTGACATGAGACACATCCTGATTTTAGGGACATTAAGAATTCTACAGTGATCAAACAGTTTATTGTAAAAAAATGGTATTTGTGAACTTTTTAAAAAAACATTAATAGGACTACTACCTGCATTCTCTGTTTGATACTAGGATTAAAAGAACATTGAACAACAGGAAGCATTCCTTGTATTACCAGCAATAAAAATAAGAATACGTATTTATGAAATTGAAAAGGAAGTATTTTAAGAAAAGTACTATTTTTAAAAGCAAGGATACTTCTACAGTTATTAAGAATGAATTTTGTGTTAGTGGGGAAGAGTCTATTAAAATAATTGCCAAGAATCCAAAGACATGGTTTCTATCTAGCAATACAGAAATACAGAAAGGTGAAGCTACGGAATGTTTTAAACATTCCCCACTGACCAGTCAGTATAACTCATTTGTATCTGAACTATTTTAACTTTCATATGCTTTTACAAATAAAAGGGAGGTGGGATTTGAGTAGATTTTTATTAGCTAAGGAATTTCAGTCTGGAGTTTTAATGGCAGTCTTAAGTGTTCTTAACACACAATGAGAAATCTGTTGGAAGATTATTCGATTGCTTTGTCCTCAAAGTTTTGGTTTCAACTATAAGTGAGAGATGTCTTCATCCAATGTTCTAGTAGTAGTGATATCAATTGGAGAATAAATTGTTATTTAAAATATGTGTAACTTCCAAAAATAAAGCTTAAAATTTGTATGTATTAAGGCCATGGTTTTATGAATTGGATAAATAATATTTGATTAACTTGGGCCTCTATGAAGAGTGATTTACATGTCATTCAGGTGACTTCTCTCCCTAGAAAGTCCTAAGAAAGGGGAAAAGGCTTTGGATCTTATATCCTACTGACTCAGTTCTTTTCTCTGGAAATGAATGCAATCATTCTTGAAATGATAGATGTAGTTACTTTTAGTAAACCAAAATATAAATAATACAGTTACTGAAATAAGCAGCATGATTGAGGCTTTGTTTTAAGTATTTTCCACATTTTTGTTCTTCCATCCCCTTTGTGTGTAGGATGTTTGGAATATTTAGATACAGAAATCCTTAAATTCTGTGTCAAAAGCTGGGCCGGATCATGTACTAGACCAGAAGTGCTGTGATGAAAACGATGTGACCCAAAATGCTTAACTGGAAGTTCTGTGAAGTTCAGACACTGCTATATTGGGGGGGGGGATGTTTCTGAGTACAAATTAGATGTAGGAATAAAGTGTAGGATTGTTTATAATATCTTGAGGCAATATTCATAATTCTTTTACATAGCTCTATTAGTGTAGAGCTGAAATGTCCTGCTCCCCCTCCCCAATCCCATAAATGCTTGGTTTCTGACCTGTGATGTCACTGGGAGGTAGTAGAACCTTAGGATATGAGGCTTACTTGAAGTGTCTTTGTGTCAAGGGATGGGGTTGAGGGTGTCCTTGAAGCCAGATTCAGTTCTTTCTGAGGTAACTACTGGGACACTGACCAGTCAAGATCCTGGTCGCTTTAGTGGAACTCATTTGCAGAGGGTTGAGGTAAATACCACAGTTCATGGGCTTGCCTTTAGCAACATTTGATTAGCAGGTTATATTTTCCAACAATGGCCACCATAGTAAATCCCATGTTCCAGAACCTTTGTGGAGTCTCCTTGATCTGGGCAAATTGAGATTCTTGTAACCAATAGACTCCAGTAGAAACAACTGATTTCCAAGGCTAGATCGGAATAGGCAATAAAAAATGAAACTCTTGCCTTGATCTCTGGAATACTTATGGGTTTCTAACTGGAGCCCCCATTCTCTACCCCTATAGCTCCAGCTGGCCTGGAGCTTGCTATGTAGACCAGGGTGGCTTTGAACTCACAGAGATTCACCTGCTTCTGCCTCCCAAGTGCTGAGATTAAATGCATATACCACCATGCCTGGCTATGTTGTGCTTTTCTATTTCCTGGAATTTGGTATTTGTGAGTATATATTGCTTGGCTGCCTACATATAAGAAGTGGGTGTGTTGGGTGCTTAATAGGTGGTTTACAAATATTATGAATGATTATCCAGACCTAGTGTAACCTGGGACATCTCCAGTTTACCCACCTCTATCCTAAGTGAAGGAAATATGGAGTCTCAGATCCCTCTCCCTGCCTATGTTTTGACCTCACTGAGCACAGGGGTTAAGGGCACCTGGACATTGTATTCGCTCAGGGAACTGCCATCTCTCAGTAAGAATTTAGATACTTTGGTGTCCCATGTGTAGTAAGCTTGATGTGATCACAGTTTCTTTTGAAATGGATGTATGAAATAATTACGCTCAGGTCTCTAGGGTCATTTGATGATCCTAAGACAGAAAAACATTTAGGGAAAAAAGGCACTCAATAAAAAGTGCATAAATGAGCTAGGTGTAGTGGTATATATGCCTTTCATTTCAGCACTTGGGAGGCAGAGGCAGGTGGATCTCTGAGTTCAAGGCCAGCCTGGTCTACATAGTGAGTTCCAGGCCAGCTGAGGCTACAGGGATTCCCTGTCTGAAAAAGACCAAAAAATATTGAAAATGCTTAAATAAGAAAATAGTTCTGCATAGTCTGATAAAATAGCCACTGGCTCTACATAATATTAATTTTTTTAAATGTATGTGTCTCTCTTTGCCACATGGTACCTGCAGGGCCAGAAGAGTGTACCCTGGTAGTTACAGGCAATTGTGAGCCCCCTGACATGGTTGCTAGGAACTGAACTCACATCCTCTGCAAGAGCAAGTGTTCTTAACCCCTGAGCCATCTCTCCAGCCCCCAAAACAAATTATTTCAATTAAAATTTGGTTCTCGGTTTGCACTAGCGCCTGAAGAGCTCTCTAGCCACAGGTAGCCAGTGCAGTGAAGATACAGAGCTTTCCACCATGGGAAGCTCAAGTGGACAGGACTGTGAAGAAGTGGAACTTCATGTACAGTCCGAAAATACCAACCTGCTTTAGAATACTTGAGAGTCTTCCTCAAGGTCCAAAGGTCAGTTTTGTTCCATTGTTAAAAATTAAAACCAGCAAGCTTTTTATTTCTGCTGACTTTTCTGGAGGCTAGTGCTCAGCCCACTAAGTGGACCTCCACAGAATCCTGTAGGACACAATACGTTCTTAGCACCAAAGTCACACTGAGATAAAGTTTATTGTCATATAATGAGCATTTTTTCCAGAGTGAACAAGTCTTCTGTTTTCTTTAAATATTACATGCCATATTAATTGTCCCTTTTGCAGGGGGGGGTGGTAGGGAAGGGCTGGATGAGAAATCAGAAAGTGACTTTTCCCCTTTTGTTGTCATTCATCCTTCAGATTCCAAAGATGTATGCTTAAGGGTAGATTTAGTGAGTGGACCCCTGACTATTATGAACACCAAGCTGAAAAGTATAAAAAGAATTAGGGGAGTAAATCAAATGTTAGAAATTTATTTAGGATATCTGTTGCCACCTTTCTGGAAGCCTTTGAAAATGCAAGCAGAAATCAATATATTTCCATCATTGCGATTTTACTTTCAATAAATATCTTTGTTCTGTTATATATAGATATATATGCTTAATTAATGAATCATTTAGCAGGATTTTTAAGTTTATATGGCATTCATCCAAAACAGCTCTTTCCCGATTGAGGATGCAAATGAGGTAAGAATTAAGGCAAACCCAAAAGGCATGCAAATGTAGTACATTTATATTCACTGATAATACAAGCTCTTGTGTGTGGACCAGACAGGAAGCCAAGGCCCCTCTTATGTGTCTGTCCAGTACTATTTTACAGGAGAATGGTGACACAGTCCATAATTAAGTTACATTGCCATGGGGGTCTCAGTGCTACTAACATTATGTAATCAAGGAGACACAAGCATTAGCAAAACATGTACAAGAAATCAGAACTCGTTGCAGCACGTTTCTGCCCAGGCTTTGGAGGAGGGTGTTTTTTAATGAAATGATTTTACACATATCACATTGTGGCAGGTTGTTGGTTTTGTTTTATAATATATGCTTTTAAAATTCATTAGCAAATGACATTCTCATGCACACAAGTGTTTCAAACACAAGAAGCAAGTCCATTTATAGGTAGTCCAAGCAATAGTGTGTGTGTGTGTGTGTGTGTGTGTGTGTGTGTGTGTGTAGCTGCAGACTGAATGGAACATCAAGACTTCTGTGCAGTCCATAGCATTGACATCAGCTCATTTCTGAATGTCGCACTGCAGAAGTAATACAATGGAAGGGTCACTCTTTGCAGCTTCTTTGAATTCATCCAGTGTAATCTGGTCATCTTTGTTCTTATCCATCTTGCTGAAAATCTTATCCACTCGTTGCTCAGGCGTGAGGCCATCCTCATTCATTTTCATCATGATCACAGTGCCCACCATTTTGTAGATAGCCTTGGGAGAAAGAACATAGCAGACGCAATTACCAGAAACCCAGGAAGCCAGAGAGCTTACTGCCTTCACCTGACTGGATCCTATTTATGACTCGAAGCTTGATTTCCCTTTCTCCTGAGAAGGTTCACTTCCTATATCTCCCATGGCAACCCATATCTCCTTCACCAATGTAATCTAACACACTTTATTATTATAACTACTTTGTCATCCCTGCCAGAGAGTACATTCGGTGAAACCAGGAATCATGTCATTTTCACTTTTTTGGGATGTTCCACTATGCCTGCCACATAGTAGGGCTTCAAAAATATTAATAGAATGAAACATCCATTTAATTTGCTGGATAGTGGGATGTGAAGTAAGAAGGCACTAGGAAGAAGGATCAAGTAGTGAAAGATGGTGAAAGAAGACACTCAAGAGAAAGAGGCAAAAGGCAGACCATGAAGTTTCTTTAAGGAATTTAAATTTACTTCAAAGGAATCCTTAACTAGTTTTCAAGGATAGTGTGATATAACCAGATATGTGTGAATCTCGAGGCCAATTAGACATAGAAGAAATTGGGATAAAATCAGGAAGTGGGTAGAAAAGGTCGGTGGTAAGATGAAGGACCATGGAATAAGAACAAATTCATGGAGGAAAAATGACATGTGGGGTTTCAGATACTCTGAATTTTACATGGGGATGATAGTCAACAAACAATAGCTTTGGAAATTTGGGAAAAGAAATATCCCAACTGATAAGATGCGTATGCTGTATTAAGAAGAGTCTACCATTAAAGTTGAGCTTGGAAAGAAGTTCATTCTGGAAGATCTGTAGATTAACTTCAACATAGGTCAGAGGACAGAGTGAGAAGATTCCAGTTCTCCAGGTCAACTGATGATCCATAATTAAATTTTAATATATGTGTCTCTTAGGTAGATGCAATCCTTTCTAGAAAAGTGCCTTATGATGGTTAATGCTCATCACCTCAAATACTTTCATGAGAACATTCATAGCAACATTAATAGCTGTAAGTGGAGGCAACACAAATGCCCATATACTAGTAAACATAAAATGATATATCTGAACAATGAAACCGTGTTTTAGCAATGAAAAGGAGTGTGATAAATGCTCCAGTGTGGATAAACTTCAAGAGCATGGGCCACCGCTACCTGACATCCGACCAAACTTTGCATGATTCCATTTATGGGCAGTGTCAGATTTGTAGAGACAAAGTGGAGTGGTAGTTGCTTGAATCTCAGTTGGCAGCAGGCATATGGGCATGAGGGGTCTTATTAAGGATAAATGGTCCAGGGTTCCATCCCCAGCACCCACATGGTGACTGAAAACCATCTTTAATCTGGGTGTGGTGGCACATGCAGGCAGATCTCTCTGAGTTCAAGGCCAGCCTGGTCTACAGGGCTAGTTCCAGGCCAGCTGGGGCTACAAGGAGACTCTGTCTCAAAAAAAAAAAAAAAAAGTGCCTTATTTAGCAAGTTGAAAGCTGGGCATGGTGGCACACCCCTTTAATCCCAGCACTCCGGAGGCAGAGGCAGGCGGATCTCTGTGAGTTTAAAGCTAGTCTGGTCTACATAGCAAGCTCCAGGCCATCTGGGACTAAAGGGAGAGAGACCCTGTCTCAAAAAGACCAAAAGTCCATTGAGATAAAATATTTTAGTGTGCTCACTTTTGCAGCTAGATTGTGTTGATCTATAGTAGAAAAATCTAAGGAATCCAGGTCTTTAAAAGTAGCAGACTATAGAAATTTCATTTATATTGGTAGGACCCAGATTAGCCCAGTAGCCCAAGTGTACATGAAGGAAAAGCAGAGACTGCTTTCTGCCTGGAATTTATTTATTTATTTATTTATTTATTTATTTATTATTTTTTTGTCTTTTCGAGACAGGGTCTCCATGTAGCCCCAACTGTCCTGGAACTCACTCTGTAGACCAGGCTGGCCCTGCCTGGAATTTAAAGAGAGACAAATGGGCTATTCACACATAGCTGCCATTCTCCCTCTCTCCTTTAAAGGATGAAATCCAAAGGTTTTTCATGAGGCAAAAGACAAGATGTGAAGAGAGTTAGCAAGACTAGCATCCTATTAATAATGTCGAGGCAATCACTGTAAGCTCAAGAGACCCATCCTGAGAGAGATATGGCAGAGGCAGGGACCTCTCCTGGACCTCTGACATGGGAGAGGCAGGGTCTCCTTAACTGTATCTGTGAAAATGGCAACCAAGAAAGCACAGTTCCAATGCAGACTCGAACACCCAGTGTCAGTACAGCAGGGAGGGCATGCCAGATTTCAAACTAAGTTCTGACACCTACTGGTGAATCTACAGAATCCTTCTATGACTTGTGGTTCAGAAGCATTCTCAACACGCATTAACAGATTCACCAGTATCTCTCTCTGGACAGGAAATGCTCTTGTATGTGTTTTCCTAAGGAGAAATAGGTAACTCTTAGGACCTATCTCCCTTTTCATGAAAGTGTGTGGAGCATCTGTCCTGTGTCTAGCACACTGCCTCCCCGTGGAGTGTGGGGGCCCTCTGCATGTCTTCCTTCTACTGATCCTTTCCTCTTATCAGCACCTTGTTTGCTTGCTGTGGCCCCTTTACTTTTCGGGTACTGGTCTCGAACTCAGTGGGCTCTTCCAGATCAACCACTTGTTTCTTCCCCTATTGGCTCTCTGCTACCTTGCAGGGAAGGTGGCCCTTACAGAAGAGTCAACTACAAGCCACAGGCATAGAACAATGTGAGAAGATGGGTGAAGCAGACCAAGAAGTCATCTTACGTGAGGTGAGTTATCTAGACCTTGAGTCTGAGAGGCATGCACTCCTGAAAGACATCCCAGGAAGATGGAATTTACACTTTAATCTAATATGTACTATTGCTTTGTTTTGCCTTTATTTAATAAACCTTCACTTCCAGAGGAATGCAGTTGCAACAAGATAGAAAAACAGCAGAAATTGGGGCCTGAGAGATGGCTCAGTGGTTAAGAGCACTAGCTGTTCTTCCAGAAGGCTCAAGTTCAAGTCCCAGCATCCACATGGCAGCTAACAACTGTCCATAACAACAGTTCCAAGGGATCCGACACCCTCTTCTGTCCTCTACTGGCACTGCATGATGTATGTGCTTACACACATGTAGGCAACACACTCATACACAAAAAGAGAAAAAAATTAAAAGAAATACAGCAGAAATTAAGGTGACATGGGACATGGAAGGAACCCTTAACCTCAGGATATGGTTTATATTTCTTGTATGCTGAGAGCAAAGAATGTTGCCTTACTTGAAAAGAAAAAGTTTTAAAAAAAACAAACCAAACCAAACCAACAGAAAGTCACAAACCACCATAAAGATTGCTTAAAGTCCTTTTGGGTTGTTTTTCTGAGACATGGTCTTAGTATGTATTCCATGCTGGCCTTGAACTCTCTTCTTTGTAGCCTGGGCTGACCTTGAACTTAGTGCTATAATAGTGGATGTACAGGCATGTACCACCACTTGGCTACTATGTCCTTTCCTGAGAGTGATGTCAAAGGATTGCTACAATAGCTAACGTATACCACACTAAAGTCCACAGTGTGTGTGATCTGTGGCTTCAACCTCATCTCCACTCCTCTCCTTTCAGTCTGAACAATGAACTTCATAAATCACCTCATCATTTCATTTAAAAGGGAATTCTTTTATATAAAGGAAATAAGTCAACCAGCTTGTTTTTTTCCTTTTGCTTAAGCTTGAAGCTTGACTTCATTTTGAAACTTTGTTCTTCCTAGTTGTAAATTAAAACATTTAAGCAGTTAAACTTGAAGAGCTACAAAATCCTGCACATAGCAATTGTTAAGATACTTAATGTGCATCTTTCAATTCATATACTTTAGTCTAAAATACATACTATTGCTTTGTTTTATCTTTACTTAATAAACTCAACTTTATGTCATACTTTCTCTTCCTGAAATTCTTTCTGATGGTGGGAAGACACTGGTTTCTTCTAAGTAGAGGCCCCAAGGGTGGGAATATCCCAGGATCCTTAAGATATGCAAGGGTGAGGAGACAGAGATGGTCAGACAGGCGGGACCCTGGGAGGATTCAGTCAGCTCTCACTTCCTCGTCTGTAGGCACTGAAATGGTTTCTGGTAGATTGAAAGACAGGGCTGATATAATGGAAATATTATTACTATAAGCCATGGTCTGTTGGCCATGAGCAAGGTGGCTAGAGACAGGAATGCATGCACTGGTGAAGGTGGTAAGGGCCCAAGTCTGGCAGAGTAATAGAGATTGTGATGGGAAGGCATGTGGAAGGGGACATAGGTGGTGAGGTAGAGAAAACAGTCTTGACTGAGAGACAAGACTTTTTAGGAGAAAATGTCTAGAGTAAACAAAGTAGAAGAGTCTAAAAACAATGTTGAGAACCTGCTGCCTGAGAGAGGAGGCGCTTTGCTACCTTGGGTATTTCTACAGGTGTTGAGGCAATGCTTATTCTTCTTGTTTTGGGAACACTGAGGTGGGGCCAGTGTCTGACTCTTGAAACTACCTCTATAGTCTGAATGTCTGTCTTCTCCACACACACATATGTTGAAACCCTCCCCCTCAAGGTGATGATTTCAGGAGGTAGGGCTCTTGGGGGGGAAACCAGGCCATGAGAAGTGTTGCTCATGAATCTTTATGGCTCAAGCCCCATAAAGACATTTTGCCTCTTCCATTATTTGAGCATGGAGTAAGAAGGGATCCATGTGAATCAGGGAGTTCTCAGCAGACACCAGATCTGCCAGGGACTTGATCTCAGATGTTCAGCCTCTCGTACCATGAAGAGTACATTTCTGTTGTTCATATGCCACCCAGTCAATGGTAGTTAAAGCAGCCTGGCTTCTCCTACCAGTCATCCCAGCTATGGTTAACAGTACACTGGCCTGCCTCCTCCATGAACTAGGAATATGGACAGTGTTTTCAGATGCTATGATGCTAATGAAGGACTAGATTCCTGCACAAGGGGATCAGAGATGAACCCCGAGATCTCAGTGTCGCCAGGGCCTTCCCAGATGGCTGGTCAGGGAGAAGGCTCCAGACAGCACAGCGTCCTCACCTCTCATCATCTTGAGGAGCCAGCAGTCTCAGGAGGGAGCTGAGTTAGACAGAATTATGGGGCAGAAGACCAGAGAGGAGGGAGCAACTCAGCTAACTCCAGAAGTCTGCCTAGGGCTCTGCTAGGCTGCACGCAGAGGGTGAGATCCAAGAAGTTTCGGAACAACCACACTGACAAGGCTGTTAAGCATTCTGGTTGTGACCAGCTGGAGTAGACATGGCTTGCTAAATACCTGGAACATTTGGCAGTAGATTTTTTTGCCCATTTTTTTTTTTAAAGCAAAACTTGCCATAAGATTTTTTAAATTTTTTAAAATTTATTTTGCATGTTTATGAATGTACTGTCTGCATGCAGGTTTGTGTGCCCATGTCTGCAATGCCACGGAGGTCAGAAGAGTGTCAGATTCCCCTGGAACTGGAGTTAAAGACGGTTCTCAATGTGGGTGCTGGGGATCAAACCCGGGTCCTCTGCAAGAGCAGTTGATGCTCTCAACCGCTAGGCCATCTCTCCAGCCCCAAGACTTTTTTCTATATCTGGTATCTTTTCCACTCATTGGAGTGGAAGGCATTGGCGTTTGCCCTGACTCCACTGAAATATTCTCAGCTCCACCAATGTGGAACTATTCTCAGTTCACCAATGGCTTCCAGCTCCCCAAATTCACTGTCAATGCCTGAAAGGTGTTTTCTTGGTGGTCTGTTGGACAGGTTTAGTGTCAACTTGGCACACCTGGGTTGAGGGAGCCTCTGTTGGGGAATTGCCTCCATTGGACTGGCCTCCGGCCATGTCTGTGGAGTACTGTCTTGATTATTGAGTGATGTGGGAGGGCTCAGCCCACTGTGAGCAGTGCCACCCCTGGGCAGTTTGTTGTGTATTATATAAGAAAGCAGGTTGAGCATGAGTCAGGGGAGCAAGCCAGTTAGCAGCGTTCCTCCATGTCCTGTGCTTTAGCTTCTGCTGCCAGGCTCCTGCCCTGAGTTCCTACTGTGGGCTTCCTCAGTGATGAACTCTGACCTGGGAGATGTAAGACAAATAAACCGTTTCTCCCCAAGTTGATATTGATCAGAGTGTTTTGTCTCAGAAATGGAGAAGCAAACCAGAACATGGTCTATGTGTGAAAAGAATCAATATTTTTTGTATTTTTTTTCTTGATTGCATGTTCCTTCACCCTTGAAAGTTTCTGTATTTTTCTAGCTCTGTTTTTTTTCTTCTTTTACATGTGATTTCTTGGTTATTATTTCTTTTTTATATGCTTGTGTGTGTATGTGTGTGTGTGCATGTGTGTGTACCTATGCACATGTACATGTGTGGATGGAGGATAGAGGACAACCTTGGGTATTATCCTGAGGAAGGCCATCCACCTCCTGTCTCAGTGAGAGACAGAATCTCTCATTGGCTTTGAGCTCTTCCCTTAGTCTGGCCAGCAAGCTCTAGGGGTTGTCCTATCTCTACCTAGTACTAGGATAACAAGTATGGACATCATGCTTGGTAACTTTACATGGGTGCTAGGATTCAAATTCAGGTCCTCAGGTTTGGGAGGCAAGCACTAGTGGCTGAGCTCTCTCTGTAGCCCCATAAGTCTATCTCAGTATCCTTCACTGATTGCTTCTCATATTTTACCTTTCTAAATGTTTTGATGCCCCAGGGCCCAGTCTTCTAAAAGCCCCCCTTTCCTACTTATGCTCACACTGAGTAATATGTTCATTTAAATACCTGAGTGATTCCCATCATACATAGAGAAGTTATCTGTCCACTTCATTAATAGAGACCCAATGATGGTCTCAGTAGGCAACAGGAAATCTAACACTGGAGAAAAATGTCCTTTTGATCTGCCTTAAGCAAGCCTTGGAAAGATCACACACAACTTACCCATTTGTCAAAACAAATCTCAACATTAAATGAACATAGTAACATGGATATTATGATACACCATTCACAATGTCCAAGAGAAAAAACTATTCAACATGCAAAGAATAGGACCAATGTAATTCAACCAGGTGAGTCCACAGAGCCTCATTTGGGACACTCAGGTTTAAGAGGAGAGAGGAGGAGGTAGAAGAGAAAAAATGAAGAAGAGAGATGGGAAAGAAGCAGGAGCACCCAGAGACTAGGAGAGAAAAGCTGTGGCCAGCATCTAAGTGGCCTGCTGTGACTCACTGGGCCTTGGCACTGCTATGGCCTGGCCTGGCTCTCACAGCTAGGCCTCGATGCTCTCCATCAATCTAAACACTTGTGACCATGGCAGTGCATGACAAAGTCACTCCATAACTGTCTTTGTGTATTGTCTAGAAGCAGACGACACATTGTCCAAGACACAGAAGGGCCAAGCATCTGTCACCTGCTCTTTTGAATGACTGTGACTTCTTCACCAATCACAGTTGTAGCCTTGGTCTTTTTTCAAAGTGAGATTCGTTTTGATGCTCAATCCCAGAGTGATCCCTGCTTCCCTAGACCTTTCCCAACTCACTCCCAAATCATCCTATAAATCCTGACACCTTATCTGATGGTTAGTATTGACTGTCAATTTGGCAGGATCTAAAATCATCTAGGAGACAATCTCCGACACATGTATGAGGGAATATTCAGATAATGTTAATTTTTGTGGGAAGACCCACTCTGGCTATGGGTGGCCACTTTCCATGGGCTGCAGTTCTGCATGGAATCAAAAAGAGACAGCAAGCTGAGCACCAGCAGTCATCTCTCTGTTTTATGACAGTGTGACTGGCTGCTTTAAGCTCTGGCCACCTTGCCTTCCCCGCCATGATGGATTATAGCCTTGAACTGTGAGTTCCATAAACCCCTCCTCCATTAAGATGTTGTTGTCAGTATTTTGTCACTGCAGCCAGTACACCCTCTTCTGAATTAGCCTTGGTTAACTGATCCTAAAGGGAATAATTAGTGTGATTTGTGCACTAGCAGGTGTGCTCTTGGTAGTCTTTGGTGGAAGGGCATTAACAATGAGTTCAGAAAAAGTTTTAGGGATAATGGGATTGGTCATCAAGGGGGAAAATGTGGCCATTGTGAGGATGGAGATAGCCCAGAAGCATATGAAAATGAACAAAAAATTAAACAGCGAGGGGATGAGAAATCAAGCCCTGTGCTTAGAGTGTTCATGATGTAGCCCTTTACATAACCTGTTTAGAAGATAAATTTAAGTGATATTATTTGGTAGGCCTGCAGGAAAGCAGGCCCTGAAGATGGACCTACAAGAGCCAAGGGTTTGCCAGGTGTGGTGGCACACGCCTTTAATCCCAGAACTAGGGAGGCAGAGGCAGAGGCAGGTGGATCTCTGTGAGTTCAAGGCCAGCCTGGTCTACAGAGCGAGTTCCAGGACAGCTGGGGCTACAGGGAGACCCTGTCTCAAAAAGACCAAAAAAAAAACAAACAAAAAAACAATCAAACAAAAAGAGCCAAGGCGGGAGGAATGACTGCAGATGCCAAGAAAGAGGACAGGGGTAAAAGAGCCGGACCTGGAGGTTGCAGGGTGGGTGGTGAAGGATATCCGGCCCTATCCAGGGAGGAAGTGAAGGAGAACGGTGGACCAGGCAGAGGGTCCAAGGTGTGGGCCGCTGTTTCTTACCCTTGACCCCAGCTCCAGGAAACCCAGCTAATATGCATGATAAGTAGTGTCTCTTCACCATTGCTCATGGTGGCCAGTGCAGGGGTATGCCAGCATGCTAAGACATTCAACGTAAGCAAAGACATAGATGCGTTCATCAACTCCAAGTGCCTGTCAGGTTCTAGGCACTATTCCAGGTTCTGGGATATGGCAGTAAGCAGGCAGAGCTCTTATCCCCACCCGCCGGTGTTCTGTTCTATATTCTGTTACACGAGGTGGTCTGGGCAGTGATAAATGCGGTAATAGAACCCCTTCTTGGTCAAGTTAGATTGTGTTGGGATGAGGCAGTCACCTTTGGGTAGGGTTGCTAGAAGACCTGGTGGTAGGTGAGATGAGAATAAAGTCATGTGATGTGAGGAAGACACCTAGGGTAGAGGGTGCACCCTGGGCGGAAAGAAAAGAGAAGCAAAAGGGACTGAGCATTGTGGGAAATTAAAGAAGCCTGTCTGATGGAGGAAGCAGCACAGGGAAAGAGGTGACAAAGATCCAGTTAAAGCAGTGGCAGGGAAATCTCGAGTTCTTGCAAACACAAGTGTAAAACCTCCCCGGAGCCTCTGGGGCTGCTGGCAACATCGATTCCCACTCCTTTCAAGCTGGTGTGAGGAAGGGGTTGCCATGTTCAAGCAGGGCCCAGCTAGAGTAGGAGCTGAAGAAACTGACCTGGAAACAAATACACTTTGTTCCCAGGAAGTCTCATGTTTGTCAAAGGCCTTATACTAAGTGAGTGGCTGGCTAAAAGGCCAATTTTAGATCACAAAAAAGGGGCCGTTCCTGTTTCTGTGATTCCTCTGTACAGCTGCTGCAGTGGGGAACTGCTCTGTGACTAGCAGGGCTGCCAGAAGTGGAGAAGAGCAGTGACAGAGGTGCCCAGGATGACTCTGCGGGGTCTCCCCACGCCTGCAGCCCTGCGCCCCTTCTCCAGGCCCACCTCGATGATCTCCAGCATCTCCACCCGGGTGATCTTGCCATCACCATCCAGGTCGTACATGTTGAAAGCCCAGTTCAGCTTCTGCTCGAAGCTGCCCCGGGAGGTGATGGACAGAGCGCAGATAAACTCTCGGAAGTCGATGGTGCCATCTCCATTCTTGTCAAAGGTGCGGAAGGCGTGCTGAGCGAACTTAGAGGCATCTCCGTAGGGGAAGAACTGCAAAGGAAATCACACAAGTCAGGGGGCAGGAAGGGAAAGAAGTGCGGGCTCAGAGAGGCCCCAGCCTAGAGCCAGGAATGAAGCCCGGCAGAGGCACACAGCCATGAGTACTGCAACACAGCCCTGTCCTCTGGAGGCTGTGTGGGCCTCCTCCGTCTGCAGAACACACTGGGCCCAGGGCAGGGAGGCAGCAGCGGAGGCTTTCTCTTTATCTGTCCCTGCATCTAGGCACAGACCATTCCTGTGGTGGCATGTGGCTTCCGGTCTGTCAACAAGTCTTGCTGATTTGCAGCCCTTTCTGGTCACTCACTGCCAGGCATAGGACAGAGGCAAACAGCTGGCTACCTAGGGCAGTGCGACACGAATGTCAAGGTTCCTGTAGGCTCACCACACCACAGGGCTGGAAGGGCCTGCAAGGACCTGATTTTTGCCTTGGTCTCTGGTGCCTGACACACTGTCACCTTCCTGGGTTAAGTTTCTAGCTTTTGACTTCTTTTTACAGGGATTTTCCCTTTACGGAACAGACATTTAAAATCCATTAAAAATAGAACATGACTGGACTTATTGTTGAAAGATATAAAAAGATTTCTTCACAGAGCCAGCAGGCAACAGGCTGTGTGAGTGACAGACAATGGACACAAGGGGAAAGGAGAGGACACAGACTGGAGAAGTAGGACCTGGGTGCTGGGGCCGTGGCTACATCTTTTCCCATGTGCTCTGGAGCCTGCTCTGAGACCCACCTCTCCTGCACTCAAAAGCACACTGGAAAACAGAAAAATTCCCTCCAGAGTTGCTGAGATGGTTCAGCAGGTCAAGGCACTTGCTGTTGTATCTGAGTGTGATCCCTGGAACCCGAAGAAAGGTGGAGGGATAGAACAGACCTTCAAGAACTATTCTCTGGCCTCATGCACTCCGTGGCTGTACTTGCACATACATATCCATAATAGATTTCACATACATAATAGTAAAATAATTTTCTTAATAAAAATTTATCCTAGAAATGAAATATGCCTTTCCACTTAAGGATCAAACATGCGTGGCCCAAGGAAGACATAGTGTCCAGGCGTAGGACAAAGCTACTGCAGGCTGCCTTGTAGCTGTCACGTCCGGACACTAAGGTCTGCTCCCATGTCCATCACTATACAGTAAATCACTCCAACCTTAGGCGACTTAAAACAAGGACTATTGTTTCTTCTCTCCAAATATAAAATCTTAAGAGTAATATATTTTCATCAAACAATCTTTTTTTTTTTTTTTTTGAGACATATCCCTATGTAACCTTGGGTGTCCTGGTACTGGCTATATAGACCAGGCTGGAACTGAACTCACAGAGAGATCTGCCTGCTTCTGCCTACCAAGGACTGGGATTATAGGTGTGTGCTTTCACACCAACCATCGAACTTACCTTTACATGGTCCCAAAGTCCTTTGCTTCCTTTTTCACAGGCCATCCCATTTCTGGGATGAACCACTGGGCGTGGTGGTGCACGCCTTTAATCCTAGCACTCAGGAGGCAGAGGCAGGCGGATCTTTGTGAGTTCAAGGCCAGCCTGTTCTACAGAGTGAGCTCCAGGACAGCAGGGACTCCAGGGAGACCCTGTCTCAAAAAGACCAAAAAAAAAAAAAAAAGTTACATGTACCTTGAAGAAAGTTTGTTTACTGATTCTTATAGCTCACACATTTTTTACTGTGGAATAACTTCAAGTCTGCTTGAGGGCCTTCATGCATCTGGAGGGATCATTTCCTTTGAAAACTCAGGCTATCATGTTCTGCGTGTTCTGAGTTTTTGTGATCAGAGAATGCGGTTCCTTTTAATGGATATTATTAAACTTACTCTGACCTTGGATTTGTCATCATGTAAAGATGAAACCACAGTCCCTTCAGTTTCTGGAAGAATTTAGGGTCTTGAACTCCAGCTTATTTCTCTTAAAAGAACAGGGCCTGAGAAATATATTTTGTCCTATACTCTTACTTGGCTTTTTTTCTTTTTAAACTAATTCTATTTTGCTTCAATTACTGTATTAGATATTGATGTGGAAGTAATTTTTGATGACAGTGAATTTTTTTGTTTTTGTTTCAGAATAGCTTCTCCTGTAGGGAAGGCTGGCCTTGAATACTCACTCCCCCTTCCTCCACCTCCCAAGTACTGGATTACAGGTATGTGCTAGCACACCTGGCTTTAAAAAAGAACACTGATATTGAAACATTATAGCTATTTGAATGTTTAAAATATATACGTTATCTCATTCAATACTTATAGCAAACCCTGAGATCATCAGTTATTTTTATGGATAAAGAACGGAACCCTGAAAGATCAGGGCATTTGCACAAGATTCCAGGTTTTAAGAAGCAAGATTCGACTGTATATCCATCCAATCACCTCTGCTGTACATTGATATTTCTCTTAATCAGGTATTGGGTGAGGAAATAAACCACAATCCACATTTGTTGAAGCATTATATAATCGGTATTTTCCATCATCCCCAAAGCCTGAAATTCTTTGCTGTTTTTTATTGCCATCTGCTGGCAGCATCTATGTACTGCAATCACTAAAATGCTATCAAGGAATATTTTAAATGATTCATTCATTCTTTAATTCAACAAATATTTATCAAGCAGCTATTACATGCAAACGTTGTGTTAAGTACTGGTAATAAAAGAAAAAAAGAAATAGCACATTAAGAACAGCAGAGGAAATAGTCATCAAACCCCCTCATACATAAGTATAAAATTCACATATAACAAATTATGTATAAACTCACAGACAACAGTAGTAAAGAGATTATGAGTGGTTTTTTTTTTGAGAGAGCATCTTCCTATAGCCCCTGCTGTCTTGGAACTCACTCTGTAGACCAGGTTGGCCTTGAACTCACAGAGATCTACCTGCCTCTGCCTCCTGAGTGCCAGAATTAAAGGCATGTGCCACCACACTTGGCTTAAAGATGGTTCTTAGCTGCCATGTGGGTGCTGGGAATCGAACCCGGGTCCTCTGCAAGAGCAGTCCTCGATCTTAACCACTAAGCCATCTCTCCAGCCCCAGATACTATGAGTTTTAAACTTTCAGAAAATGTGCATTCCCTTCTCCTCACCATAACGTGCATGATTAGGACACTCCTTTGCTCTTCCTCACAGCTTGGGGGTTCATGATCACACAAATCTTCACTGCTCCTGACTGAACTACACACATTCTTATTCTGAGCAGAGTAACACCCAGGAGAAGCAGGAATTCTCCAGGCGTGCTTGTGGTAGGGAGCAGGAGTCTTTGCAGGATTAATTAGCTCCATAGCAGAAGCTTTTCTTGAAGATACAGGGTCATCCCTGGGTTTCTTTGCAGGGTCTATCCAGTGGTAAGGATGAGAAGTAGCAGACTTACTGGGCTTATGTAATTCATGTCATCAGTCCGTCTTTCTCCAGGTCACAGTATGGGCACAAGAAGGCCGGCTGATGGCTGACTGAGGAACAGTTTCAAGCATTGAACTTCTCCCACCAACTACCTCTGTTCCCTGTACCCCACCCAATCCTCTTCTGCACCCATTTGTTTCTGGAATATAGCTTGTCCTTCCAGAAGTTATGCTAAATTCAGAAAAACATGGTGATTATCCCATGAGAATCTTTCTCTTTGGCAAGATCTTTTTTGTTCCTGCCTTTCAGCAATGAGGGGTACAGGTCCCCACTGAATCCCCCAGATGACCCAAATGGGCAGAGGTGCACTGCACAACCCAGATCTTGGCCAGGACCTGCCACAGCTCACTTTGATGGGCGATGTGCTGTGCCAGAGGGTGTGACAGCGAGGGCACCTTGGAGGAAGGTCTCTGCAGGGCTGTGCGTGCCATCCGGCTCCCCATCAAGGCTTCACAGCTCTCAGCCCTCAGAATGGATTTCTGCCAGTTAGGCAGACTGGAATAGAGCTTGCAGTAGACCAAAGAGAAGATTCCTGGATGGCTCAGCTGCACACTGCAGCCGAGAGACCTGCATTCCACCCTTCACAGGACATGGTCATTATTAAGATGACCTCCCCCTGTCCACGTTCTATTCTATTTGTGTTTTGCTGTGCTGAGGATCGAGCACAGGTTCTCAGCCAGGATAGGCAGTCACTGTCCTACAGCACAGCCTCTTTCTGTTCAAACATCTAAACATCTATGAACACAAGGACAGCGACTTCTTTAAGGGTGTAATCTTCTTTATTTACTTGATAGGTGGTTGCTCTAGCTCTGAGCTCACCACCACCCCAACCCCACTATGGTTAGCAGGACTTCAAAGACTGTGGATGAGTGGGATTTTGACCCACCTTTTCAAGCAAGTACTTATCACTGCTTGACTGACTCTGAGAGAGCCAGACCCAAAAGGAGTCCTTTTCACCCATTAGCCTAGCTAGCTGCTTAGGGATTGGCAGTGGCTATTATTCTGGGTTGAATAATTGGCATATGTTCACACCACAAAGGGGTGGACAGAAGGACCAGATCTATCACTAGCCCCATGGAAGCTTCACTGCCTCCTGGCTACCATTTTTCTTTTTTGCCTCAGTGTTGCAGACAAGACCTGGGCACTGTTTTCCCAAGATCTCCTTGGCTGTGTGCATATCTGGGGCTCCCTGAAGGTGTCTGGGGCTCTTGCACTCTATCAGTCTGTTCTTTTCTTTTCCTGTTGGGGTTGCCTGCCTCCTCTGGGAGCCCTAGGAGGTTAGAGGTTGTGAGGTTGTGCCCAACCCTAATGTCTGCCCTGGAAGCCGTGGCTCTCACGTCTGAGTCGCCAACTTCTCCTGTGGCCCTTCTGCAGCAGAGGGGAGTTGGCATTAGTGACAGGATCTCCAATTGTACTCCTGCACTGTGTAAGCAGTGTTAGTGCTGAGTGCTCCACAACTTTCTTGGTGCTGGCTAAGCAGGTGGCTGGTACTAGGTCTGTTGCATTAACTTTTCTTGGGAAGATGCAAACAAGTACCTTTTACCCTCAGATAAGGCACCAGTGACAGACCAAAGTCAGCATTCTACCAGGCTTGCCCAACCCATGTGTTTACCAGGCTTACTTACAAAGTATGGCTGAGGGCTTACCTATAGGAATGTGGGTGGGGTGACCTCCCTTGCCCCTGACCAGCTGTACTGCAAAGTCTCATCCCACCACGGATGATTTCCTGGAAGCTGCATCACAGAGTCCCACTTTCAGCTAACTTTCCACTTCCTATATATTTTGCCATCTCCCAAGATCACTTGTGGCTTAGGGTAAGAGGACAGGAGGGAGTGATGGCTTGCATCCCAGATGGGAGTCCTGTGACCCTCCTCCTTTCCATTATGGAGTACTAACAGCTCCATTACCACGACTATAAACCTAGTTATCATGTACTGTTCTGCTTACTTCTTTGCTGTGACTACCAGGCCCAGGGTATCTACTCCAAGATGGCGATCCGATGAGCATATTGTTTCTGGAGAAAAAAGTCATAAGAGGTCTCAGTGAACGTGTGCTGAGCTGCTGGCTGACTAGAGCCCTTGAGGTTAACTTGGTACTTGGTTTGGAATGTCAGCTTTTCCATCCCAGGATGCGACACCAATGCCACCTGGCTATCGCCACACACTCCTGAGGTCACTGTGTGCCTACTCTCAGGTCCCACAGTGCCAGAAGAAGCAAAGTAACTGGAGCCTCTGGGCCTTCTGGTGCTTCCCAACCTCTGTGTCCAGCTTCTGGGTCACTCTGCTCCCTGCTCGCATGACTTCCGTTAGTACCTGGGGTTCTTGCTGTGTTCTCTGGCTACACCCCCATTGTGTGTGGGACCTTCCTCGTGTTGCTGCTGCTATTGGAAAATCTTTCTTTTTGGTTTCTGTTCATTTTTCAGCTCCTGGTTCAGTCTTGATTTTCCAGAAAAGGCTTCTCTGAGTCTAGGTTAGACCCACTTGCTACATACACTTCACCCAGTCTAGTCTTTGATGATCTTTATCCCAGTTATGAAGTGCTGGGAGGATTACTGACTCATGCTTTCCTCTTCTTGTCAAACCGTGAGCTAAACAGAACAGGGAAAGGCCTGGTTTTGATCCAACTGTAATCCTTGGTGCCCGTTACAAAGCCACGGACACAATACGTGCTCAATATATGTCTGTTGAATGATCAAGTAATAGCACAGTAGATCTTTCCTAGACAGGTGGCATTAGTCGCAACTCCAACCGGTGGTCAAGACCAGGGGCGGAAGGTATTCCGAAGGCTTACATCAGCCGAGCTGAGGAGGGCTAACCATTTGGTCTTCAGCCTCATTCTCGTTACTACTTCAGCTGATGATTCATGAGGAATGAATCATCTAAGCAGCATGAGAAACTGATCACATGGATGGGAATAGTTCCCTTTAATTAGAAATGATGAGTCCAAAAACAGTTTCCTGCTAAAGTGTTCATTCAATAGATACATGAAGGAGTCAGTTGGTGCCAAGCTCTATGGTGAGCTCTGTGTGGGCAGGAGGGAGGGTGACGAGATGCACTGAAGAATAGGAAGAAGACCTGGTATCCGCCCTTCAGCTGCTGCAGCTAAGTAACAGGCCACAGCAGCCGCAGTGCAGACACGTGGGCTTTAGGAGGAGGTCTGAGACATGCTCACAGCTCCCGACCCCACCAGGTCACCCAGGACCTCAGCCACTCCTCAGAGCCGCCTGTTCCCTCGTCCTCGTGGTAACGGCGTGCACTGTCACAGCCACTGCTCTCCAGCACCGCAGCGTTTATTGCAAGGTAACACTATTTGCTCATGGTTCTCACAGATGCCATCTACCCTTGAGGGGAAAAAAAATCAATCTTGAACTGCATTTCTAGAGAAGGGGCTTTGGGTTCTTTGGATAGGGTGAGCAATATTTGTCTATGAGCTAAACTGAGTCTCTCTGTATACTTGTACTGCCCCAAGAAGGTTAGGAGCTCCAGGGAGGGTTTGGGGGCCTCCCCTTATATAGCAGACACTGACCTTAGAAGCACAGACATGTTATTTCCAGATCTTCCTTTTTCTAATCATGAGGAAACACCCAAATCACCTTAACATTAAGGGACATTTCATGTTCTGCTCTTTGTAGTATCTTCACTTTTCTCTGAGTAGGATCTGGTACACTGTAGGTGCTTTATTGGTGCTTATTGTGCTAGGATGGATAAGGGAAGTAACCTGTTGTAGAAGAAAAGTGTGGTTCAATAAAAATATACATCGAGAGAAAAAAAAGAAAAGACATGGGTTTGAAATGACACAGTATCAAGATGTGACTAGGTCAAGCCACCTTGTTTCTCAGGACTTGGTAGCCTGGATTTAAAATAAGGGAAAATTAGAGAAGCTTCAAAATTCTTTTTATTTATAATATTTTATTTAATTTTCTGATTATGGAAATAAAATCTAAAATAAATAAATAGGTAGGTAGGTAGGTAGCGACATGATAGATAGGTTTGGGTATCCTGATGCATGCCTGTAATCATAGAACTCTGGAAACTGAGGTAGGGTGATCAAGAGTTTGACGCCAACCTGTGCTAGAAGATGCTGTTTCCAACAATGAACAAACCAATTAACAGCCCCCTCTAAACAACCCCCCAAAATAATAATACTTATTGCCTCATGTGATTAAACTTTAAGGGAGAATGCATCTATCTATCTATCTATCTATCTATCTATCTATCTCTACCTACCTATCTATCTATCTATCTATCTACCTATCTGTCATCATCATCATCATCATCATCATCATCATCATCATCATCTATGTACCTACCTACCTCGGATCTATCTCATACTGCTCTATTCCTGTGCCGATACATCCCTGTGTCTGTACTGCAACATAAGCCTCTGTTTCTGTCTCCTCTGTCTCTGTCTCTTTCTCCCTCTACTGGCTAGCTCAACTCCATCTCTAGCCCTGTCTCTATTGGATGTTTCAGAGATTCTAAAGTACCCTCTTGGCTACATGGATTTTAAAATCAAATCTACTCTCTTTACTCTTATTCAATATACAATTTTCAGTAAAAATTGGGTCAATGGCATCTTGATTAGGGGAAAGGGATTCCTCCAGTACTTCTCTTGATGACTAAGCTTGAGCCACCAACTTGTTTTCATTTGGTACCAAAATAAGGGGTCAATGGCAAATCCCAGTCTAAAGTTGTCATGAGTTTCCATTTAGAGCCAATCTTGTATTAGAAAGATGATTGTTTCATTGCTCTTAAAGCAGACTGGTTTCTGGAACTAGGTAATGAGTGAGAGTCTTTGAAGGTGCTGGTGGAAGTGGGGCTGTCACAGGGAAACGGGAACAAGACCACTCCCCTGGCTATTGTTCCACTCAAGTGGGTATTAGGACACCACTGTTTATCTGCCCGACCTCTCCAAAATAAACTGTTCTGTTTAAGATCCATTTCAATTTCCTTCCCATTCACAACTCATTTCACAGCATCATGGGGACAATGAGAGGCCTCCCAGCCCGACTGCCTCTCAGAATCCTACACACAGTGCTACCACACTTGTGATCCAAGGGAGGCAGAGCTGTTATAAAGGTCTGGCAATAGCAATGATAGCAAGTCGTGCAAGCCCCCCATCCCTCACACATGATGGGAGGAAGCCACGGTACAGGGTACAAGCTTGGGGGACCAGGGATCTGAGATTGGATTTCATTTCTGTATTTTACTAGTACTTTAGATAAAAGATTTTTTGATTTTATTTATCATTTTATTTTATGTGTATGAGTACATTGCTTGTATATGTTTAACTGCACCTGTGTACTGCAATGCCCACAGAGGTTAGAGAAAGACATTGGATTCTCTGGAACTGGAGTTAAGGATGGTTGTTAGCTGCCATGTGGGTGCTGGGGATCAAACTCTGGTTCTCTGCAGGAGCAGTCCGTGCTCTTAACAGCTGAGCCAGATAGCTCCAGCCCCCAGTAAAAGGGTTTTAATATTTTTTCAAAGCCATAGTTTTTTCATATGAATGACAGGGTGGGTTGAGAGAGAACTGGCAGCTAGGCTGTGCTCTCTGGGGTTGAATGCAGATGATAATGGGATGAATGCCTGGAATCAAAACCAGCTCTTCTGCTTGTGAAGAGCTGCATAGCAAGTAGAGACTTCCTTTCTGTGGACTGACCAGGAGATAACAACATGAATATGAAGATGATGGATGTTCTGACTTCTTCATAATAAGTTAGCAAATGAAAGATGCTATTATTATTACTGCTATTATTACTTTATATTTGAGCAAATTTGTACTCTTTATGTGCACCAATAATGTTAAGAACATTGAAAAATACATTAAGAAGGTACTGATGTTCTAGTTTTTTAAAATACAGGGTCTCATGTGTGCCATACTGGCCTCCAACTTGATATGAAGTTGAGGATGGCATTGAACTTCCATTCTTACTGCCTCTATATTACTAGTACTGGGATTATAAGCTTGGACCACCAAACTGGTTTATGTGGTGCTAGGTATTGAATCCAGGGCATGTATCATATGTAGCCACTCTACCAAGTGAGTTACATCCCTATCCCTGTCCCATTCTTTTATAGAGAAAACATATAGCATGATGAATCAATGATCATCATCCCATGTGTGCCCACTACGTGCTAGGTCCTGTCTAGGTGCTGAATATAAAGCATTAAAAAAAGCCCAGGTCCATGTGGTTAGGAAGGTAAACAGAGAATCACAAATTTAATGACTAACACAAGACAAGGCATTGGTAAGCTCAGATGGTCAGTCCTCCTTTGGAGGGATGTGTACCGCATCTTTAGTGCATCTATCCCCACCTGTGAGTACAGTCAAACAAATCCATGCAGGCTCAGATTAGACAGATCCAAATCTGGGCAACACTGTAATCTAGGTGCAGCAGGGAATTTGGCAACAGGACAAGTTCTAAGGAGGTCGAGGTCTCTTCTCCTGAGAACAGCCCGAGCAGCTATTCCTTTATGCCACCAGCTGCCTAGCAAGAAGCCCAGTGCCCCTGCAGATCACTCCCAAACTCCCAGCTCTCTGTTTTCAGATGGTGCTAGACCCAGGCACCAAAGTATAGGAGGAAGTCTTGCTTGTAGCAACTAGAACTGAGAGTGGGGTTGGGGGAGGCGGAGATGGAACCAGGCCTTCTTTGGAGAAGCCAACTGATGGAACCTTCAGAACTCATGGGCACAAACAAGGAACGTAACCCACCACACAGGTGGGCATGCCAGGACTTTGGAGACCTTGGTACCTCTTAATCATCACTGAGGCACAGCTAAGGGAAAGCTGAGTGTTCTCAAGATCTGTCCTAGGAAGGAACTTCTCTGTGCAGGTCTTCCCTTCCAAACACAACTCCTGTTTGTTTGTTTTTTTTCTCCCTTTCCCTGGGGAGTATGTCAGGAAAAGTCTACCAGTTCCAGACTCAGTGGAGTAGAGGAACCCAGCTAGGGATTAGCTGTCAGTGCACCGGGAATCTCCAGGGGAGTGTGCCAAGGATGTATAGCAGGGCTTTTTATACCCATGACAGAGGGCAGGTGCTCAGCCAGGTGGGCAGCGAAGCTTTCCACACCCATGGCAGAGGGCAGGTGCTCAGTCAGGTGGGCAGCAGGGCTTTCCACACCCATGGCAGAGGGCAGGTGCTCAGTCAGGTGGGCAGCAGGGCTTTCCACACCCATGGCAGAGGGCAGGTGCTCAGCCACGTGGGCAGCAGGGCTTTCCATACCCATGGAAGAGGGCAGGTGCTCACCCAGGCGGGCAGCAGGACTTTTTACACCCATGGAAGAGGGTAGGTGCTCATCCAGGTGGACAGCAGATCTTTCCATACCCATGCAGAGGGCAGGTGCTCACCCAGCTGGACAGCAGGGCTTTCCATACCCATGGCAGAGGGCAGGTGCTCACCCAGGTGGGCAGGTGGCTTCCAGCACCAAAGGAGCCACTTCTGCTTTCAGATGACCTGTAAGGTGTGGTGATGAGGATTGGCTGAGTGACACTGAGTGAGGAGCGCCTTAGTAGTCTGTGCCTGTTTCACCTTGCACAGAAGGGGGAGTTCAACTCTCTAAACCTTAGAGCTTTTTTCAACCCTTAGAATTAAATCTGCACATTTTTAACACTGGATTTGACAAAAGGCACTGATTTAAGCGCACATGTAGCACTATGTGCCAGGCACTGTTTAAGAAGACTACTAACACTTACACATGCATATGATTCTCTGTCAACCCCGGAGCTAGGTACCACTGTTATCTCATTATTTGGGTGAGTAGAGCGAGGCACCAGGATATTACATAACTCTCCTATAATCGTACATCTCATTAGTAACAGAATCTGAACTCAGGCAGTTTGAATCTGGGGTTAGACATTCCACACTGCTCATCTAACTAACATGGAAACACAGATGTGAAAAAGTGCAGATTTGTAGTTTTGTTATTGTGGGCCTTCTGCATCCATTGTAGTGAGGCTGCAGCAGCCAGGAGATCCCCAGGGGCTCGGCAGTTCATAGAAATCGAAGATAAGCCGAAATACTCGTAGAGACTGCTTAGGAGCCGTGGGTTATGACAAAAAAAAAAAAAAAAAAAAAACCAGGGCTTGACTTACTAGTTCAGAAGATCCAGGGCTTGCTTGTGTGTGTGTGTGTGTGTGTGTGTGTGTGTGTGTGTGTTTGTGTATGTATATCTTATGTATATATGTTTGATTTTGGATGTCTGTACATGTAGGTGTGTTTCTGTGTGTCTGTATCTCTCTCTCTCTCTCTCTCTCTCTCTCTCGCTCATGTGTGTAAATATAGGGACTATTGTATAGGTTCACCTCTAGGGAAGTGCTGTATCAGTCTAAGGACACAACCAAAGGTCCTTCTGCCTGTGATTACAGTTTGGATTTGGATCACATGCTATTCCGCACATCTGTTGCAGTGGGTACATTATAAACCCTACAGCATGTCTGGTTCTGACTGGCCTGAGCAGAGCTGGGTCTCTTAAACTGTCCTGTGCAGGTGAATCTCCTGGGGTATTGGGGAAAATGTGGATTCCTTCTTGGCTGGGCTAAGAGGGATCTGGTTCTGTACACTAAACACATTCTCACATGGTGTCACAATAGCTCCCGCTTCTGATCCTACTCCGAGGCTGTGGCTTCCTCCTCTGGGCCTTCAGATCTGGAGCAGGAAGCCTAGGCACACTGAAGAGTCAGGGAGGCATCCTGGAGGGAGGGGATGTGAAAGTGGCTGAGGCTGGAAGGCAGTTTGCTTGGGATACTGAGCAGGCAGCGCTGGAAAAGAAGTCCAGCCTAGAGCTGGCTAGTGACTCAGCTGAGCCTGTCTGAGGGGGAGCAAGGCAGGAGACTGGAGTGGAGGTGGGGGAGGGAGGCTGGGCCCGAGGAGTCTCCCTGCTACCTCTTCTTGTTTATTTGTTAGATGCTCTGACTCCTGGCAGGGAAGCTCTCCTCTCACAGTTCCATATTTATCCCTGATTCTGCAGGGACAGCAGAGAGCAACCTCCCACAGCCTCACAGAGATCCCTCAGCAGGCTCATGCTTCTCAGTGGAAAGTCCTCCAGGGCTTGTCAGGGAACAGGCAGGGCTAGGGGTGGGTGCTGGAGGACGGGAGGCATTGGAGACTGAGAGCCAACCAGCCCTAGGGAGGTGGAGAGATGGGCCTGGTGTTGTGGGGTCAGGTGGTGGGGAAGAGGGATGACATCTGAAACAGTAGAATTGTTCCTTTATTTGGTGCTTCAGTTTCTGTGCCTGCAAATCAGGAGATGGAACAGAATGTTTGAAGGGTCCTCTTTCAGGTACAGCTTTCTGTAATTCAGCCATAAAAGAAGGCAAATGTTTTATAACAAAGTGCTCTCCAGACACCAGGCTGACTGTGAATCTCTGATATCAGTCCTGTCCTAGAAAGAGATATTTCAAGCCACAGAATCAAGCCACTTATGCCATATGAAATTTTATAATAGTTCTATTAAAAAGATAAAAACAGTACAAATGAAATGAAGTTTAATAATGTGTTTGATTTAATCCACTATATTAAAACCCATCACAACTGCATCATTTCAACATGGAATCAACATGAAAGCTATTAATGGGATGATATATAATTTGGGGGGAATATTTTGAAGTTACAGAATGCCTCGACTCCTCCTAGCCACATTCCCAGTGCTCAGTAGCTTCACGGGGCTCCGGCCTGTCGTTGAAACCCCATATCCCTCTACTGTGCTAACAGTGCCAAGGAAACAGCTCTAGAAATACAGGTTACAATTACACACACACACCACAGGAATACATACATATCGCAGCACAGACATTTGGGGTCTTCGTGTGAAGCAGGAGAGTTGTGGGCCTATGGGAAGAGGTAGAATCACCTCTTCCCCATGGTGGAAGTCTACGGTGCTCCTAAGTCCCTGAGAAGCAGAATGTTGGGGCTCCTGCTTATGTGTGGGACTTGATGGGATTCATAGTTCCACTTAAATCCAGGCATATGATGCCTTTGTACCTGGTGACATTTGCCTAAAACTCTGCCTAGTGGTCCTCATCCCCAGGCACTGTACAGTAGGAGCTCTGTAGAAATTACCCGAGCTTTTATGTAACGTTCCTGAAATGTTTCTCTAGGTAGGAGCTCTCTCCGGTAAGTCTCAGCCTCAGAAAGACACAGGAGCCCTTTCTTCTGTTCTGAGAAACAACAGGGGCAGGTTGTCTTAGAGGAGTGAGTGAGCTACAGGGATCATGTCAAACCCTGGCTGCATTTTTGAAGTGTGACTTTGAGCAGAGCCCTGTGTTTCAGAGCCTCAGTTTTTGTGCGTGTGAAAAGACTAGTCCCTAGGGTGGTTGGGAGAGTTGATGCAATAGCTTATATAAAGCATTTGTAAGATGCCAAGCACTCAGAAGATGTTTAAAAAAGTGACTCAGTTTCCTGCCTTGGTGGGAGCCTGTTGTGGGGTCTGCCTAAGAATTTGTAATGTCTGTGACAAAATGTGTCCAGAAAAATGGGACTAATGTAATATTAACTAACAAATTAATTAACAATATTAATTAATAAAACACGTATTGTTTTAAATCATTTTGCCAGTTTAACTTAGTTCTTTTTTTTTTTTATTTTTTTTATTTCCGTATGTGTATGAATGTACTGTCTGCATGCAAGTTTGTGCACCCGTGTCGTGCAATGCCGCGGAGGTCAGAAGAGGGTGTCGGATTCCCCTGGAACTGGAGTTCTCCTGGAGTTGGAGTTTCAGACGGTTCTCGACCGCCATATGGGCGCTGGGGATTGAACCCGGGTCCTCTGTAAGAGCGGTCGGCGCTCTTAACCGCTAGGCCATCCCTCCAGCCCTTAACTTAGTTCTTACAACAGACCTGAAAGGCAGAGCCTGTAGATGAGGAATCTGAGCACAGGGAGGCAGTTACTTTCTAAGGTCACACAGCAAATGGCAGAGTTGAGACTCTAATGCAGAAAACCCAGCTACAGAGTCCTGGTCATGCAGCAGAGAGGGCTTTTGACCTTAAGTTCTGAAAGCCAGCATTAAAACCCAGCATGTGGTAGAGGGTCACCATCTAGTAACCCAAACGTCAGTGCCTCTTGCCAAGAGAATTCCGCCACAGCTACTCAGTTTTCCATTTGCCCAATACCTCTTACCAGCGTCCCCTGAAACTTCTCCACTGCCCATGGCTTTCTTTGGGTAGAGATGCTATTTTCTTGAGGGTCATTCGCAGCAGGGCTCTCATACTCCTGGCAAGGCACCAGAGCCCAGACGATGCTATCTCTGGTTCTCTTGAAGGCTGCACACCCCTGTCCTTCAGCTCAAGTCCCTCAGGGGACATTTCCCTAGCCACAGCCCTGGGATTGCAGCAGTTGGAGGGATATCTAATTCCCTGCCCTGCCCAGCAGTTGTTGCTAAGCAGCAGTGCACTCTGAGATGTGAGGAAGGAAACCTCATGGTGACAAAAGCAAACCCTCATGTGCCCAGAGTGCATGCTCTCTCATGTCCCTCTGTCTCTCTGTTCTGTCTCTGGCTCTGTCTCTCTTCTCTCTCTGTCTCTCTGTCTCTCTTTCTCGTGTGTGTGTGTGTGTGTTTACACATGCTTAAAGGAGGAGATGGAAGTTGTATTTCCAGCCACTTCAGGCCTAGCTGCCAGTCAGAGCCCACCACTTGTCAACATCAAGAAGAAATAGTGAGGAATTCTTGGAGCAGAGCCCCTGGGGAGAGGGCAGGAGGCCATGCAGGCTGGAGGGATTCTGTGACAGACCATGAAAGAGCAGCTCTGGGCACACAGAAGACGCGGGCGGAGCTGTAGGAGCTCTCTCTTGAGGTAACCGTTCTCTCTTCTGCAGTCTTCAGGCTCCCAGCAAAACAGTAATGACGCCAACATCCATCTTCCATTTCACCCACTCACACTTGAAAATTTTCTTCCTCCTCTAGTGGCCCCAGAGGAGAAACAAGGGTTCCAGGGGGTGAACACAGTGAGTGTTGATTAGGCTCCATTTCTTATTCTGATGTATGGCAGGGGATCCTCACTGATCTGACCATGTCCCATGCTGCCTTTGACTTTCTGCTGCTTCTCTGGACAATGTTGAGAGGACCCCCAAATGAACAGGTTGAGGTTCGGGGAGGTAAATGCAGGTTGCCCTTTCTGGGGAGTGAAGGACAAAGTCTGCCTCTGTTCTGGCCAAGATCCCATAGTTGATTTGTGGGGCCTTGTACAAAATCAAAACCTGGAGCCCATTTTGTTAAAAAATTATGAAGTTCAAGACGGCCACAACTGAGTATTAACTTAGCTAGAAGATGCCTGGGAGTATGGAGTCCTGAGCACTGTTCAGACCCCTGGCTTCCCTCAAAGGTTCATGCTGTGAGAAGGAGCTGTGGTATGTGCAATCTGACTTCTCCTGTGAGACCCTGGGTGCCTCCCCAATCCCTCATGCCATAGGAGGAAAGCCACTCTGTTGGTCCCAGTACGCGCAAAGCCTTCCACCTTGGGTTGTGAGAACCTCTCCAACTTCATTTTCCACCGGGCTTCCAGTACTCTAATCTGATATTAATTACAGGAAGACCTTCTGTGCTCTGCGCATTTCTCTCCTTCTGCATTTCCTCTCCCTTCCCTTTACCCATCTCTGTTTTGCACTAGCCCTTTGTCCACCAACCCAAGGGACATTTCTGAGCTAGTTTTCCAGACTGCTTTTTCTTTTCATCCCTAGACATGTAGCTCTCCCAGCCTGTGCTGTGTCATTGGTGCTGCCTCTGAGTGATGCCAGCACCCTGCATCTGCCATGATAAGGAGATGCTTACCACCTTCCCACAGCTCTGCTACGAAGCCCTCAGAGAAGGGCTGAGTGCCACTTATTTATGTATCCCTGGTGCTTGGAGTAGAGTCATGAATTAACATTTCCTGATTGATTCAATAGGTAAAGGTGGCCTTTCTCTAGCTTGTCACAGACAGTTCTTTTCTTAGTTTAATACTGTATTAAATCTAGAGATATTTTCTGCATCTTCTGAGTCCTTCATAATTCTTCCTTAAAGGATGAAATAGTCAATACACAACTGAAGAACAATCGTGGCTTAGGATTTTAGAAACACACTTATTTTCATTCAATAAACCAGTATTTTGTCCTGATTATAAATATAAAACACATTTATAAAACAAAATTTCAAATGCAGCAACCAAGGGATCATATGTGAAGTCCTACCACTTAGAGAGAGCCGTTACTCATGTGAACATTTTCTAGAAGTGTGTCTATTGCTTCAATGAGTATTTATTGAACACTGACAACGCTGTTTCATATATCAGTGAGTGAGCAGTGAATCATATTGAAAAAAAAAAAAGAAAAGCCTTGTAGTCATTCTGGTCATCTCTGCATGCACATGCATGTCTTCACCAGTTCAAAGCAACCTCTACACATGTATATTTATAATTTACAACTAGAATTTCTCATTTCATGATGTGGCATTTAAGTCTTCATGCCACTGGGTTTAAATATTTCTGTTTTTAGTGGTTAGCTAATATCCCCTTGTATGTGTGCTATATAATTTACTTAATAAAAATTTATGTATCTATCATCTATCTATCTATCTATCTATCTATCTATCATCTATCTCTCATCTATCTATCTTCCATCCACCCGTCTATCTACACTGTCGAACCTAGGGCTTCATGCAGACTAGGCAAGCATGCTGCCACTGAGCTACACCCAGCCCTCAAGTAATTGTTAAGAACATTGCCCTTTGGAAATCCATAAGCAAGTTTTCTTTCCTTTTTCTGCACAAAAGTTTAGAGTCAGGTGTGCCCAACCTGTGGCACCTGGACTGTTTGTGTTCCAGGATAGTTATGAATGCAATGGCCCAATGTGTTTGTAGATGACGTCCTGTCATAGTGTCATATGCTGGCTACCCCTGCTTATGTGGGAAAATGCATTAGTATTTTTCTAAATGATTTAAAGTTCTGGTGTCATATCTTGAAAGGCCTTCCTCACACTGAGATTCAGCATAATGTTTCATATTTTTTCTAATTCTCTCTCTCTTTCTGTCTCTCTCTCCAATTAGCCTTTGGAGAGTCACATTTATTTATGTGTATAATGGCTACACAAATGTCACATGGTTTCATGGAGTCCATTTCCCCCTTCTGTCTTTTAAGTGTCACTTTGTCCCATATATTTGGGCCTATGTTTGAGTTAGCTTGTTCCTCTGCCAACACCATGGTATTTAATTATCACAAACTTACATTTTTATGTATCAAAAGTATTCCTTCCCCTCTTCATTAGATTATTATTGAAAAATACTTTTTTTGGGCTGGGCATGGTGGTGAATGCCTTTAATCAGGAGGCAGAGGCAGTCAGATCTCTGTGAGTTCAAGGTCAGCCTGGTCTACATAATGAGTTCTGGGCCAACTGAGGCTACAGGGAGACCCTGTCTCAAAAAGACAAAAAAAAAAAATACTGCTTCAGAATAACTTGAAAATAATTATGTCAAGGTGCAAATCAACCAAATGAAGCAAAACCTATGAGCTTTTGACTAAAATTGCTTTGAGTTGCTCTATTCACTGAGGGGAAGTTGACCTCTTTGCAATAGTGGCCTGGTTGTTCAAAAACAAAAACATCATTGACTGATTTATATCTTCCCAACTGACTGGACTCTGGGATGTCCACGGGCATTTCTCTTTCTCATGGAGCTGCAAGCTTTGAGCTCCTTAAAGAAGATACTGAAGCCACAGAGTGGTCTAAGAGGACACTTCAAGGTAGAATGATAGTGGCAGTTGTGAACCACTGCAGAGGGGGCATACTCAAAGGATTTAGGGATAGATATTTCCTCCTGGAGAAGTTTCTATGATCTAAAATTCAATAAAGTGGCCAAGAAGACCTTGCCTGGGCAGAGTAAAGAATTGCTGAGGGGCTGGAGAGATGGCCTAGTGGTTAAGAGTGCCGACCTCTCTTACAGAGGACCCAGGTTCGATCCCCAGCACCCCACATGGCGGCCGAGAACCATCCGAAACTCCAATTCCAGGAGGACTCCAGTTCCAGGGGAATCCAACACCCTCTTCTGACCTCCGCGGCATTGCACGACACGGGTGCACAAACCTGCATGCAGACAGTATGTTCATACACATACAGAAATAAATAAAATTTAAAAAAAAGAATTGCTGAGTCAGTATACCTTCCATGGTGGGTGCTTCATGAAATGAGTTAATTACATCTTGTTATCAATCCTTTGAAGTAGAGAGAATTACTCTGTGTCATGGGAAAACAGCTGAGGATTTGGTGACCCATCCCGATCTTGTAGTCTAGCATCATGGCTATCTACTTTCTGGCTTTTCAATTAAACCACTCTGAGCTCCAAGAGAACAAATTAGAGTCCTGAAAACTCAGTCTGAGTTTGAGTAGAGATGAAGGGTGCAGTTTCCTTACTGAGGGGCAGAGCCTTCTTCAGAGTCTCAGGGTTGGCACTCTGAAGGGAAAGTAGCCAGGTGGGAAGAATCCCGGGGAAGATGTGGAGACAGGTGATTTGAGCTGATACTGCTCCAGAGTTTTTTCTGGCTCTAATTCCAAGTGAAGGCCAGTTTTCTCTTTGTCTGGCTGAAGCAAGGTGTTATGAAATAAAGATAAGAAAGAACTAAGGCATAGTGACTGTGGGGACCAGGGTTCAAAATAGGTATGGCAAGAGAGGAAATGAGGATGTGAGGAGTGTGTTTACTGTTCATCTGAAAGCAGACAGTAGAGATGGCTGGTCCCCGAGTCCTGACTCTGTCAAGATCCTGGCAGAGGCTGTAGATTAGACATGAGGGTGAGTTCCCTGTTGAAGGTAGGATTCTGGATGCTTCTCAGGCCTCCTCAAGCTCATTCTTCCAAACTCTAGGACAGGAGGTGAGCGGTCAGACCTTGTTTACAGCCTGCCAGAGGAACATGGGACTTTGACCTTCTCTTCCACCATTTTAAATGAAGGTAGGTGCTTCCATGCGCTACAACCTGTGCTGGTGCACTCAGATTTTCACAATCCCCATGAAAATCTCTTCTCTCTGGAACAAGATTGTGCACACATTCCTGCCTTATTTAGTGGTCACTCAGATTTTCCTAAAACACAGATTTCACAATGTCACTCTTCTCTTTGGCATATTTTCTTCCCCTCCTTACCTAGAAGAAACAGTGTAGATACGTCAGATAGTACTTTACGTGCTATTGATGGACCTTCAATAGGGTGCTGATCTATCATATGCCCTCCTCCCTGTGCCATACACAGACTTACTTAACTGTTTCTTCTTATCTCATTCTCCATGCCCTCATGCCTCCCATGCTAGGTTAAATTAGTGACTGTTGGGAAGGTGGCATGTGCTAGAGCCAGATGAATGCAGAATGAGTAAAGATGCAGCTACTGCCCTCAATAACTCACTCTGTGTTATGTTTTGTTCACTCAGACTGGAATCTCTGTCCAGGACTAGAGCTTTCTTAACCTTCTATTTGTATTCCTCCTGAGGTGCTTATCCTGTCCTGTCTTATTTTATGGCTAAGTGTCTGTGTCCGCATTGCTATCAAGGGGGAAGAAACCATCTCTCAAAGCCCAGAGGAGGGCACAGGGTATGTGCTTGATTGATAGAAGGATTGAGAGAGTAAGCTTGAGCCTTGCCTGCATATAAATGTATCATGAATGTTCAAGGTTCTCTTGTCTGTCCCCAACTGCTTGCTCCCAGCAGTGATGTAGAAGCATTTGAAGTCTTGGGCCTGGGTTTGCGTTCTGTCCCTAAAGCTGTTAGGATGCAGTGTTGAAATGAGGATAAGGCCACTAAGATGATCCAGGGACAGTGGGCCCTGGATAAAATAGTCTTTTATTGTTTTTAGTGCTGCTAGAAGTCTTCTCAGGCCTGACCCTGTCTGGGAGTGTCTGCAGAAGACATACTGAAGCCAGCAGGCTAGGCCAATGGTCAGAGCAATTTGGAAGCAGGGCTGATGTCTTGAGTGCCGTGATTCTTCATTCTGTAACTAAATACAGGAATCTTTGCCTCTTCTGAGACTTGTAGTGAGAATTCTAGTCAGTCACAGGGAGAGTTTTCCTTCATCTTGAACTTTGACCAATGTTAAAAGGTGAGAAAAAAGATGCTAAGCACTTGCATTTTTAGCTTCAGAGAGTTACTGTCAATTACAGTCAGCCACAAGGGTGGATGAAACATACAAGCCTAGCTTGGATGCTCAGCTCTGCATCCAACCATTGTTTCCTTGGCCCATGTAGGAAATGTATTCTCTACTCTCTCACAGAAAAGGTGGGGTAGGTGGGGATGGGTGAGTGAGTGCTTCCGTTGGTGGTTCCAATAGTGTCTGAACAAGAATGGCAGTCTCTACACAAAGGGAGAACTGGCCTTTTGTTCCCTGGTAGAGGTTGCTTAGGCAGCTGCTCAGTGACCACTGGGCCTCCGAACTGGGAAAAGAGTTGCAGAGACACATAATAGCAGAGGATACTGAAGAAGAGGCAGATCCCCAATTCTGGCACCTTTTCATGTTTTCAGAACCTAAAGGACTAGCTAGTAGATTCTGCCCATGCCCACTGGCCTGAGAGGTGGCTTATGCAGTAGTTGAGGGGAGCATATAAGCTAGGTCAGAGCTCTGAAGGAGCAGCCAAAGGTTTGGAGTGCTGTGCTTGTATAACACTGCCTCATCTTGGTGGAGTCCAGTGGTGATGAGTCAAGACCACGGGAGCCCAAAGACTGAAAACTGGAAGACCAGCCATGGAAGAAATTGCCACCTTGCTCCATTTAATGAGGAGCTCTCTGGATGCACTTTTGCCTGCTCCTCCCTGTCCCAGTACATGAAGGAATGGAGGAACTAGTATGGAATAGAGGAAGAAAGCATGGGAACACATCTGCTCAGTGATAGGTCTCACCCCCACTTCCTGCCTCCATCTATCAGACAAGTAAGCCTGCAGCTATGAAATTGAGGTGCAGATGGATTTTTTAAATGAGTGGGACTACTAACCAATAACTAAGAGGAACTGTGACTGTAGGGAGCCTTTCCAAGCTGCTGTCAAAACAGCTATGACACAGGACTGAACCATAACATGGTTGCTATGTGGAACTAGTAAAAAGAAAGAAATAATTTCAAATTTATATGTCAAAGAATCAAAACCCTCAAGCTATCAGTATAGAGTTTTGTTATGACAGTGACTATTCTGTAACTGGACAATTCAATGGACCACTTTAGTAGGCATTTCACATAGGTGATCTCATTTAATGATGATACATTTGAGTATCATTTGATGTATTATTTTCCTGCCACTCCGATATTCTCAAATTTGACTTAAATAAACACATTTTAAATAAAAATTAAAGTTCTGAAGGTCAAAAGTGTGACATGTTCCCCTGGGCTCCAGTCAAGGTGTGGGAACATCGTACTCCTGGTGGCTCTAGAAAGAAAGCATTCCCTTGTTTTCTCTTGCTCTGGAAGGCTGACTGCCATTTATCTTCAAAGCAGTGGTGGTGAACACAGTCCTTATCTTGGCATTTACCTTGAAACAAGAACTTGGTTGATATCTACATAGTATGTAATTTTGGTATCTAGTGTTCTAATTCCATTTCTGTTTCAGTGATAAGATATCCAGACAAAAACCAACACAGTGGTGAAAGGTACTTCTTCAGCTTACAATTCCAGGCTATATATAGCTCATCAAAGCAGAGATGGCATAAGGATAAGAGGTAAAAGCAGCTAGTCACATCAAATCCACAGTCAAGAGCAGAGAGAACAGAAATGAGTGGAGGCCTGCTTGCTTTCTCCTCTCTTATGAAGCTCAGGAGCTCTTTAGTAGGGAATGGTACTGCCCACAGAGGGCTGGGTCTTTCCATATGAACTACAATCAACATGGTCCCCTACAGGCCAACCTGATATAGACAGTTAGCACTCTCTTCCTGGAAGATTCTAGGTTGTGTCAAGTTGACAGTTAAAAATCAACCATCATGGGGCTGGAGAGATGGCTCAGTGGTTAAGAGCACCGACTGCTTTTGCAGAGGACCTGGGTTCAATTCCCAGCACCCACAAGGTGGCTAAGAACCATCTTTAACTCCAGTTCCAGGGGAATCCAATGCCCTCTCCTGACCTCCGTGGCATTGCACGACATGGGTGCACTAACCTACATTCAGACAGTATACTCATACATGTAAAAAATAATAAATAAATTAAAAAATCAACCATCATGTCCAGGAACATTATATTATATTATATATTATATTATATTTGAAACTGATACCTGCTGGGAGAGACAGTCTCTTTCAAGGATGGGAGTCTTGATAGGTTAACCAGCCTCCAGTGGATGGACCCATGCTGAAGTACATTTGGGGAACACAAATTTGACCCTATACATGTTCTACTTTGCTTCTCTATTGCTATAATGAAAACACTGACCAAAACTAACTTGGGGAAGAAAGGGTATTTTTGGGTTACATCTCCCAGGTCACAGTTCATCACTTAGTGAGTGAAAGGTAGGCACTCAGGGCAGGAACCTGGAGCCAGGAGCTGAAGCACAGGTCATGGAGGAATGCTGATTACTGGCTTGCTCCCCTGGTCCATGCTCAGCCTGCTTTCTTACACAGTACAGAACCACCTGCTCAGGGGTGGCCCCACCCTCAGTGGGCTGGACCCCCCCCCCATCACTCAACAATCAAGAAAATGCATCATAAACATGGCCACAGGCCAGTCCAATGGAAAGAATTCCCCATTGAGGTTCCGTCTTCCTAGGTGTGTCAAGTTGATAACCAAAGCTATCTAGCACAATAGGCCTTATTATATAGAGAGTAGAGTATATTAAATTGGGTGGGGGGGCAATAACTGGAGAGACTCTAAATACCATCAAGCTATATTGTATGAAAATCAAAAAAATTAAATAAATCAGAAAAGATGATGCTGTTTGAGTAGATATGCATCTACTCAAATAACTGTTTCTCTTAATATACTGATATAATTATATTATAAAGTATTTATAATTTTTATAGTGCCAAACTGTTCATTGGACTCCTGACAAAATAGCTCAGTTGATTGTGGTGAGTGATTATTTTAATATGCATGAAATGTGGATGAGTAGGATTCATTGAAGAAGTTTATGTCTATGTTTAGAGGGAAGATTTGTCAGAGAGGCTGGAAGAAGGCTGCTTTGGGATGTCTCTTGGCTTAATGCCTATGGTGGTTGAGGTGAGTAGGGAGACATGAAGAGGGACTCAGAAGAACGAAAGAGCATGAAAGAGACCTTGAGGAAAATGCCATTATTCGGATTAGCATTTCCTAGCACAGGGCCTCAGGGTCTTCCCTGCAGCCTAGAAGAATTCAGTGAGAAAGTCAATGGCCTTCCTAGAAACTGCTGTACGTATGGGACTGCCTGGCAAAATGCCAAAATGCCTGGTTAAATGAGAGATGCTAGCATGTATGTGTGTGTGTGTGTGTGTGTGTGTGTGTGTGTGTGTGTGCGCGCGCGCATGTGCGCATGTGTACATGTACATGGATATTGCTTTAAGATACACATCCTTCACCAGTTTCATTCTTGTACCTAAAAATGACCAGACTGTATGTGACTCATTGTCATATTAGTCTATTACAATTTTCCTATTAGCTTATTGAACTCATTAGCATTTGGTTACACAAATACGTGAGAGAATTTAAACTGCACTCCTTCAAAAACAAAGTACATTCAAGTTAGCCTTCCCCTGTAAGCTTAAACGGAGAGGCTTCATTCTACTCTTTTCTTGAATTGTTTTTTATTCAAAAAGATAAAAATTGATTGAGGTTTGGAATTTATTTTTCTTTTACTACATATTCTCGTTCATTCCTGAGGCTTAGACTTTATTTGTAAGCCACTAGATAAAAGACAGTTAGTGGGCGTCCATGAAGTTCTTTTTCTCTAAGAACTATCACAAATAGCTTATTATTCACCTCCCTACCTACTTATCACCAAAGGAAAGATGACTACACTAGTCCCAGGCCTGCTGGTCTTAGTTAGGGGCCGGATTTATGAGTGATTGGGAAGGGGACAATAACAGTCCTTCCTCCAGAAAACCTTCCTTATTTGTTACTTTGCTGTGATAAAATAATTGATAGAAGCAATTCAAATGAATAGTAATTTCTTTGAGTTCAGTCTGTCATGGTGGAAAAGCATGCAGAGTGGCTGGCTCAGGGCACTTGTTCACATTGTGACCAACAGGAAGCCGATGTCTTGTGGCAGAACTGGAAGAAGACATCACTTTCAAAGCCTACCTTCTGCAACCTATTTCTGCAAGCTAGGTCATAGTCCCAAAGGATCCACAATCTCCCAAGATAGCATCTCCTGCAGGAAGCAGTATTCAAACACATGAACCTATTGGGGACAATTCACATTCAAGCCGTAAGACCTTCCAAGCTAGGCAATACACTGAGAGCCCGCTCATTTTCCCTGAGAGTAAGGTGTGTATTGTCCCTAACCTCTGGCTTCCCACCTGAAATGCCTTTATCTTACTTACCCTAGACTCTTATTTCCTCTAGCTCACTTGTGTTTGTTGCCAATTCATGGTTTGTATGGCTGCCAGGTGAATGGCTTACAAAGAACAATTTCATAGGCCATTCAACAAAATTTTCTTTTTCTTTCTTGAAACTCATGTATGTATGTGGGGACCTGCTAGCACCCCTAGGGTAGATTCCATGAGAACAGTGGGACCCTTCCTACCTGAAGGACACTTCATGTTGTAGCAAAGTGAACTTGTGTGCTTCCTGATGTACATCCTGGGCTATGACTTGTCATTTCCCTGGTTTCCTGGTGGTTGGAAATCCTTCCTGTCTAATGCTTTCCTGCCCCAGCAATTTCGTACACATCCCCTAGAACTCAGAATGCACAGAAAGCTCTCACTCAAAGTTAGGTTGAGGGGTTTTCCTTCTGGTCTTCTTACCACCTTTAGCGAGCTTCAAACATGCCCTAACCATAGGCTACTCTGATTGTTTAGGATGGTCTGTGATGTACTGGGTTCCTTAAAAGTTAGAACTGCAAAGTTCATGATGTTGTCCCTCTTTACCGCTGCATAGAACTCCATTGTATACATGTACCACATTTTCTCTATCCACTCGTCAGTTGAGGGGCACCTGGGCTGGTTCCAGCTTTTTGCTATTGTGAACAGAGCTGCAATAAACATAGCTGTGCATGTATCTTTGCAGTAAGTTGTGTCTTGTGGGTATATACCCAGGAGTGGTATAACTGGGTCAAATGGAAGGCTCATTTTTAGTCTTCTAAGTGTTCTCCACACTGCTTTCCATAGTGGCTGTACAAGTTTACATTCCCACCAGCAATGGATGAGTGTTCCCTTTTCCCCACAACCTCTCCAGCACTTGGTATCATTTGTGTTCCTGATCTTAGCCAGTCTTATTGGAGTAAGGTGATATCTCAAAGTGGTTTTAATTTGCATTTCCTTAATTATCAGAGATGTTGAACAGTTCTTAAGATGTTTCTCGGCCATCTCTAATTCCTCCTCTGTGAAGTCTCTATTCAGATCTTTGCTCCATCTTTTGAGTGATTCATTTGTTTTCTTTCTTCTTTGTTTTTTGAGTAGCTTGTATACTCTGGAAATTAATGCTTTGTCAGATGTATCTGCTGTGAGGGTTTCCTCCCACTCTGTGGGTCTTCTCCTCACTTCCTTTATTGCTACCATAACTATTAGTGCTGCTTAAATACCTATATATCTAATTGCTTGTGCTTCATCAGTAGGATCGAAAGGCTACTCCTGGACAAACTGTCAGCCCATGAAAGGAAACAGCCAGAATTGACCAGAGTCCAAGTCAACAGCTCCAGAAAGAGGGGACTGTTTTACTTCTCATCCACCTGTGCCCCTTTTCTAAGCCTAGGGAACAATCTGTGGAAGAGGGGGCGTGGTAGAATGTAAAGGCTGCGATTGGGGTGAATGGTGAAACTACAGCGATGTAGTCTGGACACTCATTTGATCAATTTGATTGAACAAACAACCTGTCACCCCCCACTGGATGGTGGGGCTGTGGGGTTTGGGCACAACAGCCTGCAGATTGGTTTTGCACGAAGGATGCCTGTACTCATGGATTATCACTTATAGCTAAAAAATGAAAAAAAAAAAAGAGAAAGATGCAAGACAGTTACGGCAGAATACATGATCTTGGATGGGGTGGGGGTGGGGGGAAGGGAAAGGGAAATATGCCTGATATGAATTGGAAAATGATGTCTGAAATGCACAAAGCATCAATAAAAATTAAATAAATAAAAAAAAGTTAGAACTGCATTCAATTATTATTACTACTGTTTAATTAATTTATGTTTTGTGTGTATGTTATGTGTGCCTATGTACAGGTGTGTGCACATGTGTGTGTCTGTGTGTAGGAGCTTTAGGATCACTCCTCAGGCACTCTCCACCTTTTCTTTTTTTGCAAATATGGTCTCTCATTGTCCCAGAATTTGCCAAGTAGGCCTGGGCGGCCAGCCAGTGCTTGCTCTACTTCCCTGTGCTTGGTGTCTCCATGGCATGAACTTTTTTACATGGGTTCTGAGGACTGAACTCAGGTCCTCCTGCCTGTGTTATGTCCTTAGCCCTTTGCATACAATTATTATTATTTAAAAATTTGTTTTGATATATTTTATTTTGTGTGTATGTTTTGCCTACATGTATGCAAGTGCACCATGTGGTACAATGGTTATGGAGGCCAGAAGGAGTCAGATTCCCTGGAACTGGAGTTATGGACAGCTGTTAGCCACCTATGTGGGTGTTGGGAGCCACACCTGGGTCCTCTGTAAGAGCAGCCAGCATTCTTAACTGCTGAACCATCTCTCCAGTCTCCAACTATTATTTTTTTAAACATTTTTTGATTCTTTGAGAATTTCATGCAATGTATTCGGATTCCCTCACCTTATCGCCCACCCCTGCACCTTCTAGTATTATTGTATTTTAAAGGCCTTGAAAGTCTCATTCTGTCTTCAAATGCTCTTCAGTGTGGGTCCATCCCTTGAAGCTTAGTCAACTTACTCAGAATCACACTCTTAAATTATTATTATTACTATTACTATTATTTTATTGGTCTTTTTGAGACAGAGTCTCCCTGTAGCCCAAGCTGTCCTTGAATTTGCTATGTAGACCAGGCTGGCCTTGAACTCACAGAGCTCCACCTGCCTCTGCCTCCCAAGTGCTGGGATTAAAGGTTTTGCCTTTAATCTGCCTCCCAAGTGCTGGGATTAAATAATTTGCCCCTCCTGGCAAATTATTATTAAAGATGGAAAGGAATTCACTTTTACATTTTCGAGTTTACAACAAATCCTGACCATAGGAGGTACCTGATGAAGCTTTGTTCAGTGAGTCAATGTGTTGGCCTCACTGTAAAGTGAAGCAAACTGCAAGAGAGCAGCCCTGGAGGAACAGGATAGGGAGCAGGGCTGTGTGTGATGACAGCGAGTGTGACCTGCTTCTCCTGCCTGGAAGCCCATTTCCTAGGTAGATAAGAATGATGCTGCAGGTTCAGTGCTGGTGGAGCATCTTCAGGACCTTGAGTTTAAACTTACACGTTTTATTTAACATTTATATGAAATAGATTTTACAGTCTCTAAAATACTTCTTTTCAGCAGGGCGTGGTGGCGCACGCCTTTAATCCTAGCACTTGGGAGGCAGAGGCAGGCGGATCTTTGTGAGTTCAAGGCCAGCTTGGTCTACAGAGTGAGTTCCAGGACAGCTGGGACTACAGGGAGACCCTGTCTCGAAAAGACAAAAAAAAAAAAAAAAAAAAAACAAAAAACAAAAAACTTTTTTTTTTTTAAAGGGAGTGAGATCTTTTTTTATTATTAATTTTATTTATTTCTGTATGTGTTTGAATGTACTGTCTGCATGCAAATTTGTGCACCTGTGTTGTGCAATGCTGCGGAGGTCAGAAGAGGGTCTCGGATTCCCCTGGAACTGGAGTTCTCCCGGAATTGGAGTTTCAGACGGTTCTCGGCCACCATGTGGATGCTGGGGATCGAACCCAGGTCCTCTGTAAGAGTGGTCAGCGCTCTTAACCGCTAGGCTATCTCTCCAGCCCCCCCAAAATACTTCTTTTCAAAAAATGAAATTATTTTAGTGCCCACAGCTGGCTAATTTGCTCAGTTTCCCTCAGTGTTCAGTTAAAACCACTGTCGCAAGAAGATAGGTCACTGCTCTCCTCCATTAATGTGGCCATGGTAGCTACACAGAGATGGAGGAGAATATTGATTCTAACCTCATAAAAGACAGGATCTGGTTCTGTTTTCAGTAAGTGGTCCCCCTTTAAACACAACATCGCTCTCCAAGGTTTAGTTACCTGAGGTCAATCACAGTCCCAAAATTCCAGAAAATTCCAGAAACAGTGAATCAGGCTTGAATAACTTTTATTACCATATGTTATGGTCTTCTTAATTATTTCTCTTAGTTCTTTACTTTGCCTAACTTTACAGTTTGTATGTATAGGAAAAAAACATCACACACACACACACACACACACATACACACATACAAACACGGTTTGGTATTAGCTGCAGTTCAGGTATCTACTGGGGATCTTGGAATGTATCCCCTGAGCATAAGGGGAGTATTTCAAGCAAGTTTCTTAATCCCTTTGGACATGACAACCTCCTTTGTAAAACTGGGGTGATGTCATTCTTCACCTCAAGCTACTTGGATCTTGTGGGAGTCAGTGAAGCATCTTGGGAGTCTGTAGCATATATGGCTCTTCAGGACTGTTTGTGTAGGTCAGGCTGTACTCTGCTCTCTTCCTATACTTTGTGTAAACAACGGCTTCAGGCTGTGCCTTGCTCTGGCCGACTCTATTTTATAAAAGGCCAGTTTTCTCCATTTTGAGTGCAACTGCTAAGCCAGAATGACCCTGCATTTGGTTCGTGCATGTGGACCACCAGCATGAACCACGAGGCACAGGCTGGTGAATAACTTATTAATGACAGTAAGTAGCACCACCTATGAGCTTCTTCTTTTAAATCATTTTTAAGTTTTATTCTTTACTTGAAAACTTTCTGAAATATGTTATTCCAATTTTCTGCCTTAGTAAGTAGTTGAGTGAATATATTTAATGGTTATTTTGCAGTGCCCCCATGTCAGGATTTAAGAAAAGAATTGTCATGGTGTAGCCAAGTAAACAGACACAGAAGGTATATATATAGCTAGTTGAACCCCAAATCCATATAGGTGGGAATTACTCCAGAAACTGCCTGTTTTTTGATGCAGAGATTGTCTGTGATAGACAGTAATTTTCCAGTCATCTTGTTTCTCTGTAAAATGGTGTGCTGGAACCAAAGTCAAAGGAAAACAAAACCAGCCAATGAACTTATAGGCTCCAGTTCTATTGCTCCTGAAATAGGGATCTCTGAATGTTGATGTTACAGATTTATTTCATTTTTCTTCCTATCCTCTCATCCAAGGAAATCAAAACTGCAATGATAAGTAACACTGGAAACAAGAATTACCCATCTATAGTATGAAAGTCTAGTTTAATTAACTAATTGAAAGTTTCCTTTAAATTAGAATGTCAAAATTGACATTCCAAAGAGCATAATACTAGATCCTTCTAGAAATATCTCCATGTATAATAAACACAAAGTCTTGTAGGCTATTTTCTTTTACTTTATATTTTACATACTCCATACACATACCAAATTTAAAATGTCTGAAAATAAACTATAGGCTAATTCCAAAACACATTTGGGGATTCATAGTTTAACCATAAACTTGCATGCAGGTAAAAAGAAATGTATCTTTACATTCATAAATTACATAGCAAGTTGATGTATGTTTTAATAATGTACTTTATTTTTTTTTAATTTTATTTCCGTATGTGTATGAATGTACTGTCTGCATGCAAGTCTGTGCACCCGTGTCGTGCAATGCTGCGGAGGTCAGAAGAGGGTCTCGGATTCCCCTGGAACTGGAGTTCTCCTGGAATCGGAGTTTCAGATGGTTCTTGGCTGCCATGTGGGTGCTGGGAATCAAACCTGGGTCCTCTGTAAGAGCGGTCGGTGCTCTTAACCGCTAGGCCATCTCTCCAGCCCCTTAATAATGTACTTTAAAAAAGATTTATTCTTTCTCCTAAATCTTAGAATGGAGGAAAATAGAGACATATACTTCAAGCTATAGCTATAGTGATATCCGTCAATGTGGTGTTATATTAACTGACCAATTACCCACTTTGACTTACATATAAGGATTTGGTGTGAGGATTCACAAATGAGAGATAACATATGTCGTTTGTTTTTCTGAGACTGTGTTACTTCGCTTAGCACCTGTGAGCTTGTTGAAGTGGATTGGGAACCCATGGTGACATGGGTATTTCAAAATCATATTAGAAAAACCAGGCCTGTGAACTCATTGAATACATTAGGCCTACAAATGATGTAGCACCTCCCCTAGGTCACATAACAGGAGGAATGACTAACACTGGGGCTCAGTGGTACCCACTGACCTGACATCTGATTGTCCAGTGCATGTATCATGGTATTGACAAGAAAAGGAACTCCCAATTGTCCCCAGAGATTTCCCTTAGGACAACTGGTCCCTCATCCCCATTACTCTACATAGTCCACTGCAGTTATGATTAATTTGGCCTCATCTCAACTTGCCTTCAACTGATATTGCCTTAAACCAGCCATGCCTTGAAATAGCTGACTCTGCTTTCCTCCCAACAGCTCTCCATCAGGGTTTGTTAATATTTGTCTGCAGAAACTCTCTTCTCATCTCTTTGTCAGTTCTTTGCCTCTGCTTTCAGGAAGCCTCCTTGAACTCTAATGCTTTGAAAAAATATTTTATTTAATATTTTTAATTTATGTGTATTAGTGCATTTATGTGTATTGCCTGCATGTATGTCAGTGCACCAGTGTCACGCAATGCCCACAGAGGTTAGAAGAGAGTGTCAAATTCCCCTGGAACTGGAGTTAAGGATGGTTGTTAGTTGCCATGTGGATTCTGAGACTCAAACCTGGGTCCTCTTCAAGAGCAACCAGTGCTCTTAACTACTGAGCTATCTCTGCAGCCCCCTCTAACCCTTTTGTAGCCATTCTGCAACACATACACACACACACACACACACACACACACACACACATACACACTACTGGTGAAGTACAGCGTGTGATCTGAGAGTTCACATTAGTCATTAAAATTGAAATAAAACAACTTGTGGCTGCCAGTAGCCACACTAGCAAGTGGAATTGGGATTATTGGGAAAACTGTATACAAAAAACTGATGTGATTTGTAAACTTATTGTTATTCAGTACATTCTGACAATGTGGAAAGACATAAATGAGTCCGTCAATGTTTCTGACATAGGACACTCACACCACCAGCTCTCTTCCTTCACTGTCAACTGTTGGTTGTAAGTGCTGGGAGAGTTTGGAGTGATGTAACAGAAAAAATTCACACACATACGGAAGAACCATTCCTGCCTTTGCTTCCCTCAGGTAGTACCACTAGATGAATTCATTTAACTTCTCACTTCCAGCTTCCTCATAGGCAGATGAACACATAATGCATACAAACAAGCATTAAATCAAATCAATGAATAGATATAAAAACCTTGTTGAGCTTATTATTTATTATTTATGTTTTGGTCTATTTGAGACAGGGTCTCTCTGTAGCTCCACCTGTCATGGAACTTACTCTGTATACCAGGCTGGCCTTGAACTCACAAAGATCTGCCTGCCTCTGCCTCCTGAGTGCTAGGATTAAAGGCATGCACCACCACACCCGGCTCTCTTTTTAAATTATTATTTATAATTTATACTATATATTAGGTACTCAATATTCAGGCAGTATTATAGATACTCTTAAAATAACAGATTACTGAGAAATCACATACACAGAATCTGGGTATCATATACAGAATCATGCTCTTTGCACAAAGATCTATATGCCCTACAATCAGTAATGATGCTACTATTCATAGCGAAAGGGGCAATGTATGTAAGGTTAAGTAATGGATTGTCCAGATAGATCTGGTATAATCTCAGGGGTCCTTAACAGAGTCAGGGAAGCAAAAGCGAACAGAGATCTGAAGATGCCACACTGCTGGATTTTCAGAGGGGAGAGGGGGCAGTGAGCCCAGGAGCAGTAGCCTGTGGGCAGTAGAAAAGGCAAGAGAAAGGTTATCCCCTAGAATGTCTGGGGAGAATGTATCCCTGATGCCAGCCAGCCAAGTTTAGCACAGGGAAATAGACTTCAGACGTCTAAGCCCCAGAATTAGGATAGCTTTGTGTTGTCTCAAGCCACTAAAGGTGTAGTCGCTTGTTATAGTAGCAGGAGGCAAGTGACATGTCAGGTGACTGTATCCTTGAGCAGGGCAAGAATATCCTTCAAAACTGTCTGATCATCAGGTACCATGACAATAGCTGCCCCCTTTCTTTTCCCTCTTCAGCTTCCCCTTCTTCCTTGTACAGGCTAGGGCTGATTTCTGGAGCTGGGAAGGTGTTGTCATGCCTGAGATGTAGAAAAAGTGTCGTGGTGTGTGTGTGTGTGTGTGTGTGTGTGTGTGTGTGTAGACAAAGGCATCTCAATGCCAAAAAATGCCATATGATGGGGGCAGTAATTTAGCTCTTCTTAACTGTAGATGCCCAACCTGGCAAGCGGAGGATAAATGGTGGTTGCCAGGGCAACAGCATCCCTTGCTCCTGCCTGCTACCTTCAGAGTACAGCTCACTGCTGTGCATGCCATGCACTCACGACCCAGTACTGGGCAACACAGCATGGGGACAAGGTCCAGTACATTACAGGACTAACACTACTGCTATTTTAACTTTTCAATTAATTGCATGCATGGGAGAAATCAGGTTTGGGAACCCAGTAGGATGCCTCAAGGAACAGTGAATGAATGGAGGCTCGGATACAGGAATTCATGTTAAAGTTCCTTAACTCCACTTTTGTGTGATGGATAGGGAGCAGTTAGAATGTCCCCAAAGCTCGTTACAGTTGTAGGATGAAGTCTATGGGGGTCATCAACTTAGATTACAAAGTATGGCCAGGCTGATTGACATCGTTCATGATGCTAGTTCTTCCCACCATAGGTTAAACTTCAAGGGACAGCTGGCATCAAAGGAGGCCTTGTCTTTTGTAGAAGTCCATATTAAAGTGAATGAGTTTGAAGACTATATGATGACAACCCAAAGGTCTGGCCAATGGAGGGCTCATGGATATTCTACTCCCAGGGCCTTTAGGGACTGTGCCATAGCTCTGAAGCTCTGAGTCTGGACAGGTGGGATCCTGAGGCCAAGCTAGCACAAAGTAGAGAGAAATCCTCAAGCCATCTAGGAGCCAGTTTACTTTTAAAGAATGCTCAATTAGTTACCCTCCAGATGCTATGGGCAACAGGGAAGTTGGGACCTGCACACAAGTCACTGCAATGCAGGGTCTACACTGAGCTCATGTTGGCCATGCTCGGTTTTGTAGAGAAAAATTCATACTCCCTGCAGCCATCATCTCATATCAACACTGTCAGTCCATAGAGTTATGTCTGGAGAAAAACCTTGCTGTAGAAAGGGACTGGGAGATAACAGTGTTGATCGGGAGAGGCTGCATTATGCCACCACATCACCAACTGGTGCTCGATCATTAGATATGAGAGCCCAACAGGAGCCGCAGAGCCAGCCACCAGCCAGCCAGTCAGGAAGCCACATGGCGCTTGCCCGCCTTCACTTTTGTGTGATGTTCACAGTATGTGAGTGCCTGTTCCTTCACAAGGTCACCTTAGGGGGAATGTCACAGGCTATTAGAACAGCTTGCATTCAGGGCTTGAGGTGCAAGAACATTGGGTGACTGCACTGAAGAAGGTACTTAGACCTTTTGGAGGACAGTTCTAGCCACCTGTCTATCTTTGTAAGTTTTTCTTAACTGAAGAAATTGTACTTTTGATGACTTTACTAAACTCATCACAACAATTCAGTTCCTTGTTTTTTTAACTTTCTTACCATGTAATATAGCTTAGACCCAAAAGAAAGAAGGGAAGCTGTGCTCAAGTGAGTGGGGGACACTTCACGGAAATTTTGATTTTGCTGATCAAAAAGGGATGCAGCTGGAATCCCTTCCCATTCTCTGGGAGACTCCTGTAGCGATATGATGTGGAACTGCAGCAGTTTTATCTATGAGAAAACCTCAGAGATGGTTCAAAGTCCTGATCCAAGGCTATACCATACCACTGTCTATCTCCAAACTTCCTTTGTATGAGAAATATAAACAGTCTGTTTGAACCATTTTTGGATTTTCCACAACTCGTTACCATGTGGTGGAGCCAGGCACTGTGCTAGGAAATAGAACAGACACAAAACACAAAAGGAGCCAGAGGAGGGTTTTGTCATTGTTTACGGTTGGTTTAAAGTGAAATGTGATATGTTCGTATTGTGAAATTTTCAGGAGACAACGACGTGTACAAAGCCAGGTGTGATGGGTCCCCCCTCTCACCCACTGTGGAAGTAGGAACTGTGAAGAGAGTGGGGACAGCAAGCACTGAGCACACGTTATGCAAAAGAGTAGCTCTCAGTACAGCGTTTTGTGATTGGCTCTTTTCGTCTAATGATCTGTCATAGATTCAAGAGGTTTTTCAGGGGAGGAAAGATACCATAGCTTAGAAACTGAATTTAGGGAAGATTAAACTGTCATTTATTCATAAGTCTTAAACAGATGATGAACTAAATCCAACAAAGCTTCTCCTTGCATTAGAATATAAAAGGGGAAATAGAGGTGTCGGTGACTCTCCCAGTGCAGACACTTTGCTAAGCTTTTTATTCCAATTTCAAATCCTCTATGATATTTTCATTTTACAAATGGGGACAGAGTCTCACTCAAAATTGGAACCCAGTTTGATCAAATCCAAAGGCCTGGTCTATTTCACCAAAAAGTGGGTTTGCTTTTTCTATGGGCTGCCAGTCATAAGCATCTTATTTCCATGCCGCCAAATGCAAATATTTGAATTCCTTTGGGCAAGCCATAATGCAAAGTGAGAGCTCTTCCTGGTGGGCTTACTAAGAAGAAAAACGCCCTGGCTGAGGTCCTAGGGGCTAAATGGTCCCTTTGGGGCTGGCCAAAGTGGAATGGTGAGGCAAGGATAAATTGGACTAAGATAGGAAAATGGGGGACAGGATCACAGAGGGAACGGATGTGTCATGTGGAGCCACAGGGGCTGGCTCCCCGCCCACTGCGAGGCCAAGGCAGAGGCGTCTCCAAAGCTTTTAGAAAAATGATAACTGGCAAAACTCATGGGGTAGTAATTATACTGTTGTGGGCTCCCTGGTGCTATGGACCAGGAAGATCTGCCAACAGGATTCATCATGAATGTGTAATTTGATGAACACTGCTAAGCCAGTGTTTTCCCCAACCAGGAAGTCTGACAACAGGACAATATGAATTCTTTCAATGCCTTTCCTACAGGTACCAGGACCATGTTGACACAATCGCAATGGTGATGAGAGATGACCATATTGTTCCCTCATGACAGCTACACCCCAGATGGCTTTGTCCACAGCAGAACCCCTGATGTAAGATCTTCCTCACCAAAGTTTCTCTGTGGGATTCTACTCCAGTTCAGAGCCCAGCTGGAATATGACTCCTTCAGGAGCCATTCTGACAGGAGCCTTCCAAGCACATTTCCAGTCTTCTTCTCACTTCCATTACCTTCTAGGACTTCACTTTCCAAGTGATCTGAACATATTTTCCTGACAGAATTAACTGTTTCTACTTCTCCCCTTGGAGTAAGGAGCTTTAGGAGGTGAGAGCTTCTTGATTGGTATCTCATCCTCTTCCCTTTTCTCTTCTCCTCTTCTCTTCTCTTCTCTTCTCTTCTCTTCTCTTCTCTTCTCTTCTCTTCTCTTCTCTTCTCTTCTCTTCTCTTCTCTTCTCTTCTCTTCTCTTCTNGTTGGGACTAAAGGGAGACCCTGTCTCAAAAAGCCCCCCCCCCAAAAAAATCGCACTTGAAGAGTTGGAAAAATAGGATTCCTTTAGCTTGGCTTAAAAAACTGTTTTTCACTGCTCCTCTGACAAACCAAGTTGAAAAGAAAAGTGTTCACAGCAGCTCAGCTCTCCTGGCTTCCAGCACAGTCCAGTCCTTCCCTTCCTTCTTTTCATTGTTTGGATCTCATGTAGTCAAAGCTGGTGTTGAATTTGTTATGTAGCTGAGGCTGACCTTGAACTCTTTATCCTCCTGCCTCTGCCTTCCAAGCACTAGGATTGTTGGTGCATGTCACTATAAGCTTTAGTGTCTAATTCTTGACTGAGCTTCCCATAGGCATTTAAATAGCAGAACTACTTATTTTTGTTGGATGAATAAATGAATAACTGGGAAGGAAGAGATGTATCATTTGCTTATGGACACAGGGCGAATAATGAGATGAATGAAGGAGTTGTAGACCAGTTCTTCTGTTCAGCTTAGTGATGAGTGGAGAATCCGCCTGCATATGGTCCCAACTTCTGCTTGGGGAGGAAACCTGGGACTTATGATGAGTTAAGAGTGTTTAGAGTGGAGGAGACTTGGATTGCTTACCTCAAGAGGGTCCTTAAATATTATTTAGCCCTGGCAACTGTAGTAATGAGAACACAGGCCCGGAGAAGAGGGTGTCTGTTTTGATGTCTTGATGGTCACCTGTAGTGGGGCTAAGACTAGAATTTTGATGTCCACCCCAGAGCCCCGGCATCTTCTGTACATCAACCTGTACCCCTCATCTAAATCAGAGGTGTAGTTTTCCAAGAATTTCACTATGCTTAATTGATTTCTTTGTTTACTACAGTTCTACTTCCTACCTCAGTTAACTGGAGTTTTTGTGATTGACAGCCTCATCACAGGGCGGGGGATGAAGCAGTGCTGTTCTCATCACGTAGATGAAGAAACTGAGGCTCTAAGAGTTTATACTACAAGCTTAAGGACACACAGGAAGTCACAGCAGAGAAATCCAGAGCCAGAGCTTGCATTCCACTTAGCTGGTCACCATTTTGCTGACCTCACATGGGTCGTTTCTGTCTTTGTGCTTCAGTTGCCCCATCTGTAAAGTGTAGAACTCAACAGTACCTAGAGGTGAAGGCTGCCATATGAATTAATCAGTGTCACAGAGAACAGACATAGCTTCGCTCCTGGTGTCTCACAAGTGTCTGCTAGGCTTGTCCCTCTTGTCGTTTCTCTGCCTTCAGGGATCCTGGCTCCCTGTTTCTCCAAGTGTCTAGCTGACCCATAGTGATTCAAGTGATACTGATTCCTTTCTTTTTTCTTTTTAAAATATCATTTATTTATATAGTTATTTTTATTTTGTGTGTATGGATGTTTTGGCTGCGTGTATGTAAGTGCAGCACATGTGCCCATAGAAACTAGAAGAAGGCACTAGAGCCCCTGGAAAAGGAATTATGGGCTCTTGTTATCTGCCATGTGGGTGCTGGGAACTGAACTCTGGTCCTCTGGAAGAAGAACAAATATTCTAACTGCTGAGCCATCTCTCCAGCTCCTCTTTCATTTAATTTTAGTGTGTGTGTGTGTGTGTGTGTGTGTGTGTGTGTGTATACCTGTGTATACAGGTGACCAAGGAGGCCAGAAGAGGGCTTAGATCCCCTAGAGCTGGAGTTACAGGTGGTTGTGATCCACCCAAACGAGTGCTGGGAACCAAACTCCAATCCTCTGCAGTGGACCATCTCTCTAGCCTCTTTTTATCTTTCTGAAGTAATGTTAAAGTGCTTTATGCAGCAAAGCTCTTCATCAGTCATGGGAAGAGAAGCCAACTCCAGCACTTTAGGATCAAAGCAGAGTTCAGGGCCTCCAAGTGTGGCCTCTGCCTGACTGAGATCAGAAGATGGCTCCTTGAAAACATGCAGTTGAATGCAGCACCATGCCTCTGTCATCCACATGCTTCCAGCTGCACGTCACTGACACATTGACATCCAACATCACCGTCTCTGTCCTCGACAGGACTGTTCTGATAAAGGGCTGACTAATGGGCAGGAAGGGGACGCCTTGCCAACGTGCTTGTTTCCATTAGATTACAGATGTATTTTTAGAGTGCCTGAGAAATATCTAGGATCTTGCTTTGCAAGATGATTTTGTGGACTGGTACTAGAAAGAAATGAATCTTATTGAGAGAGAGAGAGAAAAAAAAAAAAGAGATTGGAAATGCTTCTTGCTGTCCCTCCTTTACATTGTTATGTGCTTGGCAGTGTTAAGTTGGGGCTAGGGAATTACTTCTGCTGAGAAGCCTTTCGAGAGTTGTGTCCAACTATCACCCATTTCACAGCATCCTGAGTCACACCTACCTCACTGTATTATTGCTGATAGGTTGGTGGATGGTTTCTCTTCGTGCATGCACATACGTGTGTGTGTTTGTGTGTGTGTGTGTGTGTGTGTGTGTGTGTGTGTACATGTCCATGCAGGTGTGGGTGGAGGCCAGAGGTCAACTCTGGGTGTCATTCCTCAGGAGGACATCCACCTTGTATTTTGAGGTAGAGTCATTCATTGGCCTGGTGTTCATCAAGTAGACTTGTTAAGTTAGTGTGCCGCAGGGATTCTCCTGCCTCTGCCTTTGTAGCACCGGGATTAGATGCTTGGGCAACCATGCCCAGCTTTAAAAATTGTTTATTGCAGGCTGGAGAGATGGCCTAGCGGTTAAGGGCGCCAACCGCTCTTGCAGAGGACCCGGGTTCGATCCCCAGCACCCACATGGCGGCCGAGAACTGTCTGAAACTCCAATTCCAGGAGAACTCCAGTTCCAGGGGAATCTGAGACCCTCTTCTGACTTCCGCGGCATTGCACGACATGGGTGCACAGACTTGCATGCAGACAACACATTCATACACATACAGAAATAAATAAAATTAAAAAAAAAATAAAAATTGTTTATTGCTTGAGAAACTCATATATGTATGCAATGTATTTTGATCATAACCACCCACATTCTCCTTTCTACTCCTCTGGACGCTTCTCCCCTAAATTCAAAATGCATGCCTTCTTTTTTGTTTGTAATTCACTGAATCTGTTTAGTGCTGCCCATGTGTGCACATGGGTGTAGGGCTGTTCACAGCAGCATGGGCGACAATATCCAGCCTTTTAATGTGGGTTCCAGGGTGAATTCAAGCCCTTGTGCTTACCAGTCGAGCACTTTACCAAGTGAGCTACCTCCTTAGTCCTTGGTGGTCTCTTTCAAGTAAGTTGCGCTCTTTGAAGGCAGGGGCCACAATGTTGGGCTCTTTTCTGTGCCCTCACTCTTAATTTGGGCTGTTCTTGAGCAGATGCTCAATAATGTTTACTGAATGAATGAACAGAGAGTGGTTAGGTCGATGGATGGATGCATGAAGTATAAAGGTCAGTTGCTCTGTGTCGGTAAACTTTACCGCAAGTGTGATTACAGGTCCAGGCCTCCACGTCTCGGCATCTCACGTGCTGTGGTGATTGCTCTCTTATCCCATGCTTCATTTGTCTAATAGCATCCCAGGCCTCCTCCTTTGTGATATTCATGTCATGAAGGCAATTAAATGCCCTGTCACCAAGCTGAGGAAACTTAGGCTGAATCATAATCTATCAGTCTAGATAGCACACCATGCAAGCCCCCCCCCCCAGGGCCCAGGATTAAGGCTAGGAGTAGGCAGAAGAGTGCACAGGTGACAGGACATGTTCCCTGTCAAATTACATATTTCTCATATTTGTAGGGTAGATTCCATTTCCTACAGCATATGAATTTTTCAGCAGGAGAGTGTTTGGTCACGTGTGTGGTGTAACATTTTATTTGGATGATGTTCAGTCAGTCCTCAGCAAAGACCAGGGAGGATGTCACATCTCACCGGAGCAGGAGAGCAGGATGTAGTGAGGCACATACGGGGGTCTGTATCTGCCTGTCAGGGCTTCGGTTCCGGCTCATCAGGAAGTTCAAGTAGGCAAACAGCTTTCCTCCCTTTTTATTCACCTACTCACTTAAGACACTAGTAAACTAGTGGGGTCCTATGAGTGAGAGAAACTCGTGTGTGTGTGTGTGTGTGTGTGTGTGTGTTTGTGTGTGCGTGTGTGTGTGTGTGTGTGTTTGTGTGTGCGTGTGTGTGTGTGTGTGTGTGTGTGGAGAAGGCCAGGGAGCATGAGACAGAGGCCCTGCTGTCTCACAGTCCAGAGCTATCTGACCACCTTAGATTTTTGCATGAGAGAAAAATAATCTCCAGTTATGTTGAAATCACAGGGCTCTGTCACACTTGGTTGAACTTTGATCCTGAGTTAGTCACCCATGTAAAGGAACTGAATATATATGCACACATGTACATTCATATATATGTGTGTATGAATATGTACATATATAAAATAATTTACATGGAGTCAACAAGTTATTCATATCTACTCCATGAATTCTATTGAAATTTGGGCCTTCAAGGGAGTTATTTATCCATTTAAATGATAAACACCTACCAACATACATTTATAATATAGAATAATGGGAAACATACAACATCTTTGAAATCTCAAAAATGAATGAGGAGACTGATTCTTAGGAAAATGGTTATCCTTGCTTAGTATACCATTCTTTATAATTCACTGTTAATCAGAATTCTTAGTCACCCAGAAACTTTGTCAGTCTGGCTATGAGGAGTTTTGTATTGAGATCATAGACCCAGGTGTCCGATGACATCTGCTTCCAAATGTCACCACTGCGTCTTATCCTGGAAACCCAACAGACAATAGCCCCAAGACTCTTTACCCCGAGGATATGCCTTAACTCTTCCCAGTTGGTCTAGTATTATGTAATCCCTCCTAAAGCCAGCTAGAGCTTCATCCAGTGAGTTACCCTGGCAACCCAGCTGTGTCATCTTGAAAGATGTCTCCAGGCACGGGCTTCCGACTTGACTGGAGCTGAATCGTGAAGCCACAACATATTAACTGCAGCACGATGCCATCATTGATCGTGCTCCTGGTAGACATGTCACATCGTTTAAAAGAACATGGATAAAAATAAGCTGTGCCCTGACTATGTGGTAAAATTTACTTAGAAAGCAGACAATGCTATCTATTTTGGGAGACCATCTCATGTGGTTTTCCCTGTCTTTCTTCTAAAGAAAAATCCTTTTGATTTTTTGCATTTTTCTTTGGAAATCTAAGCACTCTATTTTCTTCAACTAGCCTTTTCAGGTTAGGGATCTTAAATTTTGTATTTTATCCTTTCATCTCCTCCTTGGGGAAATAGTATTTAAGGAAGTCCTTGATGGATAATTGTATTTATAAGAAAATTAACTAGCCACTTGACTGGGAGAATGGGACCTTAGGCTTTTCTGTCTTCCTGCTCTGCATTCTATTTATTTAAAAATTCTGCATGGAAGGGGCCATTTTGCCTCTCTGTAGTTTACTGCTCTGCATGACAGTTTTTGAGACATTTCATTCCTTTAATTTATTCTTTGAATTTCAGTTAAGTTACAAGATAGAGTCCTCTCTAGTCATGTATAAAATCATCTTCTCAACTGATTAACTCTTGTTTTGGGGGCTGGAGAAACAGAGGTGAGTAAGGCACAGGCTCTGCCCTGGTGGGCAGCTTGACAGGGTGAGTGACGTGAGGCTACGTGACCTGCGATACAGGAACTGTATGTCTGGCAGAGATCTAGCGACAGGTGTACCCAAGTTCCAGAATCTTGGTGTTGAAGGGAGCTTCTCAAGGGAAGAAACGAAGGCCTTACCTCCCTTTCCTCCTCACCTCCTACCGCCCTCCTCCTCGCCCTTCTTTTCAGTCATACCGAATGTCTCTTTCTGCCCCTTCCGCATGCTACCCACTCTATTACTGCGTTTCTAGCATTTTCACCCATTTTTCTTAGGACAATGTAGGAGCCCAAAAACCTTTTCATGCAGTCCCAGACAGTCTTTGCAGGAGATGGGGCAGGGATTTCTAATGGCTCTCAATAAACCAAGAGTCTATAACACCAAGAAGTTTGTTACTGTGTCAGATTCCACTGCTAGTTAGCACTAGGTCCTGTCTGGGCCCTGGGTCCTCTGGGTAATCCCAGCCACCAAGCAGATTCTTCGGCGCCTGCATCAAAGCAGCCTCTTCTCTTCCCTTGTTCCCCTCTTGCCCACACAGGAGCGATAGTGACTGAACTAGATTAGGAAAGGTACTGGGAAAAGCTACGATGCATGCCTTGGAAGAAGGACAACCTCTCTACTGCACAGTTGCCCAGAGGAGGTAGAAACTTGAGACAGAATAGACAGAGAGACAGGCTCAGAGGATCTGAATTGAACGAGTGAAGATGGGCTCCTCCCCACCTGATTTCACCATGCTGTAGTCATAAGAATAGTTGTTACCACTTACTGAATATTTGAACAGTAGGTATTTAAAAGATGGCTGGTATATTTGTTACTTTTGTCACTGCTGTGATAAAATATCTGAAAGAAGGAAAGGGAAAGGGAAAGGAGTTATTGTGACTCCTCATTTGAGAGGATAAAGTCCATCATGGAGGCGGATGGCTCTGTTGTGTCAGGAAACCTGAGGCAGCTTCTTGGTGGTTAAATAGGAAGCAAACAGACTGATTTGGCGCAGCTGCTCAACACAGCACCACCTGCCAGAGCCCGAGTGTTCACACACATGAACCTGTGGGGGATAGTTCATACTCAAACCCTAACTGACAGGAAGTGTCCTTTGATAGCACAGGGTCTAAAATAAAGGAAGCGAAGGATTCTCCCAAGATCTCCCTGTTCCTCAGGGGCAGAGTCAGGACTTATCTAAAGGGCCTCCATCCAGAGTTATTTTTCCAGAGCACCTATCTTTCCAGCTGCTACCTAACACACATTCAGGGCTACTGTCTGTGCCTCTGATAGATTCAAGACCAAGATGAGATTTTATTGATAGTCACCTCACAGCTTTATGCCATTTAGTAACAGAGCAAATATATAGGGGACCTCCGCCCCAACCAACAATGAACAGTGCTCACCTTGCTTTTGACTCTGATGATATGGTCAACAGCATTGGTAAGATATCCCATATGTCTTTGCTTTCAATCTGAAACATGGTGAGCTTTCTTTTTCATTTTGGAGAGAAAAAACAATGCCAGGGTCTAATGGAGCAGAAGATTTCCATGTCATTATAGGAATATCTGCCTTATTGTTTTTTTTTTTTTTATTTAAAAAATTCACTTCTTTCTCAGCAAGTCTCTACAAACTCTTCTCTGTAGAACAAGAGGCCCAGGACAGGCTTCCTCCTTATGCAAGGGGAGGCACAAGCCAGAAACCTCTTCTGGGAATTGAACTCAATGACAGAACAAACAAGCAGGCCTACAACAGTTGAAATAGGTTACCAGAAGGGAAATTCGGCATGCCCTGAGCAGGGTCTTACCTTTCCAAGGCTAGGCCCTTACCTCTCTCTGTTCCTCCTGTTCAACACCAGCTCTGAAAAGAGATTCTTTCTACTTTTCTTGCCACATCCTTCTTGAACCTCAGCCCCAGCTCCTACTACCCTAGCTCCAAGAAATCTATACCGGACCCTCTTTTCCTCTGAGCTCCAGATCCTCTGACTCACCCAGAAACTCACTTATCTCTTGAAATGTCACTTTGGCCTCCTTGGAAGGCATTGTGCCCCTTTATGGTATGGGGTGTCCAGGATGTCTTACTTGCTGACCCTCCAGTGTTGAGTTTGGAATCAGACATACAAGGTGAAGACAAAGGTACTTGCTGAATAACTCAGTCAAGTTTGTCATTAGCCACTGCCTGGAGGGCACAGGGAGAGTTCCCGGGGCTTTCTCTGAGTCATTAGGAACATAAGAAAGGGAAAAGGCCAGTTTTCTTGTGGCCCTAAGATGAATGCAAGGCCAGAGCTCCCGAGTTCCCATCCCCTTCTAACGCATCCTGGAGAGATGGCAGGGAGGACATCTGGGAGAGCATCTGGCAGCCTTATGCACAACACACAGGATTTACAACTCGTTTGGCATCAGTGCCCTCTGTGACCTGAACCCACACGTGTCTTCCACCTTACTTTTATACAAGACTTCTTTAGTTACCTGACAGTTCATCAACAGAGCAACTTGCTCTTCCCTACATGAACTTCACATCTTTTGCCTGCTATGCTCTTAATGGTTTCAGCCTCCAACTCATGTGCTAAAATTCTGACTCTGAAGGTGATAGTATCAAATGCTGTATTAGTTACTTTTCTGTTGCTGTGATAAAACCACCATGACCAAGGGAACTTATAAAAGGAAGAGTTTATTTGAGCTTACTATTGATGGTTCCAGGGAATTAGAATCCATTGTAGTGGGAGGCATGGTGGCTGGGGCTGGAGCAGCAAGCTGAGGGTCACATCTTGCAATGAGCACAGGAAGCAGAGAGAGACTGGAGACCTGGAGACCGCAAGGCTTGTTAAACTCACTAAGCCTGCCCCCAGTGACATACTTCCTCCAGCACGGCCACACCTTCTAAGGCCTCCAAGAACAGTGCCACCAACTGGAGGCAAAATGTCTGAATACTTAAAGCCTATGGGGGGACACTCTCATTCAAACCACCACAGATGGTGACCAGTCTGTGAGAGTGAGCTCCTTACAGATGGGATTTGCACTCTTAGACAGAAGGCTTTAGAGGGGGGCTAGGATGAGGGTTCAGTGGGTAAAAGCACTTACCATGCAAGTGTGAACACTTGAGTGCAGATTCATCTTAGTGTCCCTAGGGTAAGGTGGGAGGTGGAGACAGGAGACGTCTCAGAGGGTGGAAGGCCAACAGCTTGGTGTATATAGTGGTGAACAACACGAAACACTGTCTCAAACAAGGTGGAAGGTCAGGATGGATACCAGAGGTTGTTCTTTGACCTCTACATATGTGCTGGGGCATGTCTGTGTACACATTCACACACACAGACACAGCACATGCAGACATAGACATAGACACACAAACATACAGACACACAGACAGACAGACAGACACAGAGACACACCTTAGAGAGCACCCTGGCCTTACACTGGGAGATTGATACATGAGTTTGCATGTTCAAATACAGCCTTGTAAAAGAAATGGGATATTTCTTCCTCCTTGCCAGTTTCCAGTTGGAAATGGACTGCCCTTGCACCATCAGCTGCAGAGATGACCACCAGAGAGATGTCTTCCTGGCTTCACACTGTCACTGTCAGGCTAAGTTGAGACACATCCTTTCGGATATCAACTGGAGCAGGCAATATGCATCGAATGTCTCTCTCCCACTCACAGACATTGCTGTCTCCATTTGTAAAATGCAGGAGAGGGCAGACATGGGAGAGTTTCACTGAACTCTTTCCAACCTTAGCCTGAAGCCAGAGAAGTTGAGTATCATGTAAAAGCATTCCTTCAGGATGTGATGGTAGCGATGACTATTGATATTCTGCTAAATGACACCAGTCTTATCATGAGAAAGCCAAACCCCAAGGTGGGGAAGCCATCAAAGTCTTTTCACATCTCTGAGACAGGGGAAGGTTATCTCTTGGACCCCTCTTGGGTGAGTGTTGTCTAACTGGAACCATGCTGGTAGCTAGCTATTCTCTGAGATAATCTCACAGTAATGAAATGCTATTGGAGCCTCACAGGGCACTTCATTTTCCCAGACCCTCCATTATTGTTTCTCCCTTGAGATTTAAGACCCTAGCTCTTGTTTTCCATGTTAATTCAAGTTGAAGTACAGCCTCAATCATGTCAAACATTCCAAATGGAAATTAATTCCCAGCTTCTCACTAAAAGTTTTCCTCACTAGCCTAGCCTAGACCACATTATGTATCTTATATAACAACCATTTCCCTAAAGGATTAAAATGCATCTGTATATGCCCAACCATTTTTTAAATAAGCTCTATTTTCAAACACCTCTTATAATCAAGCAGAATCTCAATCCTTGAAAACTGATCATCCAAAAACAGTTTTCCTTTGAGCCAAGAATTCCATTTTCAAAATTGATTTGAGACACTAGTAGAAGCTGAAAGGTGGCTCAGTTGAAAAGTGCCTGTCAAGGAAGCATGAGGACCTTGGTTTGGATCCTCAGCACCTACATGAAAGCTGGATGTGGTAGAATGTGTCTGTAAGCCAGTGTTGAAGAAGGCGGAGGGGAGCACATTGGCCAGCCAGCCTAGCTCGATGGATAAGCTCCAGGATCAGCTTCAAATAATGGGTGGAGAGCATTTAAGGAAGACACCTCTGGGCTGGAGAGATGGCTCAGTGGTTAAGAGCACCGACTGCTCTTGCAGAGGACCTGGGGTTTGATTCCCAGCATGTACATGGCAGCCAAGAACCATCTTTAAGCCTGGCGTGGTGGTGCACGCCTTTAATCCTAGCACTTGGGAGGCAGAAGCATGCAGATCTTTGTGAGTTCAAGGCCAGCCTGGTCTACAGAGTAAGTTCCAGGCCGGCTGGGGCTATAGGGAGTCCTTGTCTAAAACACAAAAACAAAAAATAACAAAAAACCCCCAGGAAGACACATCCAACATTGACCTCTAGTCTCCATGTGCACATGCTCAATTATGCATGAGCACCTGCATGTCATGCACAAGTGCACACCCACACTCACATGTTTGTACACTATATACGCACGTGGGCGTGCGCGCACGCACACAAACACACACACACACACACACACACACATATACATACACGCACCCCCCCTCAGAAGAGACAATAGTCATCTTTTGTTTCTTTTGATAAAATATCTCATGAAGAAGCAAGGCCTTGATGCCATGTCCCAGGAGACTGGGATATTTGGCATCTAGAATTCCTCCTATGATTAGGTGTTTAGCGTCGAGTTAATAATCAGCTATACCTGGCTTAGATGATTCACTGCTTACAAAGCACTTCTACTTTGATCACCATCTTGTAGAAATAATGGCCTTTGAAATAAGCAGGGATTCATGTTTTCTCCTCTGGACAGGTCAGAAAACCAAGGGTTGGAGAGGCTTGCTAATTTAGTCAATATATCATAAGGCTTGTATAGGGTAGAACCAAGCATGTAATCAGCTTTCTGATTAAACCAAACAGCACCTGCCTGTACTCAGGCAAAGTGCTTACAGTGGTCATAGGCTCTGGAGAGTCAAGGAGGGCTCTACCTACAGAGGAGCTGAGAAAAAGCTGAATTTGAAAGTTGTTCTTGTTAAAAGTTGGAGGATGTGTGCAAGCCAAAGCCATGGGAGCACCAGGGTGGGGAGGGGTCTTCTGTCATTGGGAATTGGGGAGATTCAGTAAGGACTCCACAGGAAGAAGTTTTGAAATCATTCCTGGAAAGATGGTCAGGATGGAGCAGGAAGAGTGCACCATATAACAAGAGGAACCTGGCCTGAAGGCGGCCCAGAGGACAGGAAGTAGAGAAGGGTGGTAAGAGGCTGGACTTTCAGGCAGCCTGGTGTAACGTCACTTAAGACTGATTCTCTGACAGCTGTAGGTGCGGGAGAGGAGAGGCGCTCCCAGGGTCCACGCTCAAGGCCATGGTGAGAATCCAGAGAGCTGATGCTCGGATTAGAATATGATAAGAAAGCAATGGAAAGCAAGAAAGGAAGGGGATGAAGATAAGGGTGGGAAAAGAGAAGAGAAGACAGGAACAAGAAAGGAGAGAGAGGCCCAGGAAGGAAATGTTGAGTGCCCAAGGCATTCCTGCTACAGGTTGCTTTCCAGGCTGTCTTGAAGGACTACAAAGGGCCTGTATATGTTTGCTGTTCTTTGTTTCAGTGTTTTGTTCCAACCCAAGTATCCTCACACAGGGAGTTTTCTGCCATGCACAGGGGCTTTGAAACAATGACATTATTTTTATTTTAGGTTGTGGGTTTCTGGTCAATGAGAGTTTCCAAGCAGACTGATAACTTCTCATTTTCAAACCCATCTTTCCTTTTTTTAAAAACTATTATTTTATGTGTATGAATGTATTGTCTGAGTGGATGTAAGTTCACCTGTGTCATGCAATGCCCAAGGAGATCAGAAGAGGGCGTCAGATCCATTGGAACTGGAGTTACAGATGGTTCTTAGCTACTATGTGGATGCTGGGAATCAAATCCAGGTCCTCTGCAAGAGCAGCCAGTGTTCTTAACTACTGAGCCATCATCTCTCTAGCTCCCCCATCCTTCCTTGGAAGATCAGGTTCAATATCCCTTGCCTAAACAGCTTTTTTCTGAACCCCAGTTCTTTCCCTATCCATCCTTGCCCTGATCACAAGAGATTCAGCATGGTAGCTGCTTGTGTGTATTTTTACCCTTTCATGGTACCTCTGGATGGCACTATACCATGGCTTTCTAGGCAGACATGTTTAACATCCTCCCTGCAGACCTAGGGTTTGCATAGCCTTTAGCACATAGGAATGCTCTGGAGAATGAATAGAAAGGTGTGATTACGTGTTATTCTACCTGAGCCTCCCCATTTGCATCAGAATAGAACCCTAAGAAGACAGAGATTATCAAATGAATTAGGAACAGCATTATCCACACACTGAAAAACAAATTTAAAAAGCACATTTGATTTTTTCTTTTCTTTTCATTGTGTGTATGATGTAAGTACATGTGTTATGTATGTGTATGGTGTATGCACACGTATGCAGTGTCTAAGGAGGCCAAAGGAGAGTGTTAGATGTCTTGCTCTATCAGTGTCCACCTTATTCCTTTTAGGCAGGGTCTCTCACTGAACCTGGAACTAGGCTGGCAGCCAGCAAGCCCCAGTGTTGATCCTCATGTCTCCACCTAACCCATTCCCTGCCCAGTACTGGGGGCACAGGTACTTATGCAACCAAGCTTGAACTTTTACATGGGTTTGGAGGATTTGAACTCAAGTCCTCTTACTTGTTGAACCATTTTGCCTGTTCAGAAGCTTTTATTCTTATTTTTATGTCACTGAAGCTCATTTAAGAGTGTAGTTGGGTAAAGATTTCCCTCTTTTCTTCATCTTAGTGCCAATTAACAGTCAATAACTTCTGTCATGAAACCTATAATGCTATGTCAGTCAATGGGTAGGAACATATTTTGTGGCTCTTGACATTTCTTGAGACTATTAATAGTTATGGCAAGAAATTTATATATAGTATTTTTTCTCTGTGTATAGAATTCCCAAAGTCTATCCAAGGATAATCCCTGGTTAATCTCTAGACAGGTCTTAATTTGTCATTCATGCTTTTTCTCCATCCTAACCACCTAGGGGTTAGCAACCAGAGGAAGTTGCCCAGAACATGATAATTGAACAGCCAACCCAAGTGACCTCACTTTGACCCATGCTGCAGTTTAAGAGCTATTGATAAAAATCGGATTCTTCATTTTTACAGATGATATTTAAAACAAGACAAAAGCACCTGTCCAAAGTTATGAAGCAAGCAGATAAGACCTCAAGGTACACATTATGTTTCAAGTCTATAAAATAAGATTATATGCATACAATCCTATATTTTTTATGTGCTTACATACAACTTTCAGAAAAGTGCCTTTTGTTCTGGACAGTAATTTCTTTTTTTTTTTTTTTTTTGTCTTTTCAAGACAGGGTCTCCCTGTAGCCCCAGCTGTCCTGGAACTCACTCTGTAGACCAGGCTGGCCTTGAACTCACAAAGATCCACCTGCCTCTGCCTCCCAAGTGCTAGGATTGAAGGTGTGCACCACCACGCCCAGCTGACAGTAGCTTCTTAAAGAGCAAAAATTGAATGGTAAACCTGTGCAGAGAACTATCGGATATTTTCTTAATACATCATTAACTAGAATGTATTTGTTATTTTATTAAAATGTCTTTATTATAAAGTATTTGGATACTGCTCCTTCTAGAATTTATTTATCACTGATTTATGTATATGTATGTCTGTGCATATGTGCATGATATGTGAGTATCTTGTGTGGTATGATCATGCGAGCTCCTGCAGGGGCACATACTCAGAGGCCAGAGGACAATGTGGGGTGTCCTACCAGAGGACAATGTGGGGTGTCCTACGTCATTGCACTTTATCCTTGACACAGCTCTCTCACTGAACCTGGAGCAGTCTGGCAGCGAGCCAGCCCCAGTGATCCTCCCATCTCTGACGCCCCAGTGCTGGGGTTCCAGGCACATGTTCAGCCAGGCCCTGCTTTTCATGTGTCTGCTGGGGATTCAGTATCAGGTCCTTACACTTGCGCAGCCATCTTCCCAGACCCCAATATAGGTTCGTTTTTGTTTTAGCACATGACTGTGGGTAATGATGTTAATAGAATTTTCAGGAGTAGACTTCTTTTCCATTCTTTTGGCCTACAGGGTTGTCTGAACCTTTGACATTGGAATTTGACACTACTGTCTACAAATGCATTGGGCTGCATTTATAATTATCCCAGGATGCATGCAGCTCTTGGGTTACAGGATGGACACACCTGGCCTAGAATATTTCTTACTGAATTCTACCAGTACAGTTTGATACAAAAACCAAGGTGGTTTTGTGAAGTGAAACTAAGATGGCCTGCTAGCCCCCCAGGCTCTGCGCTTTCTGAGGATACTGCAGTTTGTTTCACAGGAAGCACGAGGGCAATGGGCCACGAATGAGCAAATGAGCCAAGCAATGAAGCTGCTCCTAATGCCAAATTACAGGAGCTTTCCAGGAAATGACCACTTTGAGGAACATGGGATGGCTTGGCAGGAACTCTCCTGTTATATGTGGATAGATTTTACTTAAAATTCAAACTGTTGACTTAGTGATGACCAGATTGGACCCTGGGGCTCCACCAGCCTATCATTTACCAACATCCAGCATTCTTTTGAGAAGAAAACTTAGTACAGTGAAATAAACTGAGGCTCAGGGGGGTTGGCCTGGAGCTCAGCCAAACATTTGACTATTTAGTTAGCTCTGAGGAGTAGTCTTTTTCTTCATCTGAAAAATGACAAGCTGCAGAAATTGAGAAAGTGAGTCTCCTTTCTGGAGCAAGGGTGTGAGAATCAGGACACTGAATGATTGGTGGGGGATGGATTAAAAAATGCCTTGAGGGACCAGCAAGATGGCTCAGTGGGTAAAGTTCTTACTGTGCCACCTTGGAGACCTGAGTTCTATCTTGTAATAATCCACATAAAGGTGGAAGGAGAGAGCCAACTTCTCCACACATGTGCTATGGCATGTGCGTACACACACACACACACACACACACACACACACACAATGCCTTGAATGACAAACTCCATTCCCTCTGGCATTTGGCTATTGAGAAAGGCTTCATTCTTGGGGGGACACAGAGCTCATTGTGCTGTGCAACGTGGTCTCAGGCTGTGTCCTATGATGGTGCTAGCCATCCTGGAATGCATGGTGGGCACCATCATTATTAAGGTATTTTTGTTGTTGTTGTTGACTCTCCCTAGAGCCTTATATCCTTCTCTGTACATTTTCCTGTTCTGTCATCAGATTTGGCCTGTGAACTAAAATCCACTTCCATCTCTGAGAATGAATAAGCAGATCACTCACAATGTAAACAACAGTTTATGATGGGTTATAAATCATTTTCACTTCCTTTTTCTTTTAGACACCACCAAATGAGCGGATAAGGCAAGAATTATTATTTCCACCTATAAATAAGGAAACCGCCTCAGAGAGGCAGCGACTTGGCATATGTAGCCTAGCTGAGATTATATCTCATATCTGTTAGTCTCTAAATGCCACGATTATTTTATTTTAACTAACCCTGTGACTACTTCTTCAACTCATCTTGAGGCAACCCAAAAGATTCTAAGGAAAATATCTTATTGAAAGACAAACTCCAAACATTAATCAACATTGATTTTAGCCCTTGGCAGGACTCTGCTAGGTTTGCTCCTTGGTTTTGGTATCATGGCTGCAAAGCCAGCTAGGAGTGACATCAGTCTTTCAAGGAAGATGACCCTGGGAGAGGGACACTCCCTTCCTCAGATGGTTGCTTTGCTTTTCGCCAGAGTTTATTTTTGGGAAAATTTCAGCTGCTTCCCTGAAAATGAATTAAAATGGCAAACTGTCTTGATTTGTGATCTTGGTTTGGCAATCAAAATGATAGCTAGAAAGTGTAAATTCTCACGGGCAAAAAAAAAATCAGGTACTTGATTTTCTTGTTGACAAAATGCAGTTTTTCCTGTCTAGCTACAACAGTGCTGAGACAGGGAGAATGACAGGCATCTACTAAACTTTTGTGATGAGAAACACAGAAGTCCTTAGGCATGCGGGGGCACCAGAAACTCCTGACACAGGGTCCTTTCACCAGTTAGAGAAGGCTCTGAGTTTACACGTGTCAATAGCAAAGGAAGGAGGGCTGTCCTATTTTTCTAGGGCCACCATAGTGAAGTACCACAGGCTGGTTGGTTTAAACAAGATGAATGCATTGTGTCACGATTTTGAAGCTGCAAACCCTAGACAACATGTGGACAGTGCAGGTTTCTTCTGAGGTCTCTTTCTGTGATTTGTAGATGGTCTTCTTCATGTGTCTTTGTGTAGTCTTCCCTAAGCACGCCCCATGTACACATTTTCTCTTCCTGTAAGGATACCAGTCAGAGAGACTGAGGTTCTACTCTGCTTACCTTGTTTTGAGTTAATCACCTCTTTAAAGATACTACACCCTAATACAGCTGCATTCTTATGTATTAGAATGAATGACTTCAATATATCAATTTAAGGAGGACATAGTTCAGCTGATAAGAGGTCCCGAGCTTGAAAAAGCTAAGGAATCACTAAAGGAATATTTTGTCTCCTGAGAGCAAAGTGCTCCCCTATTGCTACATTAATTATCTTCTTATGTTAATATTACACTTTAGAATTAGTTTCTGCCCTTTCTACTGTTCTACCAGCATGAAGTATGAATCCCATCCTTTCTGGAAATATGGTTATCGGTATCTTCTGGATTAGCTCACGAGATCCTGACGGATAAGATACCTTCACCCAAAGAAAGAGCTATGTAGCAAATGCTTCCTGAAGCTTGCTCTGAGGCAGGCCCTCTGTTGCACTGGAACTTATGAATGACTGTGGTCCACAGTTCTGAAGAATGAAACCTGCATCCAACTGGGAAGGACCATGCCTAGATCAGTTTCATAAAGCTCATGCTAACAGTTGTGTGGTGGTGGACTATTGGGGGTGTGTGCAGGGCACACTACACACATGTGCACATGCAAAATGTAAATTACTTCCTTGAGACAATGAGCTTCTCTAATGTACTCTATTCATATACAGCCCTACAGAAATGGCATGAGGGACAAGGCCAGGTACCTTCTTCTAACTGCAATAAAAGGACCCTATTCCCTCTCAGAAGTGTGATTCTCTCTCTCTCTCTCTGAGATTTTTACCTTTGTGTGTTCTGTTCATAGGGCCTTTGGACTCTTGTTGAGAGGCCCTGCTCAGAGCCATAAAGGAGTTAATGTTCCTATTTACTTACTTACTGTGTGCGTGCAATATATGTATGTGTTTCTATGGGTATGTGTATGTGTGTGTGTGTTTATATGGGTGGGCGTATGTACCTGTGGAGGTCAGAGGCCAACTTTAAGTATATTCTTTTTTATTTTTAAAAATATTTTATTTAGTATATTTATTCTTTTATGTGTATGAATGTATTGCCTGCATACATGTAAGTGTACCTGTGTTGCACAGTGCCTGGGGAAGTCAGAAGAAGGCATCAGATCTCTTTAGAAACCCACCATGTGGATTCTGGGAGTTGAACCTGAATCCTGTGCAAGAGAGCCAGTGCTCTTAACTACTGAGCCATGTCTCCAGCCCTCAAGTATATCTTAACTCCCTCTTCAGGAGCTCACTAATTTGGTTAGGCTCACTGGCCAATGAGCTCCAGGGACCCGCCCCCCCCCCATTCCCCACAGCACTGGGCCTCATCATTTTTTTAAGAAATGATTTATTTTATGTGTATGAGTGTTTTGCCTACATGTATGGAAGTACACATGTTTTGTGCAGTATCTGGAGAGGTCAGAAGAAGGAGTGAGATTCCTTGGAACTGGAGTTATTGAAGAGATGGAGTTATTGTGGGTGCTGGGAATTGAACCTGTGTCCCTCTGCCAGAGCAGCCAGTGCTCTTAACCGATGAACCATCTCTCAAACCCCAAGCATTCCCATTTTTTCATGTCCATCTTGCCTTTGCCCTTCATAATTCTGGAAAATTTGCCTCGTTTTTATGAACCTCCTCTTTCAGGCCATTAAATGAAGTTCCTTTACATTTGGGACTCAAAGACTTTGGAAGCGAGGGCAGGGGTGGAAGGGTTGTGCCTCCTATCCTAGCAGATGGCTATCTGCTGTTGTTGATCTCCTCCCTAAGTTTCCATTAGTTCATTCTAGAGCAGCCGAGGTTACTCTTCTGGAATGGTAAACAACATAGGGAACAACAGAGGCTGCATAGGGACTAGGGGCTTCAGTCCACTTTGTTCCACTACTGGGTCCGAGAATAGCTCAGCTCTGTATCAACCAGAGAAGGAACTATTGCAAAGGACCCATCCTTCAGAACAAGGAGGGTGTCTTGCTGAACACAGGCACTTTCCTAAAGCATTAAGGAAGTGTTTCTCATCATGTGCCTTCTGGGCCTCTTACATAATTCTCAGCTTTCTCCCTTCTTGTCCACCAGAGCTGCCTTCTCTCTCTTTTTTTTTTAATGTATGTGGGATATTTCTTTTGTGCTTCTTCCTTGATGTCTGTCCTTGAATGACTCTGAAAGGTAAGAAAGACTTTGCCTGCTTTCTGCCCGTTGACAAAAGAGCGGAGGACACACTTAAGTCTCAGTGCTAAGAGGATGAAATAAGATCAGAGTTTTGTGCCATTTTCCTGCAGCAGAACTCCACTGGGTGTGATGTGGGGAGGCAGCGGGTGATTTTGGTCCACACACATACATTGTTCCATAGAACACTGAGGCAGGCTCAGTGTTTACACAACCTGAGCTTGAGGCTGCAGTGTTTATAGCCTTTACAGTGTTTATACTGTTTGTGAATGAAACAGCTCATTTCCTGAATCACAACTACTTTGAAGGCAAAAGCTCTCCAATTTTAAACAAGTTGTGGGGAATGTGGCACTGTGAGCTCTCTTAATCACAGGGTGACTCTTGCACAACCTTTAGTGATATGAAGGTGATTTTGACACACCTCATTTGTCTCTGCTTTCCTTGAGGCTAAGAGTGGAAAGTGTCCAAGTGCAGGCTAACTCCAGGTTCAGAAACTACCAACACGAGACTTAGCACTATGAGGAGTGGTCTGACAATCTAGAAAATGCATCCTTTCCACTTCTCCACAGAATTAATTTACATCAGTTAAATAATAGATGCATTTCTCAGAATCTCTATATGAAATGCTAAGGACTAATTACTCAGATTTTCTTAGGCATGTCATAGTGACTTTAAAATGTTTTAAATTAATTAATTAAATTATTTTTGTGTGTATATGCATGCATGCACATATCTCCACACACTGTGGAGGCCAGAGGACAGCTTGCTGGAGTCAGTTCTCTCCTTCCACCGTATGGGTTCTGGGGATGGAACTCAGGATGTCAGGCTTGGAAACTGCAATTTCACCCACTGAACTATCTCACAGACTCCTCGTAGAGATCTTATACCATGCACATATGTCGCTGTGTGTGTATTTTGTTATACATACTTAATGTTGTAATGTTTTATATAACTTTGGAGGGTTTCATGTGCACAGAATTGGATCAGTCACAATCTGGGGTGCCTGACATTCATTAGCAGCCCATGCAGTGGCTATTTACTTACAACTTTTAATTCAAACCCTCCAACCTAAAACAGTAACCGAGTGTAACACAGTCGGCACATGGGCACGTCCCCATTTCCTTCCTTGCTTCTTCCTCTCTGTATACTATTCCTTTACTTTACATTTTCTGTCATTTCATTGCCTTTACTTGTAAGCCTATAAGATATATGCTATTTTCAGTCTCATTTAATTAAGAATCTTTGAAATTTACTTTTGCAGTTGCATTTTTCCATTGCTATAGTTCAACTGTTTTGACTGCTGTACATTTACTTGTGTGAATATACCACAGTTTATTTTCCATGTTCTCTTTGATAGGCATTTGGGTTACTTCCCAGTTTGTCATAGTGAACAGTTCAGCATGTTCCTTCTTTTTTTTAAATTTTTTTTTATTTACTTTTTATGTGTATGAATGTACTGTCTGCATGTAGGTCTGTGCACCCGTGTCGTGCAATGCCGTGGAGGTCAGAAGAGGGTGTCGGATTCCCCTGGGACTGGAGTTCTCCTGGAATTGGAGTTACAGACGGTTCTCAGCCGCCATGTGGGTGCTGGGGATCGAACCCGGGTCCTCTGCAAGAGTGGTCGGTGCTCTTAACTGCTAGGTCATCTCTCCAGCCCCCGCATGTTCCTTCTTTTACATGCCCCTTCTCGTATATGTGCAAGAGTGAAATTGCTGGGTCACAAGACATGGGAAATGTTTAGCCTTCAAAGTGATGGTGATCAAAGTTCTATTCAAACCTTCCATGCATGGATACATACTTGGATAATTCACATTGCTCAAATGGACATGTTCTACAATTAAATGATAAAAGCAACATTTTCTATTTGGTATTTCAGTCAGAAAAAGTTATAACAAAGAATGCTTCTCTTCTAGCAATATAACATTATGTAAGTATATGCAGATTGGAATGTCTTAGATCATGCCAGAGCTAGAACTACTAATTCACCAACTCAGACAAACCAAAACAATACCACTGCAGTACAATTATGCTTTGATGGGACAGTGATAACACATGTCCAAGGAAAGACTGGCTCTTAAACAGTATCAAAAGTCAAGTTCAGGGGCTGGAGAGATGGCCTAGAGGTTAAGAGTGCCGACCACTCTTACAGAGGACCTGGGTTCGATCCCCAGCACCCACATGGCGGCCGAGAACCGTCTGAAACTCCAATTCCAGGAGAACTCAACACCCTCTTCAGACCTCTATGGTATTGCACGACACGGGTGCACAGACCTGCATGCAGACAGATAGTACATTCATACACATACAGAAATAAATAAAATAAAAAAAAGTCAAGTTCATTTTTGTGGACCATGTACTGTTCTTTTTTTTTTTTTTGGTCTTTTTGAGACAGGGTCTCTCTTTAGTTTCAGTTGGCCTGGAGCTCTCTCTGTACACCAGGCTGGCCTTGAACTCATAGAGATCTGCCTGCTTCTGCCTCCTGAGTGCTGGGATTAAAGGTGTGCACCACCATGCCCAGCTTCCATGTACTGTTCTAAATGAGCTATTGTGGCAACCTGAATCCTCACTTATACATAGAAGGGCTGGTTTTGGTGAAAAGCTCTCACAGGTACATCCTCTTTAACTGGGAAATATGTAGATGTGTGCATATATATCCACAAATCTGCCTATAGAGATTCTATATATGCATAAGTTATTGGTAGCTTGTTAATAATCATCGGCAGACAGTTTTTCTGAGATTTTCATGGTTCTCTCAGCAAATACTGTCATCTTCTGAACTATATTCAGCATTTTTTTAATTTCATTTATTTTTGAATGTGTATGAATGTACTGTCTGCATGTAGGTTTGTACACCCGTGTCATGCAATGCCACGGAGGTCAGAAGAGGGTCTTGGATTCCCCTGGAACTGGAGTTCTCCTGGAATTGGAGTTACAGACGGTTCTTAGCCGCCATATGGGCGCTGGGGATCGAACCCGGGTCCTCTGCAAGAGCAGTCAGTGCTCTTAACCGCTAGGCTATCTCTCCAGCCCCTATATTCAGCATTTTAACAATGGTTGTTCTTGTTCAGAAATTGCTCCACTTATCTCTAGACACCCACACACACATAGACACACACACACACACATCAAAACAGTCGTTTTTAAATTAGAGTGTGAAATCACAAGAATCGAACCTCATCAGCTAGTTATCATTCTGAATTCTGGCCAGAGGTACCCACAAGCATTTGGAAGCTCTTACCTTCACATACAGCTGCTGGAATTCCTCGAGATTCAGCCTCCCACTCGGACAGTCCTTGAGGAACCCCTTGTACCACTGTTTGAGCTCATGTTCATTGAACTCGGTGCTCTTCACCAGGTCCTCCATGACTTCAGGGGCCAGTTTGCTGTTCTGTTTCCCCATTCTGCCTGCAAAAAAGCACATCAATGCATTTAATACTGTGGCTATGACCATGTCAACTTTGACCAAAGCAGAGGTGTGAGGATCTCTTGGTTGGAAGTCATTCTAGCCTGTTTGATTACAGCCTCCTCTAGCCTGCATCCTTCCTCTTGGGGTTTTTAGAACACAAAGAAGAAAATCCCCTTTGGACAGTTCCAAGAGCTATGTAGATCATCCTTCCTGTCATTATGTCTATTGTTACATTACATTGACTCTCAAGTGGAAACTAGGAGTCCATCAATCTTTTGCTCTTCATATCAAGTAAATGGAAGTTCTTTTCCTTCTCCTTCTGTGAATTACAATTCCCTAGCATCTGATGCTTGGGCAGTCTATTTCTGTATTTTTATTAGATGGGATTATTGACAACAACAGAAAGAGGACTTTATAGCTAAATGCTTAAAAAGTGACATGTAAAAATGGATCATCTATCACAAGGGTATCTTAGCTGACCCAGTTTCAAAGTTGTGACTGTTTTTTTCAAATGAAGACAGTTCATTTTCATTAGTGATATTAATTCTTTCCTCTTCTCATCTTCAAACTTTTAAATTATAATTTAAAGATTTTATGTGTATAAAGTGTTATGCCATTTATGTAGATGCACTGTGTTATGCAAAACTGGAGGAAGAGAGGAGTGTGTTGGACCCCCCAGAACTAGAGTTACCGATGGTTGTTGGCCACATGTGAGTACTGGACTTTGAACCCAGGTCTTCTGTAAGAACAGCTAGTGCTTTTAACTGCTGAGCCACTTCTATAGACCCTTCAACTATTTCTTAGGAGATTGTCTCCTAAGAAAATGTTGCCTTTTTCTAGAGATTTTTTTTAGTGAATATTCATTGACATGAGATTATATCTTGGTATTTTTACCCACAGTAAGTTAAAAATAATGAAATAATAGTGCATAAGGTGATGTCATCTACATGAATCATGTATAGGTTTGTATGGTCAATAGTAGAGCACAGGGTAGGACAACAAGGTAGATTTGGATATTGCTGATTTGACATGTACTTATATGTGTTACAGAAGTAGAAAATATCTTTTTCAATTTCTTCATAAATAAATTAGTAGATATACTAAAATCTAGCTTTAATGTGATGGTTATTTAAGAAATAAATAGATAAAGATGGAAAAGAATACCTTGAAATTAAAATAGTTGTATTGCTAGAAAATGAAGACTTGAAAATCCTTTTAAAGTTGTTGTTTTATAATAATAATTAAAGAACTGAAAAATGCCAGTAAACCACTGACTGACCTAAAAACTCATGAAAATCTGAGGAATCACCATATTGTGAAAAGTACCAGAAGATACTTAAAATCTAGAGGAGAGTGAGTTAGGTTTTGAAGAATTAACCCAAGTGGATCCAGTGATTCCATGAGCTCTAAACAGGTCTATACTTGCAACAGACCTGAGAGGAAAATGCCTTCTCCTACTTCATCACTGTTGTTATTTTAATCTTCACCTAAAACAGATCCCACGCCCTTCTTCAGTACCTGTCCTTCCTGACATTGAAGAGTTCTTTACTGCAATGAAATCAAACCATGCTTGTTTCTTCCAGGATAGCTTCCACCTTGGCACCCATCCCAGGAGCACTCAGCAGAGTCAGATGGTACCATCGGGATGACCAGTTATTTCGCAAGTTCCTGTTTGACAAAGGGCCCCTGGGATCCACAACTCTGCCCTTTCTTATGGAACATCTCTACTTACTTTTGCTCTTAATTTCAGTTCAAAGTCTCTTATTAGCAACTGTCTCTTAATTATAAGTTGCCGTGGGATTCCACAGCTGCATTTGGAAATCAAGTGGGTGCTCAGGTGTGAGATTTAATTAATCTGGGTAAGAAAACTGTAATTCATTGCTATCCAGATGATCAAAAGACAGACACCAGAAATTTCAGGCTGTCGCTTTGTTCTTTTTGGTAGAAGAGCATCAACCTTTGTTATTGATTGGAATCCCACCTAACAGCAATCCCTGCTGAGTATGAAGTGCTGGCCTGCAGAAGGCCATAGACATATCCTAACAAAGCAGGGTGGTCCCCTGAGCACCTTAGTGACTTGTACATTGCACAATTAAAGAAGGCAGAGCTGGGGGCTGAAAGATTTACAAGACTCCAATTTATCAGCAGAGACAGACTGGGGACGAAAGCATCTTGGGGTAAGGAAGAGGAGGAGCAAAAAGGAAGGTCTGAGAGACCTGAATCAGTTCCAAAAAGGGATGGAAGAGGGATCAGTGACTTTGCTACACTGGCTGACTTGTTCAGAGAAGAGTAGTTTACCAAAACCACACACGTGGAAGTGAATTTGTAGTAATTAATCATGAGAAATGGATTAAAGGGAATTGAAGACCATCCCTCAAGTATTTTTAGAAATTTAATAGTGTATCAGTTTAAGAAAACTTGCATTCTCCATGGATCATTTGTGATGCCTTAACCTGTTCCCACTGGCTGGAAGAGAATAATCTCTTATACACACAAAGGGCATTGTTAGGACTGAGTCATCATTCTGGAGAACCAAATACATAACTTCATGCCTTTTGTTTATAGTCATAACCAATGCTATTGCTCAGGTGTGCCCGGAGAGGGTGGGTCATGAACAACGTCAAGTTCTGGCCTGTTGCATTGTGCTGCCACTGCCCTCATCAGGCCTCACCAGGCCTTTACCTCTTCCTTTGCTCCTGACTCTATCCTACCTCCCAGAGTGCAAAGCTGCATGAGTAAAGATTTGAACTACAAACCTTGCCATTGAATCTGTTCCCTCACACCTCAGCACTTCTCCTTTGTCTCAGCACACAGCCCCATCGAGCCCTGCCTGTTTGTGACATCACTTCCTGCCAGTCTGTCTTTTTACTTTATGCTACCAATAGTGAATGCTACGGGTCCTGGAACGTGCATGTTGCACACACTTCTGTGCTTCCTAGAATGATAGCCACCTTTGTCTTCTTGGCCAACTTCTCTCTTTTCTTTCAACCTCAGCTCTCACCCCACCTACTTCATGAGACCTTCATGGCACACTGAGCCTCTTGTTCTCAGTCTCTCTCTTCTCTCATTAAAGCTTCCATGACCATTATTTACTTCTCTACTGTACTGCTGAGAGAGAGAGAGAGAGTCTTTGCATCCTTGGTAATTTGCATTAGATGTTCAACAAATATTTCTTGAGAGAACAAGAAATGAGGACTGACATGTTTGGTATATATTTTATATATTTTTTATATATTTTTTTTCTCTGTGAAAATATAAAACATAGTCCACAGGTGGCAGGAATGTTTTGCTTGAGTGTTGTGGAAAATAGCCTGTCCTCCTAAAGATGGGTCACCTGTCTGTTCTCATTCCTTAATTTGGAACACTTTAAGGGGAGAGTCTATGTCTTTTACTTCAGTATCCTTAGTGACTGGTATAAAGATGGTGCTTAGTTTGATGAGCGAATAGATATAAATAGATTGATGTTTCCAAATTAGAGGCTTTTCATTCCTGGATGCAGTGATACAAGCCAAGTTACATTTCTTATTATGGACCCAGGATGGCAGAAATGGCAAAAAGATAGTGATTCCTATAAAATTCCCAAGCTGAGGTCCCATGACGTACAGAGGGGATGCATGCCACTTCTGACTCCCACTTTACTCTGTGGCTGTGGAATATTTTTCTTCCTTCTTAGTTTCTCCACTTAAAAGAAAATAGCAGGGGCTGGAGCGATGGCTCAGCAGTTAAGAGCACTTGGCCGTCCTTGAAGAGGACCTGGGCTCCATTCCCAGCACCCATAGGGTGGCTCATAACCATCTGTAACTGCAGTTCCAGGGAATCTGATGCCTTTTCTGACTCCATTTTAAAACACAGATGCACTTACACAGATGCAGGCAATATATGCATACACATAAAATAATAAATAAAATGTATTTTTTAAAAGAAAAGAACAAGTTGGGCCAAGGGATCGTCTAAGCTCTTCTAACCCCACCGTTCACTGATTGGCTGCTCGAAATTTCTAACTATGAAAGTGTGAGTCGTAGACTGGCCTAAGCACATGTCTGCTCTGTGAGTCATAGACTGGCTTGCCCAAGAGCATGTCTGCTCTGGATTTTCACCTGGGAATCCGTCAGCACTTGAGCATTTTTGTTATTCAAGAAGGGAGGGGACAAAAACCAGAGAACCAGAGTGTTTTATTTTTAAGTTGGTATTTCAGGCAATAAGGTAAAACCCAGCCCCACCCAAGACCAAAAGAACTCAGGGCTTGAGATGAAGTAGGGAGAAGCCCGGGGCTAGGTAACAGAAGGAGCTGGTCACTGTAAGAACTTAGTAAGGATAGAGCCTTGAAGAGGATCAGTTAATTGCAAATGGCACTCAGAATAGATGGGGCTTTATGTATTATTTTTTATTTACATTATTATTATTATTATTACTACTACTATTAGGTGTATGAGTGTACTGCCTGCCTGTATTTAAGTACACTGGTGTCATAAGGAGGTGTTGGATCACCTCGAACTGGAGTTACAGATGGTTGTTAGCTGCCATGTGGGTGCTGAGAACCAAACATGGGTCTTTTGAAAGAACAGTCAGTGCTCTTAACCACTGAGCCATCTTTTCAGCCTGTATTATCTTTTCATAGGAAAGGCTTTTGTGTAACAGTATCCACTCATGTAACAATGCTGTCTGAAAGAGATAATCATTGCTCACTTTTTACTGATAGTGGTTTGAAGGTCAGAGAAGGTAAGTGGTTTGCCCTGCATAACTAGCCAGGAAAGGTTTAGTAAGTAAGGCAGGATCACACACACACCACACACACACACACACACACACACACACACACACACCCCTACTCCTTTGCTTATGAATATAAGCATCACTTCCTCTTGCCTGGAGGCCTCAACCATCTCAGTTCATGGTTCTGCTGCAAAGTTTGCAGATTTCCTATCCATGTCCTCCCTGGTCCAGATGGCAGATTCTAGAATGAAGAGGTAAGCAGTTCTTTGGAGACAGCCAGGGGAGCTTCATGTAGGAGAGAAAACCTGTTTGTTATTCGTGTGTGTGTGTGTGTGTGTGTGTGTGTGTGTCTGTGTGTGTGTGTGTGTGTGTCTGTGTCTGTGTGTGTGTCTGTGTTGAACTTGTCTCTATCCCAGTCTGCTCTGTTTAGTGTATGCAGCTTCCCAGGATATCCCAGGGTCTGTTGAGTGCTGTGAGGCTCACAGCACTCTCTGCACAGTCAGCTCCTCCCAGGTAATCTGGCAATTGGCCTGGCTGAATCTTCCTTCATAAGATTCATTGACAGCCTGGCTGGCTGAGATGGAGCAGTCCAGCCACATGTGCAGACACACAGCAGCATAAGTACAATGGGAAACAAGCTTGGACACCAGCCCAGAGCAGCAGCACAAGGACTTTGGGGCACAGGCCTTAGACCTCTAGAATGCCTGCAATACTCACTAGGGTAGAAGAAGGCTTGGAGAGAAGCCAGGCTGGCCCTCGTGTGTGTCAAATTATCCAGGTCAGCCTCAGATAAATGAACTCTTCTTACTGGCCATTGGCTCCCGGTCTGTACATTGAAATAACTTAGAAGAGACTGGTCTTGGTCAGGCTTCGGTTCTGGCATGCCCTTTTGTTGCTTGACACCTGTCTAAACCCTCTGCTCCTGCAAGGCTTGGTCGGCCCAGTCCTGCCTTCTGCATGACATCATTCTACTGGCTTTCACTACTCCACCCCTCTGTACTTAACATTACAGTTTTGTGTCTCTAATGGTGAGAGACATTATCAACAGAAGCAGGCAGAAGCCCTCAAACCAACTCAGCTTGGGAGGTACTTCTAAACATATTCTGTTGAAAAGGCTCTTTGCTGGGTATGGTAAGATGTAAAGGGAAGACTTAGTCTCAACCTTGGAAGGACTCAGGAAACACTCATACATCTTAAATCCAAGCATGAGGAAGTGGGTGGTCACAGTAGAAAGGTATAGTGACAGATGACGGACACAGAGACAAATTCCTGCCAGTCAGGTCATCTTATTTGTGACTGGTCCCTAGGTGGAAACTCTTCCAAACCAGTCTGAATGCAAGAATTCTTGCCCTTCCCCCAACAGCTATTTCTGTGGGACCCTCCCTGAAAGGGAAATCTGAACTTTGCACCCCAGATTACCATCCTGGGTCAACTCGTGGCACACCACTGAAGGCATGAAGGGAAGCGACAGGATCCGGTCTAAGCAGAGAACACCTGAAGCCACATACTCTACACCCAAGTTCTCCCTGACTCCACAGTCTCTCTTCCTGTTATCCTGATGCAATTTCCAGATCCTGACACTGGGGACTGGCATAAAGAGTTCAGATACCATACCACTAGGAAAGAACAAAGCTGGAGAGATCTGCTCCGGCTCGGAACCCTGTAGTTTTAGGCTGGAGGGTTTGGAACTCAGGAAGGTGATAGCTCCTCTTAGCTCACAGGAGTAGCTGAGAACAGAGTGGTGATGAGAAGCCTATGACCCTGAGCCAGCTGGTGAATGACTCCTGATCCCTGCAATGTGCCGTCCCCAAGCCAAAGGTTCAAAGCCTATAATCAACCAGACATGTTTATCTCTGTGCAAGGAGGTTCAAAGAGCCCCCATTGCCGTTCCCCTAGGGTCTGATAAACAAATGATTCTGGGTTATGAGTTTCTAGAGACTGTTCATCCTGAAAACTAGGTCTCAAAGTTGCCCAGAATCATTGTGCGGTGGTTTCCTTTTGAATAAAAGTGAATATCTGACACGTTGGCAATTTCTATTTCTTTCTTTTTCCTCATCAGAGAGCCAAGAATTCACAAGGCCCCAGGAGCATGTCTCAGGGGGCAGCAAGGCTGCTGATGGCAGGCTGGCATTTCAGTGCCGCTGTCTGGGAACCAAGGCAGCTTCAGGGAAGAAAAGTCCTTTCTCACAGGATTCTCCGATGCCACCGCCTCAAATCTCAACCTCGTGGGATGACAGTTGAGGTTCTGTCCCACGAGCTTGAAATAGGCAATAGGTTTAGGCTTCATCCTTGGGGGACACAAGATAAAAGATAAAAGTACATATTTGATCTATAATAAATGAGGAAAAATTCTTTGATGGCCATGGCAAGCGACAAGATCTGCCTAAGAAAGTGTCATGAATACATGAAGGTGAAAGTAGAGGTGGGTCCCAGGGGATCAGCTATCCAACTGCTGTGTTTTCTAGTTGGAGGCCGGGGGAGGTCAGGGCATGTATGCCAGGGAACACAGGGCTTTAGTAACAGAGCTCAGTGGTGCCCTCAGCAGGAGCTTTGGAGCTTGCTGCTGTGCTTTGATCCTGGAGCACCGGGGTGACAGAGGGTTGCCTGCAGAACTATGAAGAGCCTGTGTGTATGCTCAGGGTACAAAGAAAGGCATCCCCTGTTAGGCCTGTCTTAGGTGCTATTTATCAAGTTCCTACCTGAGTAGTCACTAGGTAGGATGCACACTGAATTCCTGAAGTTGCCCTGTGATTTTAGAGGAGCAGCATATCCCTGACTCCAGGCCAGGAGTTGTGAGTGGACTTAGTAGGTATTCCCAAGACAATCTCCCTAGGTAACTTGGAGTCTAGGTGCTCAGAGACTCTGAGTTGCAAAGGGCCCTAATTGCCAGATTTTTCCACGGCAGGTCAGACTACCTTGTCTTCTTCTTACTGTTTTCTAAAGCACAGGCAGCATGTCTCAATGATCTGAGACATGTGACTCAAACCAAAGCCATATTTGTCACAGGACTGCTTGTATACAATGCTGGAAAAGTTTCTTCTGTTTTTCTCTGCCTTCTTCCTGCCTTTTTCCACATTCAATTAGACTGAGTATAGTGGGGGAAAAGTTTGTGCTAGAATCAGGCTTGGGTTGGAATCATGTCCCTGCTAAATATAAGTAGAAGACTTTTGTTGAGTTAAAGCAACAGGGCCCCCCTTTCTCAAAGAGAAATGATGGTAATCTGCTCATGGGGCTGCTATGAGAGTAATTGAGATAACATATTCAGTTCTTTCCAATAGTACCTTCCACGAAGCAGGTGTTCACCCACAATATCCTCATCAGAGGACCCAGCTATTAGGCTGCTCCAGAAGATAGAGAAATGATACTTCAGGATTGTGACCAAGAGGAGAAGCATCCAGGAATCATCTTAGATGGTCAGGCCTGCTTTGTATGAACAGAACATAAATCTTGGGGTAGGGGAATTCTAAGGTGGCTTTGATGACTCTGTGTTACAGTTTGAATATGAAATATCCCCCATATGCTCAGGTGTTTGAATGCTTGGTGTCCGGCTGGTGCTGCTTTGTGAAGTTTTGGAACTTAGGGACTATCACCTAGCTGACAAAAGAAAGTTTCTGGGGATGAGCATTGAGGGTGGTATGGTTCTGGCTCAAAGTCTCTGCTTCATGATCTGCTCAGATGCAACAAGTTGTACTATAAGTTCCCACAATAATAGACTCTGCTAGATAGCTTTGGTTGTCAATTTGACACATCTGGGTAGAGGAAACCTCAATTGAGGAATTGTCTTCATCGGATTTGCCTGTGGCCATATCTGAGGCATTTTCTTGATTGCTGAGTGATGTTGGAGGGCCCAACTCTCTGTGGATGGTGCCGCTCCTGGGCATGTGGTCCTGTATTGTATAAAAATGTGAGCAGAGCACAGGCCAGAGGAGCAAGTCAGTAAGAAGCATTCTCCCATGGGGCTGGAGAGATGGCCTAGCGGTTAAGAGTGCCGACCGCTCTTACAGAGGACCTGGGTTCGATCCCGAGCACCCACATGGTGGCCAAGAACCGTCTGAAACTCCAATTCCAGGAGAACTCCAGTTCCAGGGGAATCCGACACCCTCTTCTGACCTCCGCGGCATTGCATGACACGGGTGCACAAACTTGCATGCAGACAGTACATTCATACACATACAGAAATAAATAAAATAAAATAATTTTTTTTTTTAAAAAAGAAGCATTCTCCCATGGTCTGTGCTATAGATTCCTGACCTGAGTTCCTGCCTTGGCATCCCTTGATGATGGGCCGTGGAAATAAATAAATCCTTTTCTCCACAACTTGGTTTTGGTCAGTGTTTTTATCACAGCAATTGAAAAGAAACTAGAAAATGGATCTACCTACTCCAGCCACCATGTCTTCCTACCATGATAGACTAGTCACACCCTTTGAACTGTGAGTCAAAATAAATCCTTCCTCTCTTTAGTTGCTTCTGTCACAGTGACTTAATGGTTAATCTTTAACTGTCATCTTGTCACAACCTGGAATAACCTCACAGGAGAGTTTCAATGAAGGTTTTCTAGATCATATTGGTCTTTGGGAATGTCTCTAGGGTGTTGTGTTGATTGTTAATTGTTGTAAGAAGATCCAGTCCATGGTGGGCAGCACCATTCCCTAGGCAGAGAAGGGTCTTGAACAGTATAAGAAAAGAGAAAGCTAACTGACAGCAAGCAAGCAACTAAGGATCCATGCATTTATTCTCTCTCTGCTCTTGATTGTGGATGTGTTGCTTGAGTTCCTACTTTGGCTTCTTCACAATAGTGGACTGTAACCTGGAACTGAAAGCCAAATAAACCTGTTCTTCTCTAAGTTGCTTTATATCCCAGTATTTTTCACAGCAATATAAGTGAAACCAAGACAGTGAGATAAATGGAACAAATTCATTCAGCTTCTTTCAAGTAAAAGTGCTTTATATATGACCTGGCAGAAGAAAGTTACTTAAGGATCCCACAGCCCAGGTGAAGCATCATCTGTTGAGCGAAGATTTCCATCTAGTTCTTGGCTCACCCACTGCACAGAAGTGTGAGTTGATTAATAGCTGGTAACCTTTTATGTGGGATGGATTTAAACAGCCATCCATTTTCTTCTGCACCCTGCACCTTATTTTTATTTCCCTGTGCATCCAACCATTCTATGTATTTCTGAGAAACAGCTTCTATGAAAGGAAACAGGCTGTCTTTGGCACTGTCAGAACCTCACTTGGTTCTGTGAGGTAACGGAGGAAATGCTTTCATTAATAATCACAGCCTTCTGCCCAACAGATTGTGTTCTGGGCTGTGCTGCCAAGTCCCAGTGGGGAGGGACCATGGCCCTTATCTCAGAGCAGCAGGGAGCTGCTGAGAGAGGAGCAGACCAGGAGTGTCCCCTGTTACCCCTTCAACCTCCTCACGATGGTGCTGAGCCTTGAGTACTGGAATTTCTACCTTCTTGTTGCTCTCAGAGTGAGGCCTGGGGTTATAGGAAGGGCCAGAGGCATGTGCACATGTTTACAGTAGTAGTTAAGTCAGGATGTCCTTATCTTCAGCATCTTAGGCCACTGTATTTTCACAACATTACTGAGAGATGTTTGTACTCAAATGTTTCTAAGTTGTTATCACTACAGTAATTCTAATAATATACTTTAACTCATATGCCTAGGGAGATTATTTCATTTTGCTTTTTGAAGCAAGGTCATGCTTGGAATTTACTGTGTAGTCTAGGCTGGCCTTGAACTCATGGATGATTCTCTTTTCTCTCCCTTTGAATGCTAGGAGTATAAGCATAAGCCACCATGTCCTGCTGTCTGGATCTTAAATCCAGATAAGTTTGAAATTCTCATACAAAGAAGGCTTTATATAAGCAGACTGTTCTACTTAAAAGAAATGTGATGCTGAAAATGAATTGGTTTCTCCTTTCTTTGTCTCTTTCTCTCTCTCCCTTCCTTCCTTCCTCCCTCCTTCCCTCCCTCCTTTCTTTCTTTCTTTCTTTCTTTCTTTCTTTCTTTCTTTCTTTCTTTCTTTCTTTCTTTCTTTCTTTCTTTCTTTCTCTTCCTCTCTCTCTCTCTCTCTCTTTCTTTCTTTCTTTCTTTCTTTCTTTCTTTCTTTCTTTCTTTCTTTCTTTCTTTCTTTCTTTCTTTCTTTTCATTCTTTCACCCAAACTGGCCATGAACTTGTGTAGCTAAGGGTAACTTTGAACTACTGAACTTTTATCTATCTTCTAGGTGCTCAGATTGCAGGGATGTACCATCACAGTTTATGTGGTGCTAGAGATGGAACCCAGGTCTTTATGACAGATAAACACTCTATCAACTGAGGTATATCCCTATCTCCAATTCATTCATTTCTTCAACAAACTTTTACTTAGTATTATTGTAGTATATTCCCAAATCTATCTCCAGAGCAGGTATTTTCTGAACACCAGATAACATATCAACAGCACGCTAGACATTTCTACCATCAAATCCTATAACAGCACTAAACTTCACCTATCAAGTTATGTGAACCACTTCAAACTCAACTAATTATCTAAAGATGAGCTATAGCCACATTGACTCAACATGGTACCCCAAAGTTCTCTTCCCCTTTAAATCTCATTTCTTAATGCCTAGCTGGGTAAGCGGACTTGCCATCTGCCTGGGTCCCATGTGAAAGTCTGCTCTCTTGGACTTCTCTGTTTCCCTGTTTCTGTATCTCTTCAGTTGTCAAGGTCAGGAATTGATACACTCTATTTCTTACCTCAATCCTGTCTACCTCTCTCTGCTGTCACCACTTTGGTTTAGGCCACAATTATCTCCTGCTTTGATGGTGACAGTGGCGTCCTGATTGCTTCCTCGGTTAGTCTTACCCTCGTAAAATCCACCTTCCACATTAAAGCTTGAGTATTCTCTATAAAATGCAGAACTCAATCAGTTGCCCTGTGTCAACACTCCAGTGGTGTCTCGCCATCCTCTTTCTGAAATCTAACCCTTGTAAGGCTTTCCAGACCTGCTCATGGGCCCATCATGCCCCTGAAGTCTCTCCTCCTTTGTCCTCCCTTCTGGCTTCTAAAACTCTTCAGTATCTTTTGTCCCCAGGTTCCCACCTGATGCCTCAAGTTTCTCTATCATGTCTCACCTCATGATAGTTCTGTTGCTCTGAGGTGTTTTCAAGTAAGTAGCTTTATCTCGTGCTTCTAGTGCTCAACTCATATTTTGAGGCATTTTTGTCATCAGTGAGTTGAACATCTGGCTTCTAATTTTGTACCCTGAACACATTTTGTAGAGCCATCATCCCTGCATCTCCACACCACATGTGTCACACGTGTCCTACCTCACAAGACTGGGAGCTCTTCAAGGCCAGAGTGATTGTTTTGGTCTTTAATTGAGTTCAAGAGTCCACCACTGAACAGGTACCTAGGACTGTTGTTGAATCAGTGACCTAGTATGTAATGTAAGCCCTATTGTCAACAGCTAGAACTTAGCTGTTCTGTGATAAGAAATAAAGATCAAAGATAGCTATGCTAAGTGTCATTATTGTGTGTATGCTGTGTGTGAGAGTGAGAGAGAGTGAGAGAGAGAGAGAGAGAGAGAGAGAGAGAGAAACTATACATTAAATTCTTGTTAGGGACTCACAACAAAACTTTTTCAGATACTGAGACTGAGTAAAGGATATATTTTTTTTAATTTAAAAAAAATTTTTTTTTAATTTTTTTTATTATTTATTTTTGTATGTGTATGAATGTATTTTCTGCATGCAGGTCTGTTCACCCGTGTCGTGCCAATGCCACGGAGGTCAGAAGAGGTGTCGATTCCTCCCCTGGAACGGATTGTTCTCGTAGGAATTGAGATGTTACAGGGACGGTTCTTAGCCGCCATGTGGGTGCTGGGGATCGACCGGTCCTCTGCAAGAGCGTGTAGTGCTCTTAAGCCGTAGGCTATACTCCAGTCCACTCTCAGAGTTATAATCAAAGAAATAAATAGTCACACAAGTCTGCAAAGAATATATACAATGAAGTTTAGTCTAGCATTGTGCAAAATGATTTATTTTCTGATGGGGGGCCTTTGTGTAAGCTCAGAAAAATCTCTACCACTGAACTATATATCCATCTAAATGACTTAAAATATCATTTTAAGAAACAAGCAGACTTGAGCTCCAGTACCACAAGGAGCAAACAAAACAAACAGAAAGCCTGGCGTCTATCACACAAAACTGACTAAGTACATTTTTGTAGAGCTACATAGTGGGAATTATTGTACGCATTAAAAATGATAAGGAAAAAATGATAAGACAACAGGGTGTGGTGGCATACATCTTTAATCCCAACTCTTGGGAGGCAGAGATAGGTGGATCTCTTGAGTTTGAGGTCAGTCTGGACTACATAGTAAGTTCTAGGCCGGCCAAGGCTGCACAGTGAGATCCTAAGAACAAGAGAGGAAAATCGGCACTACGTTGGTTGACACGCATTGTATGGCTCCAGGTCTTTTTCAGGCAGGCTCTCCATGTATCTCCACCTGGCCCGGAATTGGCAATGCAGGTTGCGCTGGCCTTGAACTCATAGATCCACGTGACTCTGCTTCCTGAGTGCTGGGATTAAAGGTGTGCGCCACCATGCTTGGCTGAATATTTTCAAGGATAAACACTTACCCAAGACATATCAATTCCAAAGTGAGGCAAAAGGAAACTGGAGGTGATGCCATGGGACGCCAGTGAAGTGACAGTCTCGCGAGAACAATGCGGACTAACAGTACACTATGAAAGCACAGATGGTGACATGACAGATGTTCCGCATCAGTGCAGGACAACGTGACTAACAGACACTTGAACAGTGGTGACAGTGCTCCAGGAACAACGTGACTAACAGACACATGACACAGTGGTGACCGTGCTCCAGGAACAACGTGACTAACAGACACATGACACATGGTAAGGGCTCCAGGAACAACTGACTGCTACCACAGAGCAACATAGCACACGATGTGGTAACTAAGAGCATGACATCCAGAACAACGTGACTAACAGACACATGACACAGTGGTACAGTGCTCCATGAACAACGTGACTAACAGATACATGACACAGTGGTGACAGTGCTCCATGAACAACGTGACTAACAGACACATGACACATGTAGGTGACAGTGCTCGCATGAACAGTGACGTGCCAGAACAACGTGACTAACAGACACATGACACAGTGGTGACAGTGCTCCAGGAACAACGTGACTAACAGACACATGACACAGTGGTGACAGTGCTCCATGAACAACGTGACTAACAGACACATGACACAGTGGTGACAGTGCTCCATGAACAACGTGACTAACAGACACATGACACAGTGGTGACAGTGCTCCAGGAACAACGTGACTAACAGACACATGACACAGTGGTAAGAGTGCTCCATGAACAACGTGACTAACAGACACATGACACAGTGGTAAGAGTGCTCCATGAACAACGTGACTAACAGACACATGACACAGTGGTAAGAGTGCTCCATGAACAACGTGACTAACAGACACATGACACAGTGGTGACAGTGCTCCAGGAACAACGTGACTAACAGACACATGACACAGTGGTAAGAGTGCTCCATGAACAACGTGACTAACAGACACATGACACAGTGGTAAGAGTGCTCCAGAACAACGTGACTAACAGACACATGACACAGTGGTAAGAGTGCTCCATGAACAACGTGACTAACAGACACATGACACAGTGGTGACAGTGCTCCATGAACAACGTGACTAACAGACACATGACACAGTGGTGACAGTGCTCCATGAACAACGTGACTAACAGACACATGACACAGTGGTGACAGTGCTCCACGACAACGTGACTAACAGCACATGACACAGTGGACGTGACTAACAGACACATGACACAGTGGTGACCGTGCACCAGGAACAACGTGACTAACAGACACATGACACAGTGGTGACAGTGCTCCAGGAACAACGTGACTAACAGACACATGACACATGTGCTTGACATCCCCAAAAGAAAGACTAAAGCAGAGAAGCCATCACAACAACCTGTTAAGTTGGGAAATCAGGTCACAAAGCAGTATTCAAGTACCTGTAGCATCACCTCGCTTTGCTTAATGCAAGCTTGCATGCACAGGACATCTGACCAGTTCCTAATTTATATTAAAATCTTAATAGTGGTTATAAATGCTGCCAGGCCAATTATAATATTTCACTCTCTCCTCTGCAAGTCTCTGAACTTTTTACTGTAAGCTCAAAAAAAATCACTCAAACAATTTTTATTTCAACCAAACAAACAGAAGTCTTGGGAATTTGTGGATGAGAACCACCCTGCTGCTTTTTCTCAGCACTGCTCTGTTTTAAAATTTTTTTTTTTTTTATTTATTTCTGTACGTGTATGAATGTACTGTCTGCATGCAAGTTTGTGCACCCGTGTCGTGCAGTGCCGCGGAGGTCAGAAGAGGGTCTCGGATTCCCCTGGAACTGGAGTTCTCCTGGAATTGGAGTTTCAGACGGTTCTCGGCCGCCATGTGGGAGCTGGGGATCAAACCCGGGTCCTCTGTAAGAGCGGTCGGCGCTCTTAACCGCTAGGCCATCTCTCCAGCCCCAGCACTGCTCTGTTTTTAAACAACTCTCAACATTACTTCAAAACTCCCTGGTAGTCACAGGTCTTTAGTTCTGAAACTATTCTGTTCACCACTTAATGAAATGAATATAGTGATGCCTAAGAGGACTCAGGCTGGCCTATCAACACCCTACAGAAACTGCGATAGGGAGAAATCCTGTGGGAATCAGGCTCTACCAGGTTAGTCATCTCTCTGAGACTTTATCATCTGAGACTGATGGCAATGATTGCAATGGCTGTGATCATCACCAGGCTTAAATAAAATAGAAGAGAAGAAAGAGCCTGCAGATGCTAATGTAAATGCTAAAGCACTGTTCATAACATCTGGGATTCAAAGACAGAAAATTCAAAGAGAAAAAAAGATCATCACATCTGGATGTCCAAGGTTGGGTCTAGCAATGTCTGATAAAGACCTAAAGGGAGCTACTTGAAGGACAAAAGACAAAGATCTAAGATTGCCTCAGAGACAGTAGGATATCTTGGTCAACCTTATGTGCTCTTGTTGTAAGGAACAAGGAAATGATGATTTGCCTGAAAGTGAAGCCCAGCAAGTGTTTTTGCCTCTCCCTATGAGCCAGCGTATTGTAGGAAACCAACCACAGAGGTTGTTGATAAAGGTCACAACTGTTTCTAGATCTTAATTCGATGTATTTCACATGATGTGTGAAGCATACAGAAAGACGTGGGCTTTTTTAGGTAGGGACTAAGAAAGAGTGGATTTCAAATCCCTCACCTGTGAGAGTAAGACACCTGTTGCTGAGCAGGCAGGAGAAGGCCCAAACAGGAAGCTGCAGCAAGAGGGCCCTGCTTCAGGAGGCTCATGCCTAAGAGTCCCCTCTTAGGAGCTTCAGGAGATGAATGGAGAGGACACATTTTTCAAAGGCTGCCAGAGGGGTGCTGACCCTCTTTGATATCTGTCCAGCTCTGAATTAGGTTCACTCTGTCCTTGCTGGGTCTCTGTGAAGTATTCAGCAAGGCTGGAACAAAGCACTTCATTATGGCACATGAAAAATATCTTGAAAGGGACAATGCCAAGGCTAGGAGGGCTAAAATTAGACCTTCCGGTTGTGTTTGACTTGGCAGTCTTGTGCACAGGCTGCTAATGTGCCATCCTCCCCTCAGCACTGGGCCTTCAGAGAGCAGGTAACAGGTGTTGAAGGAGAGGAAGCATTGTTTCCTCTGGTACCCTGTGGGGATGACAAATGCTTCTGGGTCCTTGTCATTGCCTCTAGAAGCAGTATATTGAATAATACTTAGTTTCTACACAGCTAATTTGCAGATTAAGATAAAACCATATTGTTTTTTCTCATTAATCTAATGCCCTTCCATGTTGAAACCAGAAGGAAATCTCAAGAAAATCACAGAGTGTCTTTGAAGCTTGTAGGTGTTTATCTAGGAACATGCAGCTTTGCCTGTGTAACCACTGCAGAATCCAGGGACCTAGTTATCCAAGTCTTACATCACACTGTGGAGCAGTATCCTCTGCACCAAGACCTAGGCCTTGTGTTACACTGATCAGACACAACTGTATGCTCATGCTTTGGAGAGCTTTCTTATTCTATTAATTCAGTATTGGATATGAATAACTCCCTTAGAATACTAAATGAAGTACTAACTCTATGCCTGATATGTTAGCAGTAATGACAGCAGTTTACAACATCAAGTACTCACTGTGCGTTCATGGATTGTCTCACTTGATTTTTTTCAGTAATTTCTGTGTGTGGGAGGATGGTATACGTGACTTTGCCTGATTTTGTGTGTACAAGTGTATGTGCAGGTGCATATGTATGTGCTGGCTAGAGACTGAGTCACTTACTATTTGAGACAGGGTCTCTCACTGAACATGGGGCTCACAGATTTGGTGTCATTGAACAGCTCACAAGCCACAGAGATCCTCTTGTTTCTGCTTCCTCAGTGCTGAGATTACATGCAGGTACTATTATGCCTGGCTTTTTATGTGTGTGATGTGTGTCTAAACTCAGGTCTTCATGTGTAGCAAGCACTTTACCAGTTGGATGAACTGAACATTACCCTGTCTTTCTTTTAGAACTGAGGTGAATAAGGCTTAGAGAATCCACTTGTCCAAGGTCACACACAAGGAAATGAGGGACCTGGAATCTGAACCTGGCAGGTCAGGGTTACAGAGGACATTGTTAGCTCTGCTGACTGATTAAAGAAGACAAGAAACAAGAAAGCACTTTCTGGAATAGAAGCTGCTATTTCAGTGCAGAATTTTATCACTCTCCCTCCCTGGCCCAGGGCTATTCTCTCTTTGTACTTCTTTCTTCAGGTGAGACAACATGAGGGGCACTCTGAGACCCAGATCTTCTCCTCCCTATTGTCCATTTGCATTTCTTACTAGAGGGGAAAGGGTATGGATGGTAAATACAAAAGAAGCAATTCGGAAAGCAAAGAGTATTCAGCTTATAGAAGAAAAGACTCCAGGGAGGAAATATGAGCTCTCCTCAAATGCAGGACTTACTGGCACAACACAAACATATAGATCAGTATAACAGGATGGAGCCTCTAGAAATAGATGCAGCTATGCATAATCACTTAATATATGATTAGGGAAGCTTTTCAGAACAAGGGGCAAGGAAACATAATTTTGTAAGTGACCTCATCATCCTTTGATAGCAAATCTGAGAAGTTAATTACACTATATGCCATATATTTAAGAATTATTAACATTTAGGATAAAAATGTTACAGTATTAAATTTTAATATGAAGATAGGTCAAAGGAAACTATTAGAAACTTAAATAATAGAGAAAACAATCACATCTTTTTATTCATATATTTGCTTACAAATCAAATACAAATTATTAAGGAAACTATCAAAATCAGAAGCAACGAATGATCAAGTGTGAGTAGGTAAGTTATTGTAAGAGTAAACACAAAGAGTAAACGAACTGAGAGGAACATGTTTAACTTATTTTTTTAAGGTCTAGGAGCACTTTCTCAACATATTTATTATATAGAAACTATCAGAGTTTTTCCCGATAAATACAAGTTCATAAGATTCAAAGTTTGAGCAGTTAAAAACAACCAGGGGAATGTAAAGAACAACATGGAGAAATAGACACAACAGAAATATCTTTTCTGGACTACAGAAGGACTACAGAAGCTTAAAAGTAAAGAAGAGGGCACGCTGGGGAAAGCATATGAGCTGATTGTAAATAACAGGTGAAATATCAACAAAAAAAGGTTTCTTCTACAAATAAAGGAATGTGGTTAAATTGTATGTTTTTATAGTCCACTAGAAAACGAATGATAGAAATATAGAGGTGCTGGGCATGGTGGCACACACCTTTAATCCTAGCACTTGGGAGGCAGAGGCAGATGGATCTTTGTGAGTTCAAGGCCAGCCTGGTCTACAGAGTGAGTTCCAGGACAGCTGGGGACTACAGGGAGACCGTGTCTTGAAAAGACCAAAGAAAAAAAAAGAATGGGCATATATCTTTGCAGTAGGATGAGTCTTTGGGGCATATACCCAGGAGTGGTATGATTGGGTCAGATGGTAAGCTCATTCCGAGTCTTTTAAGGGTTCTCCACACTGCTTTCCATAGTCATCCTACCACAAAGATATATGCACATCCATGTTTATTGCAGCTCTCTTCACAATAGCAAAGAGCTGGAACCAACCCCATATGCCCCTCAACAGACGAGTGGATGACAAAAATGTGGTACATCTACACAATGGAGTACTATTCAGCAGTAAAGAAGGATGACATTATGAACTTTGCAGGTAAATAGATGGAGCTTGAAGCCATTATGCTGAGTGAGGTGACACAGTCCCAGAAAGACAAATGGAGAATGGTTTCCCTCATTTGTGGATGCTAACATCAAATCCCCCAGATGAAAGGCAAGCTGAATGACAGTATGGTTATATTTTTGGTTTATCTGAAAGCAACTATGTTGTCATAATGTGAATCCCTCAGTGGGTTCTAGAATCCACCCACAGATTATTTTCAGACTCTGTAATTACTGTATATGGGTGGAGAGTATGTATCCCATATTTTAGAATAATATGAAATTAATGGAGGAAAATGCAAATTCCTAAGCATAAAAAAAAGACAGAGAAAGATGCATCACATTTATGATAGAGAACATGATCTGGGATGGCCTGAACAGAAATGAAAAATGATGTATGAAATACATAAAACATCAATAAAAAAACTGATAGAAAAAGAAATAAAGAAGCATCCAGTGTCAATACTTTTTGATCTCAGAAGATCTCTCTCTCTCTTTCTCGCTCTCTCTCTCTCTTTCTCTCTGTATTTTACATAAGCCTGTGGTGTCTATAAGAATGTGTGTGGGTGTGTCTGTCTGTGTGTTCATGGAGGTCAGAGGTTGACTTGGGGTATCTTTCTCTATCACTCTCACTCTCTTCCTTATTTTTAGGGATGGCATCTCTCACTGAACCTAGACCCTGCCATTTCGGTTAGGGTAGCTGGCTAGTGAGCCCCAGGATCTGCCTGTCTCTGTTCACTGCACCCACCACATGCTGGGGCTATAGACATATGTCCCTTCTGTGTGGCTGCTGGGAATCTAAACTTGGGTTCTCACGGTGGCAAGCAAGCGTTTTACCAACTGAACCATCTCCCCAGGCCCAGGAGAAGGTATTTTAAGGAAATAGCCCAAGAGAAAAAAGTTATACAGAAGGTTACACTTATTGCAACTTCACCGAATAATAGAAAAAACAGTCTAGAACTATAAACATTCCCCATGAAGGAAATGAATTGTAAATTACAGAATGTCACCTCAATGGAACAAAAAAATGAATGTAATGTTGGAACACAGAATTGTACTTATGATATGCTAAATGGAACAAGATAAATACAAGATTGAAGTGCTCTATAATTACAACTAGTTACTGCAAAGTAAAGTCAATTGTTTTCCTCTTTTCATTTTTATGGATGAGTAAAAAAGTGTGTACTATGTGCAGAAACCATACAGTGGATGAGAAGATGGAAATGAAAATAAAGTGCTTATTTTCTGGGCAAACTGATGATTCAACACGGGTGAGACATACAACATGCAAGGAAATTAATTGCAAGTTGCAAAAGGGAATGAAAAATGATTCTTGTAACACTGAAGGTTCTGTGGCAACAAATGAGTGTTAAATAGTGTAAGGTTCTTGTGGGCTGCATATTAACTAATATTAAAACAGGAGAACTTGAAAAAAATCTCTGTAAAATGTAATGAATGTTCCCTGTTATGAAGTTGAGAATGTTGAAGTTGTGGAAAGAATAGTTTAAGGTCAGAAAAATAGAACTTAGAACTCAGGCTTTTTCACTCCAAGTTTCATGTTCTTTCTGTAATTTTCTAGAATGTCTATAGTATTTGACCTTCAAAGTACCTAGAGGTAGGTGGTTACATTTAGGTGAATGATGAACGCCCCTTATTTTTTAATGGTTCATGATTTTAAGATTCTGAGTTCTTCTTCTCCATTCTCAGCTTGGAAGGTGACAGCAACCAGGCTGATTTCTTCTTTTGATTTTCCTACTTTTATGCCCTTGGTTGGCCAAAATGGGTTTGTTCTGTTTTGGGCCTTACCTTCAAAAAAGTTTGTGAATTTAATTGAGTGAAATAGAAAAGTGTTAAGGCTCCTCCCTTGCCCACATCCATTCTAAGGCTCAACTGTCATAACATGAGAAACGAATGGGTACAAGGAAAGGAAACAAGCAAACGGATGCCTGGATATTGTCTGGGACTGGAAATTTTGCAAGAGATCCCCATGGAGGATACCTCCTTATTCTGCCTAGTGCATACCTTTATTAAATGGCAGTCATGCCTATTACGATCATGTTTTTGAGAACAACTAGCCACAGATACAATGATGCCCCCATATGATTATAATGGAGTTGAAAATTTCAATGGTCTAGTGACATTACAGCCACCTGAAGTCACAATGTCACTCAAGACACCTCACACAAAGCCAGGCTTAGTGGGTGGAGCACACTTGAGATTCCAGCATGTGGGAGGAAGATGCAGGAGCATCAGGAGGAGATCGAGGTCATTCTTGACTAAATAGCAAGTTTGAGGCCAGCCTGAGTTATATGAAATTCTGTCTTAAAAACCCCCAAAGGGCATGAATGGCCAAATGGTGGAGATCAGGATTCTACAGAGTGTGGCTCCATGGATAGGTCTCCTACACTCAGCTTCACCCATCCAGGGCTCAGGGAACATTGCTAAAGAGGGGGCATAAAGATTGTAAGAGCCAGGGAAATGGTGCAAGACCAAATGGAAATGAATCCTAAAAGCTCCTGGGACCCTGCTTACACGAACCTGTAGCATTGGTTTCTGCATGCACAAGACTCCTGCAAGTTCAACCAGTCAAAAACCCAGCATGGAACAGTAGAAATGGGTAGCAGAACCCAACCTTAGCTGAAGAAATATTGGCAGTTGATTATGGTTGGGTGAGGAAGAACTGGCCTTTTTTAAGAGCAGGATTCCTGATAGGCTGACGAAAGCTCAGAGGATGAACTGGTCAGGGAGAGTAACGCAAATGACACCTAACTCAAATGACAGAAAGTATGAACTCCAGGGGGCTGTGGGAGGGTGCCAATGGAGAAGCCAGTATAAAGGAGGATAAGATTAATTGAGAAATTATGTATGAAACACACAAAAATTCAACCCCCCAAACAATCAAAAGACAAAAAGGAAAGCACTCATATGACTGTGCTGCCAATCGTGCTTAAAAATGTAGCACACTGGGGCTGGAGAGATGGCTCAGTGGTTAAGAGCACCAACTGCTCTTTCAGAGGACCCGGGTTTGATTCCCAGCACCCACATGGCGGCTAAGAACCGTCTTTAACCTTGGCATGGTGGCACACACCTTTAGTCCAGAGGCAGGCAGATCTCTGTGAGTTCAAGGCCAGCCTGGTCTACAAAGTGATTTCCAGGCTAGCTGGGGCTACAGGGAGACCCTGTCCCCCCAAAAACTGTAGCACAAAAAATGTAGCACATACAATAAAAAAAATACTGTTGAGACCTACACAAGATGGTGCCTTTTAATCTTCCATCATGATTGGGAGGGCCTTATGAGGCTCTGCTCTCTCTGAGGAGCTATTGGTAGCTATTGTTGGGAGAAGTGAGTCATTTTCTTCAGTGGTTTAGCCACCCACCAATTCTCATGCAAAACACCCCAATTAAACTCACTGGGTCACAAAAAGTCAAAGTAAACACACTCCTATGAAAATAGGAGGGGGACATAGAAAGAATAGGATTCATTAGGAGTAGGGGAGTGTTGAAAGGGGAAATATGTTTGAAAATGACCAAAATACACAAGATAAATGTATGAGATTGTTAAATAAAAATAATAATGAGGGGCTGGAGAGATGGTCTAGTGGTTAGGAGCGCCGACTGCTCTTACAGAGGACCCAGGTTCGATCCCCAGCACCCACATGGCAGCTGAGAACCGTCTGAAACTCCAATTCCAGGAGAACTCCAGTTCCAGGGGAATCCCACACCCTCTTCTGACCTCCACGGCATTGCACGACACGGGTGCACAAACTTGCATGCAGACAGTACATTCATACACATACAGAAATAAATAAAAATTAATAAAAAAATTAAAAAAATAATAATGATTAGAGCATGCTCTAAAACAGGATGTGGGTAGGCTGCTGAAGCTTTGTGCATCTCATATTTTTACTGTCTTTTAACTGTATCAACCTGTACCATGTATGCATTTCTCAGGTTGTGTTCTGTCAATACATGGTGGATGACTACGCTTGTAAAATTCTATGGACTATATACTTGGTTGCTCTTTTTTTATTATTTATTTATTTCTGTAATGTGTATGAATGTACTGTCTGCATGCAAGTGTGTGCACCCGTGTCGTGCAGTGCCGCGGAGGTCAGAAGAGGGTGTCGGATTCCCCTGGAACTGGAGTTCTCCTGGAATTGGAGTTTCAGATGGTTCTCGGCCGCCATGTGGGTGCTGGGGATCGAACCCGGGTCCTCTGCAAGAGCGTCGGTGCTCTTAACCGCTAGGCCATCTCTCCAGCCCCACTTGGTTGCTCTTTTAAAAAATTTTTTTTTTATTAATTTTATTTATTTCTGTATGTGTATGAATGTACTGTCTGCATGCAAGTTTGTGCACCCGTGTCGTGCAATGCCGCGGAGGTCAGAAGAGGGTCTCGGATTCCCCTGGAGCTGGAGTTCTCCTGGAATTGGAGTTTCAGACGGTTCTCGGCCGCCATGTGGGTGCTGGGGATCGAACCCGGGTCCTCTGTAAGAGCAGCCGGTGCTCTTAACCGCTAGGCCATCTCTCCAGCCCCCTTGGTTGCTCTTTTGAAAGGACTAATTTTAGTGTGTCCCAAGAATTTTCATATGGAAATTTAGTCCAAATTTGAACAAGGGAGATGAAGATAAGAATAAAGCTTGTGCTTTATATAGGAAAACCCAGTATTAATGGTGAGGTAGCAGGGCACTGAACTTCCTGAAAGAATATGATGGTTTAAAATGGGAGGACTGAAAACTCTGTGTTTTGTACTGTTGTCTATAGGGGCAGGGGAAAAAAATCTGTTAACTGAACTCTGCTGACCTTTTCAGAGAAATCTCTCAGCTATTTATCATCTATCTATCTATATCTATCATTTATCATCTACCATCTATATCTATCATGTATCATCTATATCTATCATCTATCATCTATATCCATCCATCCATCCATCAATCTACCACCTATATCCATGTATCATCTATCTATCTATCTATCTATCTATCTATCTATCTATCTATCTATCTATCTATCTATCTCTATTATCTCTATCTATCTATCTATCTATCATCTATCTTCTTTTTTTCTTTTTTTTTATGTGTATGAGTGTACTGTCTGCATGCAGGTTTGTGCACCTGTGTCGTGCAATGCCGAGGAGGTCAGAAGAGGGTGTCGGATTCCCCTGGAACTGGAGTCAAAGATGGTTCTCAGCCGCCATCTCGGTGCTGGGAATCGAACCCAGGTCATCTGTAAGAGCAGTCGGTGCTCTCCAGCCCTATCATCTATCTTCATCATCAGCTATTTATCTTCTATTACATATATGTATTGATCTCTCAAGCATATATTATCTATCTCTCATATATTTATTGATCTACTGATTATCCGTTATCTACCTACCTACTTGCCTAACAGGTATTGAATAGGGAAAGGAATGGGATAGGACTGATTAAGAGCCTCAGGGAATGGAATGGGTGGCACGACAATCTTAAAATGTGTAAGTCAAGTAGACTACCAGATACATGAGGAATATGTCGGAGAACAGATTGAATCAAATCTCAGCCATCAGCTTTCTTGGTGTGCAAGCTGGGCTGCTTGTCTAAGAGGCATGTTTGCCTTTTGAGAACTGCATTCGGTCACCTACCAGTGCAAAAGAAAATCCTAGAATTCTAGAACTGAGACAAACTCCAAAGATCCTGCTTTAGATCAGTTCTTTCATTTTCCATGTGAAAAAAAATCATAGAAAGGAAGCAAGGTTTTTTTTTAAGGATTCAGAAAACATCTGTGACAAATCAAGATTCTCAGTCCTTGGATCTCTTCAAACATAGCTTTTACCAGTCCATCAACAGTACAAGTAGGCATCAGAAGAAATGGGCTTACTTACCTTGCAGAGAAGCATAAGGCAGTGAGGGTATAGTGAGTGGGCAGGACCTTATTTCTGTCTTAACAATTCAGAGGAGAGTCATGAGCTTGCATTCAAAGTCATGAATTTAGAAAGTAGTGCATGTTCCTCATCAGTTACTTCCTAATTAGTTAGAAATTCTATTTCCAACTATGAATTCATCTTACGTCTTCTCTCCCTTTGATTCTACTTCAATTCAGATTTTTTTTATAACCACTAACTAATTAGTATTCCATACTCCTCAAATTTAGTTCTGATATTGCTACCATGGGGTCTTACTAGAATAAATTTCCAACCATTTTAGGCATTTGGCACTGACAGTTCCTTTGTGAGATCTACAGGGTCCACTGTGTCTCTGCGTGTACATTTTTCTCCATTTTGTCTCTTACCATCCTCATGTCCTATTCCCAGACTCATGTTCATGTTGACTTGCTATTTCTCAAAATGTGTCTGGTCTCTATGGGGATAGTAGGTACTTGAGTAGATGAATGAATGAAAAACAAGGTTAAAGATATTTCTTAATTGTATTGTTACTTCACTAATTCAACTTCTCTAGCTCTAAGTGCCACTAGGATTAGTACTGTGTCTGCTTTGTTCACTGTTGGGTGTGCAGTGTTTAGCCTTTGAGTGGATACATGTATTGGTAGAGGAATGAATAAACCATTGGAATAGAGATTTGTGTTTGTTACAGAGAAGCAGAGAAGTCAATCCAGTGCACATTTGTGGGATTCAGAAGCTTCACATGGGAAATATCTTTGTGAGGGATGAATAAGATTATTGTTGTAGATACAGCGAGGTGTATCATGACATATTTAGGGACAACCAGAGAATAAGAGAACACAACTAGTAGGCCTCAGGTAGGTAAGGTAACCTAATGGAATGGGTTAAGCACAGTTAGATGAAAATCCCAACATTAATTCTTGTTTGAATGACATGGATCAAGCTATGGAGTCTTTCTTAGCTTTCATTTCCTTGTACTAAAAGAAATTTTGAGGATGAGATATGCAGATATATGAGATATATGAGATATATGAATAGTCAGCATTGCACAGCATAGAACAAGCAGCTACCCACCTCCAGTCTACTTCCTCTTCTCCTTAGTGTTCATATTTGGTTTGGTGCAAGTATCTTAGGCTGTTCCATCCCCTTTGTAAATACTCAGGCCTTTCCACTGACTGTTTTCTGCAGACAACCAAATCCTACCCACATATCTCATCTAACTAGTTGCATATGCCAAGGACAAGTTGGCTCCAACTGGACAACGGGAAGGGGTATGAAACAAGAAGGAACCAATTTGCTACTTATTAAAGTTTTATTCATTTACTTTCTTTTTTTTTTGGTCTTTTTGAGACAGGGTCTCCCTGTAGTCCCAGCTGTCCTGGAACTCACTGTGTAGACCAGGTTGGTCTTGAACTCACAGACATTCACCTGCCTCTGCCTCCCAAGTGCTAAGATTAAAGGCGTGCGCCACCACCACACCCAGAATATTCACTTACTTTTTATATCCAAGTAATTTGGCCCCTTTCTCCTCCATAGCAACACTATGTAACTTATTACCATAAGAGAATGTTTTAAGTGCAAAATACTCTTTATAATTTACTTTAGGATAACAGGTATTATTCAGGGCTATCCTAAGAAAATTGTGCACATATTCATCTGCCTTCCTCACCTCATCTCCTAGCCTGCTGTCCCTTCTTCACTGTTTTTTTTTTTTTTTTTTTTTTTTGTCTTTTTGAGACAGGGTCTCCCTGTAGATTTGGCTGTCCAGTAACTCACTATGTAGACCAGTCTGGCTTTGAACTCACAGAGATCCTCCTGCCTCTGCCTCCCAAGTGCTAGGATCAAAGGCGTGGCCACCACGCCCAGCTTTCACTATATTTTAACCAAGCTGACTTTATGGCAGTCCCTGGCAGAGAGGTCGTTCTCATGTGAAGGCCTTGCAAGAACTTTTTTCTTTCTGTAGAACTCTCTTTTTACACAAGCCTGCATGTTCACCATTGAGGAGCATCCTCATATGTCACTTCCCAAGTCTCTCTGGCGACTTGACCTAGTATCTCCCCCCCAACATACTCACAGTTACTACTGCATTTCCTGGCTATATTATTTATACCCATAAAGTTGAGATAAATTACTATCTCAACTTACCCAAGAACTAATTTATAGGATTATTCTCACTCTACTTTTGCTCGAATGTAAGCTCTGGAGAGCAAAGCCCTGGACTGTTTTGCTTATCACTATTTACATCTAGAACACTTTGTCATACTGAATAGGTTAAATGAATAGCTTAAACTTCTATAATTTTAAAACATAAGCTTCCATCTTGCTAGCAACATTCGATAGTTACTATGGAATGTGCTCATTTCATACATAAAAGTGAAGAGGATGTCTGTCAAATTGGTTGACAGAAACATCTACTTCAAGTTTCCTTAGCTATCTTGCTGCTCATAAACTCAAAAAAGAAATCTTTACCAGTGACACATCTGACAGAGCATTAACGTCAAGAATATATAAACTATTCAAAAATCAAAGAAGAAGGCAAATGACCCACTCAAAAGATGGAGTAAAGAGCTGAACAGAGACTTCACCAGTGAGGAATTAAAGATGGCTGAGAAACATCTTAAAAAGTATTCATCATCATTAATAATTAAGGAAATGCAAATTAAAACCACTCTCAGATATCATGTCACTCCAGTACGGCTAGCTAAGATCAAGAAAATAAAAGACAACAGATGCTGGAGAAAGGGGAACACTCACCCACTGCTGGTGGGAATGTAAACTTGTACAACCACTATGGAAAGCAGTGTGGAGAACCTTAAAAGACTCAGAATGAGTTTACCATCTGACCCAATCATACCACTCCTGGGTATATACCCCAAAGGCTCATCCTACAGCAAAGATATATGCACATCCATGTTTATTGCAGCTCTCTTCACAATAGCAAAGAGCTGAAACCAACCCATATGCCCCTCAACAGACGAGTGGATGACAAAAATGTGGTACATCTACACAATGGAGTACTATTCAGCAGTCAAGAGGATGGCATTATGAACTTTGCAGGTAAATGGATGGAGCTCAAAGCCGTTATGCTGAGTGAGGTGACACAGTCCCAGAAAGACAAATGGAGGAGTTTCCCTCATTTGTGGATGCTAACACCAAATCCTCCAGATGAAAGGCAAGCTGAACGACAGTATAGTTATATTTTTGGTTTATCTGAAAGCAACTATGTTGTTATAATGTGAATCCCTCAATGGGCTCAAGAATCCACCCACCAATTATTTTCAGACTCTGTAATTACTATATATGGGTGGAGAGTATGTATCCATATTTTAGAATAATATGAAATTAATGGAGGAAAACGTGAATTCCTAAGCATAAAAAAAATATTGAGAGAAAGATGCAGGACAGTTATGACAAGATACATGATCTGGGATGGTTTGGGGTGGGGTGTTGGGGAAGGGATAGGGGAATATGCCTGAACAGAAATGAAAAATGATGTATGAAATACATAAAACATCAATAAAAAAGAAGTTATTATGTTATTTGGAAAATTAACAGTCATTGTCTTAGTTGTTCTAAGATAGTATCTAATGCCTGCAAGACGGGGCTTAACATGTATGGTAGAATGCATGAATTCTGGTGAGGGGGGTATGGATGGGGGAACAGGCCTAAATTTGATTAAGAAATGTTGTATGAAATGTACAAAAGCTCAGTAAAAATTAAGAAGAAAAAAGATAGCATCTAATGTCTAGAGGAAAGAATGTTTAAGGTTACAAAACAAGGTGGTTATTTGATCCAATCTGCTGTTAAAATGTAGGCTCTTGGTATTCTGATTATTTTTAGAATACAAATCAATTTTTTCTTGGATACTTTAGATTGCTTTCAGAGAGAATTTTTGATCAACCACTGTTGAATAATAGAAAAGTAACTGGCTCATTTTGAGTAAATTCTCCTCACCATTTTAGACAATTAATTAGTCATTCTAAGATTCAGTTTTATCATCTATAAAACTGTGATAATACTGTCTATCTTAGATGGATTTTATAAAATTAGAGGTAACATAAGTAGCAAACTAAGCACTGTGGCTGGTACAGGAGTTCTCAGTAAATAGTACCCACTTTTATATCTCATTTACAAGGTTGTATTGATCTGTGTGTTCCATTTATACCTCTAAGAAAATTTAAAATTTATAGATATTTATTCCCATTAAAAATTCTCCTGTCAAATACAGTAAATCTTCAGCATTATTAGATTTCGCATTTTACATTTCAACTATTCCTGTAAGGCCCTGCCTTTAAAACAAAGCAAAAACAAGGCTAGTGATTTTAAGAGTACATGGGAGAGTGGATGCCTAAAGGGAGTATGCACTCAATAAAATTGTGTTTGACACTTGATTGTCTGCAGGGAAAAATAAAATTAGGTTTTAATCTGTATACGAGTCACAAAATATATTAAAATCCAAAGTACCAGTATGCATAAATTATAGTAAAAGATGAATAAATCTGACTACCTCAAAACTTGAAACTTTCTTCTTAAAACGAAAGAAACATAAACAAAGATAAACATGATAGCCAGAAAAACGTGTGCAATAAGCTGACCAAAGAAGTTGCATTCAGAATGTATTAAGAATTCAGGATAACAGATGAGAAAAAGACAAAGAATACTTATTGAAAAATAGACAGATCCTGTGAACAGATCATTTGTAAAGATGAAAGCTTAAATGGATAATAAAAAGTGAGACAATGGAAAAATACAATAGAGTACTTTATATAATCAGTTTGGCAAACTAGTTTAAATATGTGAATGCCAAATGTTTGCAAAGATGCAGTGAAATAGTGTGTTTTTTTAAATACTGTTTTTTTCCTAACTCATTACTGGTGGGAATATAAACTCATGTATATTTTGTAGGACAATTAGCAGTTGAATTGTCCCCAGACTTACAATGGTCTGGCTTATTAAGTTTTTAACTTTACGATGATGTGAAAGTTATATATAGTCAGTCGAAACTGTACTTTGAATTTTTATCTCTTCCTGCACTAGCGACATATTACACATACTGTATGACGATGTTAGACAGTGGTTGAGGGCCACAAATCCCAGCCAGTTGCATGACCATGGGGTAAATAAGTGATGATTCACAGTATAATGTGCTGCAGGATTTTTTGAACAAAGATATCCAATAAGATATGAGATATTCAGTATTTTATCATAAACCAGAACTCAGGTCTCATATAAATTGATTTTGCCCCACTATAGGCTAATGTAAGGATTCTGAATATGTTAAAGGTAGGCTAGGCTGAGCTAGATTAGGGATATGGCTTATGCTATTTTCATCTTATTGTGGGTTTATTGGATGACACCATTGTACATTAAGAAACACTTGAAACCACAGGAATCTCAGAAATATAGGTTACTTATGGCTATAACATGGCTACCTTCCAACAGTATCAACCAAGGGGGGATTGCTTATAAATAAAAAAGTTTTTAAGGTATGTTGAAGAAGCTTATTTTTTAAAGGTGTTCAATACATACAAAATTAAAAGTGCTAAATACATACTTTATTAAAAAAAAAGAAACGCCTGTGTCTAATTCAGGCGGATACCCATAGAGCATGCTTCACCAATTTCACTTCAGCATAAGTACTTCATCTATTCACAAAAGGGTTATGTGGGGGCTGGAGAGATGGCCTAGTGGTTAAGAGCGCTGACTGCTCTTGCAGTCGGGTTTGATCCCCAGCATCCACATGGTGGCTGAGAACCGTCCATAACTCCAATTCCAGGAGAACTCCAGTTCCAGGGGAATCCAACGCCCTCTTCTGACCTCTGCAGCATTGCACGACACGGGTGCACAAACCTACATGCAGACAGTACATTCATACACATTAAATAAATAAATAAATAAATAAATAAAAATTAAAAAAAGTTATATGAACAAGATGCATACTAACTCCAAAATAGATAAAGAAAAAAGGGCATAAATAATGTAACTGAAGTAGTAAAGTACATGAAACAGTATTGTTTAGTAGATAAAAAGAATGACTAATGATATATGAATAAAAATTGCTTTAAAATCATCTCGGCAGATGGATGTGGTGGTACACACCTTTAATGCCAAGACTTAGAAGGTGGAGGCAGGTGGACTCTGTGAGTTCAAAGCCAGTCTGGTCTACATAGCAAGTTCCAGGCCAGTGAAGATTCCAGAGTGAGACCCTATCTCAGAAAACAAACAAACAAACAAACAAACCAAACCAATCATTCTGAGAGAAGAAATTTGGAGGACAACACTTATATAATGACTTAATTTACTTTAATATAATATAAAAATAATTAAAATGGTACTTTAAAGACATATACAATTAGTAGAAAGGAATTAGAGAAGTCAGGAAGAAATGCCTAGCAATTCAAAGGAACGATTGTTTCTGGATGGAGGATGGTGTGTGGGGACGAGAAAGGCAATGCAAACGCCCCCAATATAGGAAAGCATTAATATTTGTAATTTCTGCTTGCTAGGTCAATGGATATTTGTTGTACTATACTTCGCCTACATGAATATTTTTGCCTACATGAATTGTTTCACAACTAAAGCATAATTATTTTGTAGCATTTTGTAATTCAGATTTCTCTCAAATCCAGACTGACTTTTTCCTGATTACTTCACAATGTTGACTTCACTAATCAAGTGGGCATCTTTGATTTTGGATAATTAAGTTTTCTTCTAGCTCTTATTTTAGAGAGCAATCATATTCATTCTAAAGTAGCAGATTACTAAAGAGAACACTGTGCCCTAAGTCAGAGGATTTTACTAACTTAAAGCAGGAAAAGAGACATTTTCCCCCTGTTAGTCTATTGGGAATTCTTAAATGATTAAATTTATTCATTCTTAAAAATGAATAAATTCATTTTATTTTATGTTTGTGTCTATTTATGTGTATGTGCATGGCATATGTGTGTATGTGTTCATGTGTACATGCATGTACGTATATATGTGCATGTGGAGGCCAAAGGTCAAAGTTGGTGTCTTAGTCACTCTCCACTTTATTTTTTTATTTTATATTTTATTTTTATTTTTTTGTCTTTTCAAGACAGGGTCTCCCTGTAGCCCCAGCTATCCTGGAACTCGCTCTGTAGACCAGACTGGCCTTGAACTCACAAAGATCCACATGCCTCTGCCTCCCGAGTGCTAGGATTAAAGGCGTGTGCCACCACACCCGGCTCCATCCACTTTATTTTTTGAGACAGGACCTCTCAAGGAACCTGGAGTTCTCTGATTAGCTGGACTGATTGGCAGGCCATCCAAGGAACTTCTGTCAGCACCTCCCCAGCAATGATATTGCATTTAGGATTCCAGACATGGGTGCTAGAGATCTGAACACAGGTCCTCATACTGGTGCTGTCTGACTGAATCATTTCCCAGCTGCGTTGTGAGATTTTTAAATTAATTTCTAAATTGTCAAACAAAGTCCTAAGTTTCACTGTGGCATTTCTTTTTTTTTTTTTTTTTTTTTTGCCTTTTCGAGACAGGGTCTCCCTGTAGCCCCAGCTGTCCTGGAACTCACTCTGTAGACCAGGCTGGCTTTGAACACTGTGGCATTTCTATACAACTTTGTTCTTATCCTCACCTTCCCCACTACCCATCGCTATCTCTCCATTTCACTTCTTGCTGGTCTCCTCCTGATTTAATTTTTTTTATTTATTATTTTTTATGTGTATGAGTATACTGTCTGCGTGTAGGTTTGTGCACCCGTGTCGTGCAATGCTATGGAGGTCAGAAGAGGGCATCAGATCCCCTGGAACTAGAGTTAAAGACAGTTCTTAGCTGCCATGTGGGTGCTGTGAATCGAACCCGGGTCCTCTGCAAGAGCAGTCGGTGCTCTTAACCATCTCTCCAGCCCCCTGATTTCATTTTTGTGATATCCAAATTTGATAAAACGAACCAAATTTCCACCAAATGGAAATTCAAGTTAGCTTCTTCAGCTTAGGAATGATACATTGGTATCTCAACTGCACCTGCACCTAATACTATCAAGCTTTTGTGCATAGGGACATCTGCTCACTTGCTGTAATTCACTAGTCTCTTGGACTGCTTTATAGTGGGGACTCTGTTTTGCTTATTAGTACCTATGCCATGTAGACTTTCAACAAGTATTACACACAGCAGTTTAGCAAAATATTTGTAAGGCAACTTACAAATGTGGATGTTTTGGAGCTCTGCTACAGAATAAAATTGAGAAGAGAGTAATTCCTTCATTCTCTTGATTTTCTCTTTGACTTCAGCACGTGAATGTGTGATCAGTTGTAGTTGTTGGTTTTACAAAATCATAACCTTAAGTGATGGGGTAATCTCTCAAAGGCACTCTAACTAGCCTCATGGGGTGGTGTGATCCAGGACCATTAACCAGTAAATATGTTAACCACAAACTTTGACCAACTATCTAGGAATAGTTTCTTGTACTTTGTAACTCTGAAAATTCCTTCAGTGGGAAAGACTCAAGGAAGACACAAAAGGAGTTGCTGGGCTACACAGGAAAGCTTCTGTTTAGTAAGTAAAAGTGTAGGCCAGAACAAATGAGAAGAAACACTTGCTTTTTTTTTTTTTTCCTTAAATCTCTCTTTCCTTTTTTTCTGTCTTGCTTTGAGACAGGATCTCTTATAGCATAGGCTGGGCTTGAACATGCCATGCATTTGAAGATGACTTTGAAATCTTCATCCTCTTGATTGTACCTTCAAAGTGCCATATTACAGGTGCTTGCCATCATATAATTAATTTCCTCTTTTTAATTTAATTTGACATTACATAATACATTTCCTTTTTCTTTTTCTTTTTCTTTTTTTTTTTTTTTGAGACAGGGTCTCCCTATAGCCCAGGATGGCCTGGACTCACTCTGTAGACCAGGCTCGCCTTGAACTCATAGAGATCCACCTGCCTCTGCCTCCCGAGTCCTTGGATTAAAGGCTTGTACCGCCATGCCCAGCCTAAAGATGGTTCTTAACAGCCAAGTGGGTGCTGAGAACCCAGGTCCTCTGCAAGAGCAGTCGGTGCTCTTAACTGCTGAGCCATCTCTCCAGCCCTATAATATATTTTCTAAACCTGAGATTCTGAACAAAGCAAAGAAGACTAGATAAATAAAAGACAGATAAGAGTGACTTGGGAAGACATACTCCCTATGATTTGTTTCTTTTAGCAGTGCTAGAGATTGAACTCAGGGTCTTACACATACTAGGTAAGGATTCTACCAATGAACTACATCCCTACCCCTTGATATTTTGACAAGCTCTTGTCTTGTACAGGTCAGATTAACCTTTGACTTTGTACTCATGACCTTCCTCTCTTTGCCTCCCAAGTGCTAGGATTACAGCATATGCCCCACCATGACCACTAAAAGAATTTTTCATTAGGAATATTTACAAAGAATGAAATAAGAAAACAGGATTAGAAATAAGGAAATTTTATCTAGATCAGCATTGTATTGCCCAGGCTGGGTACTTACGGAGATCCTGCTATAGTCTCCTGAGTGCTGGAATTACAGGCATGAGTCACCATGACCAGTCTTATCATTATTATAGTAAAGAAAAATTATAATAAAGACTAAATAGAAATATGTCAGATAACCAAAATAAACTTGAATTGTGGGATTATTTTTCTTCTTTATACTGTAATATTTTCCTACATTCCTTTTTCAGATATCTTTATTATTAGATATCATCTTTGTAACAATACTATGCTCTTTTTAAAAAGAGCTTATACATTCAAACTGTAGGCTGGCAATTCTCAAGTGTTTACAAATTATCTATTTACTTCATATTTTAAGAGCTGTCTTGGCTGCCCTCGTCTTAAAGTTGATTGATTGACCAATGATCTTGACTTTCACCATTATGCATTCAGGATTGACTGCTGGAAGGCATAGCTGAACACTCAGTTGCAACGAGTTTGCAAACAGCTCAAGCTCATGCTTTGGAGGCAAAGAGGTCCTTGTCGCCTGGATGACCTAGCATGTTACTTTGTCAAAGTCTCACCGTCCTCTTCCGTCAAATGGAGATGACAGTGTGAGCCTGCTGGGCTTCGTTCTAGGTTCCTACATTATATAACACATGAATGTGATGCCTGAGCTATTCTTGGCTGGAAAGCAGTTATTTCCCTTCCTCCTTTATCTCACTTCCCTGGTTTTTCCTCTCCCCCAAACATTGAAGATATCAGTTATTAATATACCCCAGCTCTTCTTTCACTTGAATGGCTCTATCAATATTTCACATTCAGGGGAAGTAGTGGTAAGTGGTTTTTACACCAAGATGCCCTCAAATTCAATCAAAGCTGGGTCACTAACCTAAGTGGTCCATCACAGACCAACTGATGATACCTGTGAGGTTAGAGCATGGGACGGAGTCTTCAAAGAGAAATAAAAATAGACTTGCTCCTTCAGGAATTGGAAATGAAAACTGGACAATCCTGAGTCATTCATCAGTAGTAGATGCAAAGGCTGGGGATGCAGCTCAGTTGGTAGAATAATTGCTTAGTGTGCTTTTAGATTGCTTATGTTCAGGTTCTTGGCCCACATAAACCACACACGTTGGTGCATCCCCGTAATCCTAGCACTGGGGAGGACGGAGGCAGGAGGATCAGAAGTTCACAGTCAATTTCAGCTGTACTGTGAGCTTGAGGACAGCCTGGCATACATGGGATAGCCTGGGATACCTGGGATAGCCTGGGAAACTATGTCTAAAATAATGGGACAGAACTCAAGTGTAGAGAAAGAAAAGCTGAAATTCACTGCGTCAATAGAGAAACTTCTTTGATCCCACAAGTAACAAATACCTAGAGTTCTACTTGCTGCCAGTGGCTCTGCCAGTCTAGTTCTGATGGTTATTCCTACGATGAAATTCTCTTTGCAGAATTATACCAAGAGGCAGCTGAAGCTACTTTAATGCGATGTTCATAGTCATCTGGGATAGAATCTTGGTTGTAAGCTTAGGACTAAACATAGACAGGAGTAGACAGGATACCTGCGTATATAAGCTTATTGTCCATCTAAATATCATTATTACCAAACAAACATTTACTGCTTTTTTTTTTTCTACTGAACACAACAATCTTAACATTAGCTCTGTTCTTATTTCAAACAAAAGTGTTTACAGGCACCTATAGAATACAATTTGGTCTTTGAATTGTTGGGGTGAAGTCTAGAGGTAGGAATTAATCCAGTATATTTTACTGCCATGAATCTATAAATCCATGGGGATACTGAGCCTCAGGAAACAGAATAGTGTGTCTGTCACATTATTGCATAGTTTCTGTGGTATAGATCAATTCTATTGCTATTATTAATATATAGATTAAATTTTAGAGACAGGATCTCACTGCATAATTCAAGCTGGCTTTGAATTCATGTAGACCTTCCTGCCTTCGCCTCCTGAATGTTGAGATTACAGGTAGATTATACTATACCTGGAGAAAACATGAATTAAATTGAAATGTTGAAGAATTTATGCATCCATTTGTCTGTATGTATTCTTTCAATCGACCATCACAAAGAATTCAAAGAAGTATGGTTAATGCTAGAAAGATTGGGAGTACCTGCCATGATCTGTAGACTAGAGGAAATCTCAATAGGTTTAAATTTAACCTCAGCTGACCTGAACAGTAATTCATCAGGCTGGGGTCAGTGATATCACTGACTCTGTTGACTGGGTGAGAGAGTTCTACATAAACCAGTATTTGAATTCTGATATGAACTCATTAGAACATGTTAAAGGAATTTCTTTTCTGAATTATCTTCTGGGATGTATTTTTTTTTTTTTTTTTGAGACAGGGTCTCCCTATAGCCCCAGCTGGCCTGGAACTCACTCTGTAGACCAGGCTGGCCTTGAACTCATAGAGATCCACCTGCCTCTGTCTCCTGAGTGCTTGGATTAAAGGCGTGCGCCACCACGCCCGGCTTAAAGATGGTTCTTAACAGCCAAATGGGTGCTGGGAATAGAACCCAGGTCCTCTGCAAGAGCAGTCAGTGCTCTTAACCGCTGAGCCATCTCTCCAGCCCCCGGATGTATTTTTAAGATTCAGAAAGAAAGGAGATACTTGGCAAGGATTCTTTGCTGAAGCTATACTACCATCTATCCACATGCTCATGAACATAATCTTCTTTCCTTCTCCCTCCCCCCCAACAAATACAGCCATGCCACTAAGATCTGTCCTCCAAAAACCTCTGAGATTTGCATATTTTTGAGTCTGTGCCAGACCACCTTAGAGCCTGCCACCTTGGCAGTTCCACCTCTCACACATTCACCTCTATAAATCATTCTCAAGCAGGACTTTTGAAAATGCCAAGTCTCATCAAATAGCTTCCTTCTAAAATGTTTAAAGTGCTGGAGCCGTTAAGAGCTGGGCTCAGCAGTTAAGAGCACTAGCTGCTCTTGCGGAGGACTCAGCTTCAGCTCCTGGCATCCAATGGTGGCTAACAAACACCTATATAACTCTAGTTCCAGGGGATCCGTGGGCATGCACTGCACGCGGTGCACCTAGATAGAAGCAAGAAAACATAGACATAAGAATAAAATTAAATGTAAAAATTAAAAAAAAGTTCAATAGCTTCTCCCTGCCCTCAGAATACAATAAAGAGGTTTTCACATTGATCTCATGTTCATCCATCTGGACTTTGGTTTCTTGTTCTCTTATCTGTCAACCTTGTGAAGTGCAACCCTCCCCAAGTCTCTTGTTGTGAAGCTCATTTGTTTAACTATCAAACCAGCACACGCTCTTCCTTCTGCCAGCGCCCTTCCTCACCAGTTGACTCCCACTTCTGCTTAGGATCTGAGCATCTGGGTTCCTTTGTCTCTCCCTTGGGCTCTTTAGGTCTACATATTCTCTTTATCATATGTGCCCCAAAGGAGCCCAGTCTTCTCTCTTTGGCAGGCTGGTCAATTTTTAGTCATCTACTCACCATGCACTTCTTGTTATAAATCCTACAAGGGAGTCTGTCTTTATGTTTCTAAAGTTTTCTAGAACCATAAGAGGAACTTAATTAGTATTTGTTTTGAATTGTTGAACTATTTTACAAACTGTTGAACTGAGCCAGATGAACTATCATCTTTTAAAAAATTTATTTATTTATTTATTTATTTATTTATTTATTTATTTATTTATTTGTATGAATGTACTGTCTGCATGTAGGTTTGTGCACCCATGTCGTGCAATGCTGCAGAGGTCAGAAGAGGGTGTTGGATTCCCCTGGAACTGGAGCAAAAGATGGTTCTCAGCCGCCATATGGGTGCTGAGAATAGAACCTGGGTCCTGTTCAAGAGCAGTCGGCACTCTTAACCACTAGGCCATCTCTCCAGCCCCAGAACTATCATTGTTTTAAGTGAAGAAATTTTTGAGCCTTAAAAAGGCAAAACTACACAAACAGGTTTTCTCTCTACATTTTAAGCTTTCACAGTACATAGTCTTTTCTTTTTGTAGTGTTTTGTGTCCAGTTCTATTTTACATGTTTTAATTAGTCTCAATGCTGAGACAGGCATTATGGTCCAGAGTATCCAGACATTTGTACATTGTACATTTGCACATCGTGAATTTCTGCTCTCCTATGCATAATGTAAGTTCATAGTTATTATGCAATCTAATATGCCTGTTATGTGTTTTTAAAAATTATAGTCATACCACTCCTGGGTATATACCCACAAGACTCATCCTACCACAAAGAGACATGCACAACTATGTTTATTGCAGCTCTCTTCACAATAGCAAAGAGATGGAACCAACCCAAATGCCCCTCAACTGATGACTGGATAACAAAAATGTGGTACATCTACACAATGGAATTCTATGCAGCAGTAAAGAAAGATGACATCATGAACTTTGCAGGTAAATGAATGGAACTCTAAGTCATTATGCTAAGTGAAGTAACAGAGTCCCGGGTGGGGGGGGGGGAAGGCAAATGGTCTCCCTCACTTGTGGATGCTAACACCAAATCTTGAGTTGGCAGGCAAGCTGAGCAATGTTATTCTTATATTCCTGTGTATCTGAAAGCAGTTTTGCTATTATAATATAAATCTCTTAATGGGCTCTAGAATTGACCTACCACTTATATTCAGACATAATTACTGTATATGGGTAGAAGACATGTATTCATATTTTAGAGTAATATAAAATTAAAAGGAAAAAACATGAACCCCAAAACATATTTTGGAATTAACATACAGTTTATTCTCAGAGATCCCAATTTTTATACATATTGTGTTGTTTATATAGGCATATTTTGGAGCAATACAAAGGGGAGGGAAAAACAACAACATAAGGACTGGGTCAAAGAACTGACTGATACAGTTAAATTCTGCCCCAAACAACAAGCCTCTGCAGAAAAAATCCTTGGAAAGACTGAGAGAAAGATGCAAGACATGTATGGCAAGAGTGCATAAACTGCGGTGGGGGGAGGTGCAGGGAGAGGGGAATGTATCCAAATTGGACTGAAAAATGATGTATGAAATACACAAAATATCAGTAAAAATTATATTTGTTTATTAATTTATTATGTGTGTGTATGTGTGTGTGTGTGTGTGTGTGTGTGTGTGTGTGTGTGCTGTCCATGCCATGGCATGCATGGGGAGGTTCAAGGACACCTTCAGGAATTGGTTCTTTCCTTCTATCACATGGGTCTCAGAGACCAAACTTGGTTCATCAGACATGGCAGCTGGCGCCTTTTACCTGGTAAGCCATCTTGCCAGCCCCTTGGGGATACAGTTTTGTGTGTGTCTTTTTTGAGATAGGGTTTCTATGTAGCCCCTGCTGGCCTGAAACTCGCTATATAGAACAAGCTGGCCTCAATTTCACAGAGATCTCCTGCCTCTGCCTTGGGAGTTCTGGGATTCAAGGTGTGCACTATCATGTCTTCATTGTTTATTTCTCACCATATCTAGGTTATTAACAGTTTCCTTAGTTTTTATTCCAGGTCCTCAAAAAATTCACAGGATTTAATATATCTAGAATTAATTTTATATAGTATGTGGCATAGGTCTGGATTTGGCTTTTTAAGGTGGATAATCAGTTACATTAATAGAATTTGTAAAATAAACTACAATTTTCTACCTAAACTGAAATGACATCTTTTTGGTAATTCATAACATCTCATAAAATGAGATGTCTTTGTGGATTCTTTTACTCCATTGGTTTATTTATTTCTAAGCCAATTTCATGTTAGTTATTAAAATGTTAGTATGTTTTGGACATCTTGTAGTGCAAATTTACTCTTGGTAGTCTTTTTAGTATCTGTGGGATTCCACTTAGTGGCTGTAACTTGGACATATCATTTACTGTTTCCTCGTCTTAATTTCTCCATCTTTTCCATAGGATAATAAAAACTTTTAGCATGAAATATTAACATTCGATAAAAACATGAAATCAGTATCAATTAGCCTTTCTAATATCATTCATCTTATCATTAAAGCGACCATCACTACCAGTTTTAAAGATAAGGCACCAGATACCTGTGATCCAATTTTATATTAATGATAACAAATAATACAGTCACATAGAGATCACTATCTGAATTTTACAGGTAAAATTATTATATGATTCAAGATACTTTGTGACAAAGCTAGATTAGAATCCAGGCCCGATGATAGAACCCCTGCTCTTCCTCATTATCATATTGGACCAAGATGCCATGGCCTTAACACAGAACACCGGGTGGTGAGCATTCTCCTGCTCTTATTGCTCCCCCTTTGGATGAAGGTAAGCCTGTTCCCTTTCTCCATTGTTCGGCTAATGCCTGGTCATGACATATCTATAAATGAATGGCAAGGCATTGCACCCCAGCCTTTATACTAGGGAGGTTTGATTCCCATGTGCCCCAGCATTCTCTGCTGCTTTAGGACTCCATGCTTCTTGTAAGGAATTATAGAAGTGCTTGGCTATATTTAGCAACCCACAGGTCCCTACCAAATGAGAGCTGGGCTGAGGGTGGGGATGGGGATTGAGATGAACGCCTGACACAGAGGTACTAGCACACTTTTTTTTTTTTTAATCTGGAAGCCATCTGGGAGAATTTCATATCAGAGACTGAGGGTCCCTTGTAGACTGGTCAACATCAAAGGTTCTGTAGTCTCCGTCACTGGGGTTTTGTGAGTGAGGAATAAAGTGGGAGATGATAGCTAACTCCTGAAAAGAAGACCCACAAGCCTCTTCTTAGAGAGAAATGCAGACGAGATCCTCTTCCTAAGGCCCGAGAGTGTAAACAAGTATTAGACAGTCTCGGGGGGGTATGTGGAGATGGAAACCCAAATCTCAGTGGATTTCCCAGGAATCTGGGATCTCTTACATTAGCTGTCTACAAATAGGTCTTCCTGCTGTCTTTTCTTACAAGATATATATTTTCTTCCATGACACCTAATCTTACCCCTAATTGGGCATCATTTATGGCTATTTCACATTTCTACCAGACTAATTTCTATAAGTGCTTGAATGGGCAAATGATAAATATTCAATAAATCTATGTTGAAATAAATGGATTGGTGAAACAGGGGGTTAGTTCCTTATACAGAAGCTACACAGTGAACACAAAAGAAAGCAATGTGAATGAGTCAAAGCAAGCCAGTCTGATTTGGATTTTGGAGCCCTAGCTTACAAACTCAGGATGTAGGGCAGATAGCTTAATCTCTATTTTCATTTCTTGATTTAGAGAAGGGATAATAAACATTTCATTGGGTTGCCGTGAAAAATGAGTGAGATACTATGTGTTCAGTGCACTTGACAGGGTCCTTGGAAGAGATGTTGTGTGCAAAAAAATTTTTACAGACATGACGTATTTCACAAAAGCTTCTCCTCCTCATTTTCCTCTTTTGAAGGATTAGCTGTGAGTCTTTTGAATACCTGAGTACCCTAAGATGAAGTCATTGGTGCACAGACCTCAGGTGACGAACACAGCTAGTGTGCACCCTCTTTCCCTCTGAAAACATCATCTGTGTACAGCCAGAAAATCTCATCATCCTGCTCCATCTTTCTGACAAGGACTCTGAACCATTTGGCAGCCTAAGCTTCATTTGGTGTATATTTGTTGAGCTTATAGTACACTAAGCGCTGACTGAGTCTCTGAGTGAGCACACTGCAGTTAGAGAAGACATATTTAGTTTCAGAACTTTGTTTGTATGTCAGTCCTGGAAGGACCTGAGGCTTTGAAATTCACACATCACTGTAAACAATCAAGGATAACTCTGATGTCTACACTCTCTATATCCCTCCTCCAACTCTGGGGTAGGTTCACCACATGTAAAACTTCACCTGATATTTTCAAGAGTGATGCAGAATAGGCTTAATATTTTCCATTTTACAGGAAACGAAGCAGAAACATTTGGTGAATGGTGACATTAGGGGTTGAATTCAGGTATTTGTGATTCCATAGGCAGAACTTGCCTTCTCTTCTGAAGTCTGACACTCAATAACTTTTAATATCTAATTGATTTGTAAAGAGATAAACTAACATTATTTTATAATTTTGTTCCTTTTATTTGCTTGTACTCATAAATGGTTATTCAATTTAATAAGCATTGTTCTTATAATAATAACTGATGTAGAAAAGGAGAATGTACAAAAACTGAATTTCACTGGCACAGTAACATTGCCTGCTTTTGGTATAAAGATTTTCTGAAACTACTCATAAACGCAGGCTACAGTGGCAGATGTCTATAATCTCTACATTAGGGAGGTTGAAGCAAGATTGTGAGATTCTATGTCAGTCTGGGCAATAGTATAAGATCCTATCTCAACTAAGTAAATGAATGTGTAAATAAGTAAGTAAGTAGGAAAAATATTAAAATAGAAACAAAGTCAGGAATCAGGAGCTTTTCTTTAGGCTTTCAAACTCATTGACCTAGAGCTACTTGAATTAAAAGTTTTTAATTCTGTTTATTTACTTGTTTGTTTATTTATAGACAGGGTCTTACTATGCAGCCCTCGAACTCTGTGTAGCCAGTCTTGCCTAGAACTCACAGCTGCTCTCCTGCTTCAGCTTCCCAAGTGATGGGATTGCAGGCATACACCCCTACGCCCTGCCAATGCTGTTTTCAAAGGGAAAGAAAGCAGACAAGTATTCTCTTTAGTCAAAATACTATTTTAATACTCTTTTAATACCAGGTCTAGAACTGTGGGTTCCTCTATCCCCATCTCCTTGGGTTTCCAGATATGCCTCTCTCATAGGTTTCCTTGAGTGTCCTTGTATGTGTAGGGCTCAACTCAATTCCCGGCATACAGTAGAAACAGAAGATGCTTGCTGAATGAATGAGAAAAGTTTCCATCGGCTAAGGGGCTCCTGGGCCCATCAAAGTGGGGCTTGGGGGTAGCATTAGATGCAGTGCACTTTGAGTAGATGAAACTTGTCATTCATTGTGTCTGGCAATCTTTCCCCTTTGTTCTTCCCCATTCTACTTTTTAGAAAAACAAAGCTTACTTTAAAACAATGAGACATTTAAGATAAAACATAAATGTATAAAATCTGCCTTAAATAATCTGAACATGTTCCATAGGGACCCTGGAGATACAAATCTCTGAATGATTCAAAGATTAAAGCAGCCTGAGTCTACTGTCTGTAACTTACAGACAGGCTGTGACGACAGGTATTAGGAACAGTAAAGATGGAGATGAAGGTGGTGGTAATAGTGTCCGTGGTGACAGGAAAGGCAAAGTGTACCACAAACTTGTATAAGTCAGTGTCCTGGAATCTCAGCCTGGACTTGGTTCTCTTTCTGATTTCCTACTTCAAAACAAGCCTCAAACAAAACTCATCTTGAGAACAGTTTTTCTTCAAAGATATAGGTAACATCAGAAATCTATAATAAAAGTACAAGCACCTCAGGCATTATTTAGCACTGTTCGAATATAAAGTGGATTACCTGCTCACTTTCTATTTCCGAATTAAAGAGGCGTTGGCAGAACACTGGGAACAGAGAGATGGCTTAACAGTTAAGAACATGTACTACTCTCGTAGAAGACCTGAATTTGACTCCCAACACCCAGGTTGGGTGATTCACAACTGACTGTAACTCTGGCTATACGGGATCTGATGCCCTCTTCTGGCCTCTGTGGACACCTACACACACGTGCACATACCTGTCCCCCGCATATACATATAATTAAAAACAAAATAAATTTAATGAGTGGTGTGACAAGATAGGGCCACAGGTGCACTCATGGTATGAATGCTGTGGGGATAACTGACTGATTTCTCACCGGGATTAAGACCTGCTCCATAGGAAGAAATGCATGCCTGGTACTATAAATCTGGCACTATAGCAAGGGTACTCATAGCTCCCGGGGGGTGGGGGGTGAACCTACTATAATTATTTTGCTAAATGGGCATATTACCAAACTGCCCTTCTAAATTAACATTTCCATACTGATAAATTAGTGCAGCTCTCAGATCTCATCAGAGAAGTTCCTTTGTGCAGTGAACAGTGGCTAACACAAAAAAGTGCAGAGACTAATATCTGTGGAGTGCTCAGCCACAAATGAGACATCTATGCAAAGCCTCTTTCCCAACGCTCAGGGACCATCATGGAAGAGGGGCAGAAAGATTGTAAGAGATGGGGAAGGACTGGAGCTAGACACTGTCTTCTGGACATGTCAGGACCATGGTGCTCTTGAACTCTCAGCAGCTGTGGTTGCCAGCACAAGACCTACACAAGATCAAGTCAACTAACATTCTAGGATGGAGGGAAAGGGCCTGTGATCCTCCACCTCTAGCTGAGTAGCTGTTGACAACTGATGGCTTGGAAGGAGGGAGAGTTGGTTTCCTTCAGGTTATTTTTCTAGGTAGGTCGCCCATGCTCCAGTGGATGGCTCCACACCCAGGAGTTTATGGCCAGCACAAATTGGATTTGGTGGGTTATAAAAAAACATATTAAAAAAAAAAAGAAGTTGGGAGGGGGCAGGAGGTAGGGAGTGAATTGGGGAGGAGTTAAAGGCAGGGACGAGGAGTAAATAGGATCAAAATATACTGCATGCATGTATAGAATTCTTGAATAATTAAAATATATTAAAGATAAAATAAATCTGAATACTCCAGTATGCTGTGATTGTGCTACGAGCCCTTGTAAATACAATGTGCCCAAGACAAATATCCATATTTTATATGAAGTATATCCATTAACTTCTCAAAGTGTTTTAGATGATCCCAAAGCAAGAGATGACCTTTTAGTCTCTTACTTCTCGATTGTAAGTTATTTAACTTCTTTTGTTTCTATGTGTAGTGCTGTGCGCCCGTGTGTATGTCTCTGTGTGTATGCATACCTGTGTGTAAGTGCTCAGGGATGCCAGAAGAGGGTGTCATCACATTTCTTGAGCTGGAGTTACAGATGGTTGTGATCTGTTCAATGTGGGTTCTGGGAACCAAACTCTGGTCTATTGCAAGAGGAACAAGTATTCTTTTTTTTTTTTTTTAATTTTTTTTTTATTATTTATTTCTGTTTGTGTATCAATGTACTGTCTGCATGCAAGTGTGTGCACCCATGTTGTGCAAATGCCGCGGAGGTCAGAAGAGGGTGTCGGATTCCCCTGAAACTGGAGAGTTCTCCTGGAACTGGAGTTTCAGACGGTTCTCGGCCGCCATGTGGGTGCTGGGGATCGAACCCGGGTCCTCTGCAAGAGCGGTCGGCGCTCTTAACCGCTAGGCCATCTCTCCAGCCTGAGGAGCAAGTATTCTTAACCAATGAGCCATTTCTCCAGCCCTAAATTTAATTTCTCAATGTAAATAAAAATGTTTGGGACTTGCGAGATGGGCTTAGTGAGTAGGAGTGCCTGCTGCCAAGTCTGAGGACATGAGATTTGATACTTGGGAGGGAAGTGACTCCACCAAAGGGTCATATGACTGCCACGTGTGCACCAAGGCATATTCATGTCTCCCAATAAATGAATGAATGAATGCATAAATAAATGTAATACATTTTATGAACAGCCAATATTATTTTTATTAAAAATGACCCATTTCCTAATAACTATTATCCATTGTCATGAAAGTCTAGGCTTTATATAATTCACATTTATCTCTATCTTCGCAGTAGTCTTGTGAGATAGTTTATAATTTATATTTAACAAGTGAGAAGAAGGTTGCTTAAAGAGACTAAGTTATTTTGCATAAGGCCACAAAATATTAAGTGGTTGAGTCAGTTCAAACTTGGTTTTAACACGTATCAAATTTTCTTCCTTCCCCTAGTGATGTCTGATCTTCACATTATTAAGATTTTTCCTAATTAGAACTATTTTACACAGTAAGAAACTAAAACTTCAGGGCTAGAGAGGTGGCTCACTGGTTAAGAACACTGGCTGCTTGTCCAGAGGACATAGTGCATTTCCCAGATCCCATATGGCAGCTTGTTCCAGGGGAATCTGATGCCCTCTTCTGGTCTTCATGGACACTGCACATACATGGTGCACTTACATGTAGGTGAAACACTGATACAAATAAAATAAACCCCCAGCTGAAACTTTGAGAAAGTATTGGACTTGCCCAAATTTATAAAATGAACAGCCAACTCAGACCTGAACCAGATGGCTGGATCTGTCTGTTTTCTAATATGTTACCTCTGAGACAGAGAGGTTTCAATTCTGACCATATTACAAAATGGCACATCTTGATTTTATATATTTAATTAACATGAAGTTGAACGTATTTTAAATATTGTAATTTTTCAGACTTTGAGAAAATTTTAGAGTCGCAGCTTCCTTCTTTTGTATGGGAAATGATGCAGAGCTAGACGCATGCAGTGGGGAAGACTCAGAGCCATTAGTCATTAGCCACTTTGGCACAACTGTGGTCAGCTTCCTGTCCAGAAACAGAATGAGAATGCTCTCCAGGGATCGGTAGCCAGAGCACTCCAAGAAGTTTCCTCAAGCTTCTTGGCCTATTCTTACATTTTTTCCTTACTTTTTTCTTTTTAGGAAAGGAAACTAACACTCACTGAAGACCTTCTACATGCCAGAGGCTTTTTTTTCACATGTAGAGATTCACATTTTAACAGTAAAGTTGCATGCAGTTAAAATGAAGTATAACTTTACATTCTTTTTTTTTTAGAATATGAATACACATCTTCCACCCACATATGGTAATTACAATGTGTCAATACAAGTGGTAGGTCAATTCTAGAGCCCATTAAGAGATTCACATTACAATAGCACAGTTGCTTTCAGATACAATGAAATATAATAATAAAGTTTTTCAGTTTGCCTGCCAACTGGGGATTTGGTATTAGCATCCACAAATGAGGGAAACCATTCACCTTTTTTTTTTTTCCTGTGACTGTGTTACTTCACTTAGCATAATGGCTTCGCGTTCCATCCATTTACCTGCAAAATTCATGATGTCATCCTTCTTTACCGCTGCATAGAACTCCATTGTGTAAATGTACCACATTTTTGTTATCTAGTAATCAGTTGAGAGACATTTGGATTGGCTCCAGCTCTTTGCTATTGTGAACAGAGCTGCAATAAACATAGCTGTGCATGTATCTTTGTGGTAGGATGTGTCTTGTGGGTATATACCCAGGAGTGGTATGGCTGGGTCAGGTGGTAGGTTCATTTTGAGTCTTTTTTTTATTAATTAATTTTTTTATTGATGCTTTGTGTATTTCATACATCATTTTCCAATTCAGTTCAGGCATATATCCCCTTCCCTTCACCCCACCCCACCCCTACCCATCCCAGATCATGCATTCTGCCGTAACTTTTCTGCATCTTTCTGTTTTTTTTTTTGTTTTGTTTTCATTTTTTTTTTAACAATAAGTGATAGTTTGTGAGTACAAGCATCCTTCATGTAAAACCAATTTGCGAGCAGTTGTGCCCAAACCCACACAGCTCATGGGTCCCACCATCCAGCAGAGGGGGCTTGTATGTTCAATCAAGTTGATCAAATGAGTGTCCAGTCTATATTGTTGTAGTTTCACCATTCACCCCAATCGCAGCCCTTACATTCTACCGCACCTTTTAAGTGTTCTCCATACTGCTTTCCATAGTGGTTGTACCAGTTTACATTCCAGCAGTGGATGAGTGTCCTCCTTCACCCACAACGTCTCCAGGATTTGGTGTCTTTTGTTTTCTTGATCTTGGCTAGTCTTATTGGAGTGAGATGATACCTTAGTGTGGTTTTAATTTGCATTTCCTTAATTATTAATGATATTGAACACTTTTTAAGATGTTTCTCAGCCATCTTTACCTCCTTACTGGTGAAGTCTCTGTTCATCTCTTTATTCCATCTTTTGAGTAGGTCATTTATTTTCTTACTTCTTTGTTTTTTAAGTAGTTTATATATTCTGGATGTTAATACTCTGTCAGCTGTATCAGTGGTGAAGGTTTCCTCCCACTCTGTGGGTTTTCTCTTCACGTCCTTGATTGTTTCTTTAGCTGTACAAAAGCTTTTTTATTATTTTTTGTCTTTTCAAGACAGGGTCTCCCTGCAGCTCCAGCTGTCCTGGAACTCACTCTGTAGACCAGGCTGGCCTTGAACTCACAAAGATCCACCTGCCTCTGCCTCCCAAGTGCTAGGATTAAAGGAGTGCGGTTTTGAGTTTGATGAGGTCCCACTTGTCAGCTGTTGTACTTATTTCCTGCTGTTTGATTTAGAAAGTCTTTTCTTATACCTATGTCTTGTAGGTTGCTGCTGAATTTTTCCTCTATCACCTTCAGGGTTTCAGGTTTCAGGTTGAGATCTTTTATCCACTTGGAGTTTATTTTTGTACAGGGTGAGAGGTAGGGGTTTAATTTTGTGCTTCTACAAATGGTGATCCAGTTTTGCCAACATCATTTGTTGAATATGCTATCTTTCCTCCATTGAGCTTTTCTGGCACCTTTGTCAAATATGAGGTGGCTATGAGCTCAAGTGATCTTCAATTTTGTTCCACTTGGTCAGTGGATTTCTGTTTTTTTTTTTTTTTTTTTTTTTTTTTTTTTGCCAGTACCAGATTGTCTTTATAACTATAGCCCTGTCATATAGCTTGAAGTCTGGTAAAGCAATCCCCCCTGTATTGCACTTTTCACTCAGGGTTACTTTAGCTATTTGGGGTCTTTTGCTTTTCCATATGAATTTAAGGATTTTTTTCCAAGTCTGTGAAAAAGCTCATGGGGATTTTGATTGGGATTGCATTGAATCTGTATATTATTTTGGATAGAATGGACATTTTTACTATATTAATTTTTCCAATCCATGAGCATGGGAGGTCTTTCCATCTTTTGATGTCATTTTTGATCTCTTTCTTCAGGGTTTTAAAATTTTTGTCATTGGGGCTGGAGGGATGGCCTAGCGGTTAAGGGCACTGACTGCTCTTACAGAGGACCCAGGTTTGATCCCCAGCACCCACATGGTGGCTGAGAACCGTCTGTGACTCCAATTCCAGGAGAACTCCAGTTCCAGGGGAATCTGACACCCTCTTCTGACCTCCGTGGAATTGCACGACATGGGTGCACAAACCTACATGCAGACAGTACATTCATACACATAGAAAATAAATAAAATAAAAAAAGAGTCTTTCAAAATTTTTGTTGTGCAGGTCTTTGGTGTCTTTGGTTAGGTTTATTTCTAGGTATTTATTTTTGAGGCTATTGTAATTGGGAAGATCTCCTTATATTCCTTCTCCAGTTGCTTATTGTTGGTGTAAAGAAAGGCTACTGATTTTTCTAGGTTTATTTTGTATCCTGCCACTTTACTGAAACTTTAATCATTTCTAAGAGGTTTCTGGTGGAGTTTTTAGCATCCCTTAGGTAAACTATCATACATCTGCAAAAAGGGATAGGTTTACTTCGCCTTTTCTGATTAGTACTCCTTTAATTTCACTTTCTCGCCTTATTGCCCTAGCAAACATTTCAAGCATTATACTGAAGAGGAGTGGGGATAGTGGACAGCCTTGCCATGTTCCTGCCTTTAAGGGGAAGGCTTTCAACTTTTCTTCATTTAGGATGATGTTGGCTGTAGGCTGTTTTAAGCACTTTCAAACATATTGTGGTAGTCCTTGCCATTTGTTTCAAGGTATAATTTTTGTTTCCCGAAGTTTGTATGGCTACCTCAGGATGGCAGGGCCTGATTAGAAAACCACATCTCTCTCATCCACACCTTGTCTCTAATGAGAAGCAATTCTGTTCTGGATAAATAGGCTCCTGACTGTTTACTACCTGGGTTGTGGAAACTTTTTCTGGATTCTGACTCAAATAAACCATACCAATATTTATGAGATTTGTATTAGTTACTTTTCTCATTGCTATGACTAAATACTTTATAAAAACAATTTACTGAAGGTCTCCCTATGTGAAGGGTCAGTCATTCTATCACAGAAGGAAGATACGGAGACAGGACTGTGAGGTGGCTGATCAGCCTGCATCACAGCAGAAAACAGGGGAGGTGAATGCTGCTGCCCATCAGGATTTTTCTGCTCCTTTTTCTTCCTTTGATTCAGTCTGAGTCCCCAGTTCAGGATATGGTGCTGTCTACATTCATGGTGGGTCTTCTCTCCTTAGTTAAACTTCTCTGAAATACCCTCACAGACATGTCCGGAGACATGTCTCCTAGGTGATTCTAAATCCAGTCAACTGAACAATGAAGATGATCCATCTTAAGATTTAAACACTAACTGGATATTTGATATTAGATAATTTTTATTCACTATATAAGCAGTGTTGTTGATGGGTTCTAAAAAGTCCACACAGGTAATTACTTAAATACTTGTATATGAAATTATTTCTGGCCTTAATGTGTCAAAACTGGTCCATTGAAGGATCAGGATAGAAGGTAAACAAACATCCTCAGTAATAGGTCTTTGAGCCAGTGGAAGGGCATATGGAGACCCCTTATCTCATTATTTATACTGTGTATATTTTCCGAATACACTTTTGGAGCTTGGCTATAGATTGGTGAAGAGAGGATATTGGGTTTGAATAAGGCTTTGATCACTTAACAGCTGTGTGACTTGGGCAACTTTCTTTTCTGAGATCACATAGAATGAAGCTGACCTAACAATACTTACCTTACAGACCTGCAATGTGAAATCAAGGAAAGCATGTGCATTCAGATCCAGTGGACTTCCCTCCATATGCTGACTTCTTTACAAAATAGCCATTTTTACTACAAGGTACAAATTTTCTTATTTCATGTGCTTGCTTTCAAAACTTGGACAATGGTCACATGAATTCAATTGTGGCTCACAGACATAGACAAATAATAGAAACTCTCCCCACATTTAGTTTTCTACCAACACCCTTTTGAAAGAAAGCCAACTTTCCTAGTGTCTGCTATGTTCTTGGTGACTTCAATGCAGGCCCTTTCTGCTGTTGCCTTCCTCTTTCCAGTTCACATCATATTCTTTCTAATGTCCACTCAGCAATTCTGGCTGAGGCCAAAGCCAAGGCCCTCTTTTTTTAAGAATCATGCCATTTTTTGTATTCCTTAAAACCCAAACAAGTTTATTGAATGGGTTGGCTGTATAGTTTTATTCTCTTATCATTGCTTTATTTATTTTCTTTTAAATATATATTTTTGGTTTTATTTAATTTTACTTATTTCTGTATGTGTATGAATGTACTGTCTGCATGCAGGTTTGTGCACCCGTGTCGTGCAATGCCGCGGAGGTCAGAAGAGGGTCTCGGATTCCCCTGGAACTGGAGTTCTCCTGGAATTGGAGTTTCAGACGGTTTTCGGCCGCCATGTGGGTGCTGGGGATCAAACCCAGGTCCTCTGTAAGAGCGGTCGGCGCTCTTAACCACTAGGCCATCTCTCCAGCCCTCTTATCATTGCTTTAAAAGTGTTCTATCATGTCTCCCTTTCCCATCCTGGTATATAGTCTTGGACTGATCTCTCTCTCTCTCTCTCTCTCTCTCTCTCTCTCTCTCTCTCTCCCTCTCTCTCTGGATTATTGATTATATTAATTAATTAATTATAGTATGCATGTAGAAGACAGAGAAAAAATTGCTGGGATCAGTTATCTCCTTCTATCATGTGGGTTCCTGGGACTAAACTCAGGCCCTCGGGCTTGGCCCTTACCCTCTGAGATATATCATTGGCCCCAATCTATATTTTTTCAGGTCACTTTTGGGCATCAGAAGGACAGTTGTTTCTAGAAATTCAAAACTTCAGTTTCTTTTAGATGAATTTGTAATCTGTATCCAGTTCAGCTGTTGCGTTTGGTTTCCTGAGACAGAGTCTCACCATGTAGCCCTGGCTGATATGGAACTCACTATGCAGCCCTGGCTGGCTTTAAACTCATGGGCGGTCTTCCCATCTCAGCCTCCAGACTGCAAAGTGCCACTACACTGGCTCTCAGCCCAATTTTGATGTAGCTGTGAAGAAGAGATGGTGATGGGTCTTGTTTTCTCCCCTCACCCATTGCTTGCCCTCAGGCTTTTAGACAAGGTGTGAAGGAAGCTGGCTATGCAGAAATAAGCAAGATATTACTTGATGGTGCCACCTTATCCTGGACATTAGTACTCTGTGAGTCAGATACCCATGCTATGTCTCACTATTCTGGGAAGTTTGAGGACTGACACACAACTGACTGATTGGAAATGCACACTCAACTTGCTAGCTCCTCCTATCCTGCTGTCCTCCAGTGATGTGCCTCCCTGAAGGATCCAGGTAATCAGACATGATTCTTTTCTTTAGCATCTTCCAGTTTTATGGGAGAATGAGTGTAAACACAGTGATCATTGTATGTCCAGATCTGCAAGGGTGGATAGAGTTTCTTCTGGATAGGATGACTGGACAAGGACAGCAGATTTTGGTTATCAGAGCTGTAGGTGGCTCAGGAACAGTTTGTGCCATGGCCCCACAAAGAACCAGTTGGCCCACATGAGTAAGCTCAAAGCCTGTCCAAGACACGATTCCTTGCAGACATAAGCATCTGTGGGCCGTTTGTTTCTCCTAGAACTTCTGCTGTCCTTGCATGGTCTAGGTTTATATAATCATGCTGATTCCCCAGAGCAGACAGCCCAGTTATATTCATGGGGCTCTTACCTCCAGTGGGATGAAAATCCCATTTCCAAAGCATCCCTGCTAGAGCCACTCACGGGCATAGCTATGGTCACCTTTCTTCCCAAAGGTCTCTCTGGAAGTAGAGACAGACTTACTCTACTAGGAAATGACTATGGGTTCATGTTGTACACCCAAATGACAAACCCCAAGGTACAAATGGGTGACAAAGACATATCTCAAACCTCCAGTGTGTTAAAAGTTTCCTCTCCAGATTATTTAAAGGTAAATTTTCAATTAAACTGGGAAGGTCTTATTGAAATGACCAGGCATTTATCATTCTATTCCATGACCTAGAGTTGAGGTGAGAAGGGGACATAGAAATGAATTTAGCATATATAATTTCTGTGTAAGATTTTTTCACAAATTAATATCTTAATCCTTGAGTTACCACTAAAAAGCTGAGATTAAACTAAAATTCTAAAGTTAAAAGATAATAATGAATATTTCCTTTCACCTGGTACAATATATAAAGTATGTTCTCTAATGTCTCAGTCACCCTGGAATCCCTAATTAGGCAGTGTGGGTCATATTTCATAAGAAGAAATCAAAACTCAAAGAAGCAATCACTTCCCCAGGGCTGTACCCCATGATACCCAGAGTACAACCGTGAGGTCTCAAACACATGTCTAATTAGTCCTGACTCTGTGTAGTTCCAACTCTGTAGTTCACCTTTTTTTAAAAGCAGTTTTCCCAATTGAATTCCTTAGAAATACAACACAATGTTAATAAATATATTCTGGCATAAGTTCTCTGTACAAACAGCTTTGAGAATATAAAATTTAGCAAAGTTAGGCTGGGCGTGGTGGTGCACGCCTTTAATCCTAGCACTTGGGAGGCAGAGGCAGGTGGATCTTTGTGCGTTCAAGGCCAGCCTGGTCTACAGAGTGAGTTCCAGGACAGCTGGGGCTACAGGGAGACCCTGTCTCGAAAAGACAAAAAAAAAAAATTTAGCAAAGCTGAACAGATACAGAGTATACCACAGGGCCATCCATACTTAGTATTAATATGAAAATATAAGCTAGAAGTATCTAAGTGTGGGATGCAGTAGATATTTCCTTTCCAAAAATGTTTCCATGGATCTCTCTGAGGAAAAAGTCACTACCACAGTTTTGGAAAGATACGTTCAAATAAATGAAGTCTAATGTGTCCTTACCACCAATTTCTTATCACTTCAAACTATGTACTTTAGAACAATGAGCTTTGAACATGGATGTGTCCTCTTAATGCTGTGAGGAATAAAATGGGAAATACTAAAAATTGGGAGACAATCTATTACAAATAATTGACGATCTGGTTGTCCACCATTATTTGTGCATTGGCCTACCTGCACATGTGTGTGTGTGTCTCTCTCTCACTGGGGCTGCTCTTTGTTCTTGGCCTACATGCATTAGAATACACTTCTTTTTTAGGGGGGTATTTTTGAGACAGGGTCTTCCTTTTAGTCCTAGCTGGCCAGGAGCTTACTCTGTAGACCTGGCTGGCCTTGAACTCACAGAGATCTGCCTGCTTCTGCCTCCCAAGTGCTGGGATTAAAGGCATGTGCCACCATGCCTGGCTTAGAACGCACTTCTACAACCCACAGCAGTCAAAGGCTCTTCGAGGTTAATTCTGACTTGCACATCTTCTGCAATGCATGTCTGTGTACGTAGGCAATTCATGCAATGCCACACTATGGTCTCCTTTTCTGCCATTTATTTGGTGTAATTTGATAGACATTTACTTGATGGACAAAATATATGCAAGTGGCAGTGACAGACTTGGGCCAAGAGGTGAAGCATTTGTGTTTCCTGCAATGCCTCACAGGTGGGAGAGTTGCCTTGGAAGAAAACATGAAGGGAGGATAAAGCTGAAAAGACAACTAAGCTTTGACAGATGTCTTTTGATACTATCTATGAAATGCATCATCAAATCACTAGAATGAGAGATTGGTCATCAATGGAATGTTAAGTTAGTCATCTGGAGTTTGGAACTTTGAGTAGGAAGTATGTCTTCAGTCAATGAAGGGCTTTTTCAACTAGATGCAGAAACGCAGCTCTAAGCTTGGGCACTGATTTGCCTCACATAACTTTCCTAAGACCACATTCACCTTTTACCTGAAATATATGAGTATTAGCTATTCAACTACCACTCATTAGGACAATTAAAATTAGGAAAATACATCAGAATAGTTCTAATGCTGGAGTGGGAGAAATGGTGAAATGCAGGCAGAGAAGAAGGGCAGGAGGGAGAGAGATTTGGAGACAAAGAGGAGATCTGCAGGATGAGAATCTAGGACTCTTCTTACTATATATGGGAGCCTCAGAATTTAGGACTAACATTTGTAGACTTCAAAGGGAGAAAAGAATGCTCTTTATATCTGCAGATTAGAAATGATCTTAAATATCCCACTAAGTGGAGCAAGGAAAAGAAGGGGGGGGGAGATAGCTAGAAAGGTCTTGGAACCATTAAAATTAGCAAGATCGTATTGTGTGCATGTGTATGTGTGTGTGTGTGTGTGTGTGTGTGTGTGTGTGTGTGTGTGTGTGTGTAGATGAAATGGAAACAAGTTTTTGGTTTAGCAGGAAAGAGCTATTAAGATGTATATTTTCTTCATCGTAAAAGCTCTAGGAGAAAAGAATGAAAGACTAGATCCTTAAAGACGCCTCCCACAGCCACACATTGAAAGATTACTCACAGAGTGAGTTGGAGTAATAGGGGCGTGTAGAGCATGTGTCTTGGAAGGTATTAAAGGACAGAAGTATTACAGTATAACATTTAACCTTTTAAAAGGCAGAACTTTTGTGTTTTTACTGAAGTTTAGTGATCAGCTATAGTGTGGTGAGGAAGGACAAGGACCATGTTATTTACTTACATTAAACAATAATCCACTGGTAAACTTCAAATGTGTTCCACAAGGAAACAAACTTAAAGCTGTCCTTTCCAGTTTCACTGTCAATTGTTCCCAATTATATGCAGGCATTATATGGTGGGCTGATGAGAAAACAAAGGGTTTGCTTCTAAAGAGGACTTTGAGAAGCTGGGAGTTTGGTGTCTCAATGCAGGTATTTATTTCTTCCTGAAGTTCTCTCTTCTATGCATCCACAGCACTTTTGATTTTATTTCCTTTTGGAGAGGGTTTCATGTAGCCTGGGCTGTTCTTGAACTGCCTATGTTGAGCTGGCCTTGAGCTATGGATCCTCCTGCCTCCATCTCCCCCACGCTGGGATTACAGGTGTATACCATTCCCCACCTGTGCCATTTTTGTGGTTCTCTTGACTTACTAAGTTGCATCTGTCTTTACCAATAGGTATAAATTCCTTGAGGGTTAAGGTACTATCTTATTTAATGCTGTTCTATAGTAACTAAATACTGTGATAACTCAGTGACCAAATTGATAAGGATTTTGATGTAAAGGATAATAAAGAGATCAATCATTTATTTTTCAATAATGAAGCATTATTTTTTTAACATACATAGTTAATTTTCTATTCAAGAATTCTGTGAATTACTATAGAAAATGAGGCTGTGAGACTAGACAGTTTATGGAAGGTAAGAGAACTAATAAAATGTTGACCTATGGAATATTATTTAAATATGTATGGTTTGAAGACTCTTTTGTTTTCAATAGTAGAGGTTGAACCCAGTACCTACTTCATGGTCTACAACTGAGCTATATTCATGGTTTACTTTTTATTTTGAGGTAAGGTCTTACTAAGTTCCACAGGCTGACCTTGAATTCAGTCTGTATGTATATAAAGTAGGCCTGTGTGTGTGTGTGTGTGTGTGTGTGTGTGTAACCAGAGGTCTGTATGTATATAAAGTCGGCCTGTGTGTGTGTGTGTGTAACCAGAGGTCTGTATCTATATATAGTAGGCCTCAGTGTGTGTGTGTGTGTGTGTGTGTGTGTGTGTGTAACCAGAGGTCTGTATCTATATATAGTAGGCCCGTGTGTGTGTGTGTGTGTGTGTGTGTAACCAGAGGTCTGTATCTATATATAGTAGGCCTCAGTGTGTGTGTGTGTGTGTGTGTGTGTGTGTGTGTAACCAGAGGTCTGTATCTATATATAGTAGGCCCGTGTGTGTGTGTGTGTGTGTGTGTGTAACCAGAGGTCTGTATCTATATATAGTAGGCCTCAGTGTGTGTGTGTGTGTGTGTGTGTGTGTGTGTAACCAGAGGTCTGTATCTATATATAGTAGGCCTGTGTGTATGTGTGTAACCAGAGGTCTGTATCTATATATAGTAGGCGTGTGTGTGTGTGTAACCAGAGGTCTGTATCTATATATAGTAGGCCTGTGTGTGTGTGTGTGTGTGTGTGTTGTGTGTGTGTGTGTAATCAGAGGTCTGTGTCAGGTATCTTTCTCATTTGTCTTCTACCTTATATTTTGTGGGAGAAGGCTTCTCACTGAACTTGGAGTTCATTAATTCTGCTAAACTGGCTGGCCAGGAAGCCCCGGGATCCTGCTGTCTGCCTCCCCAGAGTTGGGATTTCAGGTATTATGCCTGACTTTTTACATGGGTGCTGGGGATAGAACTCAGTCCTCATGCTTGTGCAAGAAGCCCTTTGCTAACTGAGCCCTCTCCCTAGCCTCTACACATGCTGTAAACATGCAGTCCTCCTTCCTTTGGTTCCTGAGTTGTTGGGATTACAACCTTGGGCTTCCAGGCCTGTACAACAATTCTTGATAATTTTTCTTACCACAACTTTTTTTAAGCCAACTGAAATATTATGAGGTTTGTTAACACAAACTAAATTGATGGTAGATTAAAAGGATGGTTTTCATTTCATTCAGAGTAAAGAATTCCTTTAGAATCATTAAAAAAAAACTATTACGGCTTAGACCCGGTAAGGCTCTGTGCATCTCTGCACACCTTGGCTGTCACTGAATCGGGACCAGGGACTGCTCCCAGGTCTCTGGAGCCTCTCCAGCTTCTGGCCCAGACAGGCTCTCTTCACAATGGCGAAGAGCTAGAAGCAACCCAAATGCCCCTCAACCTATGAGTGGATAAAGAAAATGTGTGTGGTGGTGCACGCCATTAATCCCAGCACTTGGGAGGCAGAGGAAGGTAGATCTTTGTGAGTTCAAGGCCAGCCTGGTCTACAGAGTGAGTTCCAGGACAGCTGGGGCTACAGGGAGAACCTGTCTCGAAAAAAAAAAAAAAAAAAAAAAAAAGAGAAAATGTGGTACATCTACACAATGGAGTTCTAGGTACCAGTAAAGAAAGATGACATCATGAACTTTGCAGGTAAATGGATGGAACTAGAAGCCATTATGCTAACTGAAGTAACATAGTCCCAGAAAAACAAATGACGAATGGTATCCCTCATTTGTGGATGCAAGCACCAAATACCTAGTAGCAAGACAAACTGAGCAACTTTGTAATTGTGGTATATGGAGGGAGCGTATGTATGCATACTTTAGAGAAATATAAAATTAAAGGGGAAAAATGTGAATTTCTAAACACGTTGTGGAATTAACATATGGTTTACTTTCAGATGTCATAAGTTTGGTATATGTGTGACGTACATGTATGCATTCTTTTTTCTTTTTGAGACAGGGTCTCCCTGCAGCCCCAGCTGTCCTGGAACTCCCTATGTAGACCAGGCTGGTCTTGAACTCACAGAGATCTGCCTGTCTCTGCCTCCCAAGTGCTGGGATTAAAAGTGTGTGCTACCATGCCCGGTGCTTATTTTGGAGCAATACAAATCGGAGGGAGCAACAACAAAAGGACTTGGTCAAAGAACTGACTGAAACAGTAAACTTCTGCACCAAACAATAAACTTCTGCATAGAAAAACTTTTAAAAGACTGAAAAAAAGATGCCAGACATCTATGGCAAAATGTATAAACTTGGGTGGGGTGGGAGGGCATGGAAAGGGGAATGAGTCTAAATTGGACTGATAAATGATGCATGAATTGCACAAAACTTCAATAAAAACAAAAATAAAAAGCATGATAATTTTATATCTGGAAAATAAATTTACTTCACACTTTAACTTTTCATAAAAGTTCCTATGTGTACAAGAAGACAAAAAACCAAAAATTTTATGTAAAAAAATTACAGGAGTGTTTGGACTTCTGGAATGAACATAATTGATAGTGTTTCATGAATTCATAATATCTAATTCAAAGAATTCCACAAAAGAAAAAGTTGCTACTAAAAGGACTGACATATACAACACTAACTGATAATTTAAAAATAAAATATAATATTGATAAGCATTTCAACATTGTTGGTAATATGTAATGGGTCTCAATGGGACATTTACTCAAAATTTAAGTATTGGATTTCAAGAAATCAAAAACAAAGACACTAACAAATTAATACAATCAATGCAAAATGTAAAACACAAGAGAATCCTGGAGTGTGTTGTCTGTTGTTTGTTTGATGGTTGGTTGGTTGGTTGCTTTTTCTGTTTTGTTTTGTTTTCTGAGACATGGTCTCACTAAGCGGCCTTGGCTGGTCTGGAATTGGCTATGTAGACCATACTGGCCTGAACTCAGAGAGATCTGCCCACCTCTGCCTCTGAGATTAAAGGCCTCCACCACCACACCCAGCCAAGCTTACTGTTTATAAGAAACCATCAATTAAACAAGCATTCTAAAATATAAAATGACAAATATAGTAGGATATAGTTATTTGCTTTACAAAAGTTTATCTAGGCTTCAAAGAACATTCAGCATGTTGACAACGTGTCAAAAATATATCTATTTATACAGGACTCTTCAAAAGTTCCTAGTCTTTCAGAGCCAAAGAGATAGCAAACAAATACTAAAGAAAGGAAGGAATAATATATTTAAAATTACATGCTTCTATTTTCAGAAAAAAACTTCTATGTGTAATAATTGAGAAAAACAAGATTCAGGCTGTGAATCTATAGTAATTGCCAACTGATTTGTTAACACTTTAAATTTTATGAGTAATACTTAAGAATAAAATATTTTTAATTAAAAAAGACACAATTTCTAGAAAAAGATCAGCAATTATGGTACTAAGCATATTGAGATTGAGGGCCACTTGTTGAATGAGAGCACTCCAGGACTTAACTGTAATTTAGGACAGAAGTGTATATAGAACGCTCATTTAGGGGGCTGGAGAGATGGCTCAGCAGTTGGGAATGCTGACTGCTCTTGCAGAGGACCTGGGTTCGATTCCTAGCACCCACATGGTGGCTAAGAACTGTCTTTAATCCAGGTGCGGTGACACATGCCTTTAATCCAGCACTTGAGAGGCAAAGGCAGGCAGATCTTTGTGAGTTCAAGGCCAGCCTGGTCTACAAAGTGAGTTACAGGCCAGCTGGGGCTACAGGGAGACCCTGTCTCAAAGAGAGAGAGAGAGAGAGAGAGAGAGAGAGAGAGAGAGAGAGAGAGAGAGAAAAGAGAAAATAGAGGTGCAAAGTTGGAGGTCATGGTTCGGTGATGGGTGGAGGGCATCCCACGGGGAGACTGATGCACGTGTGTGTCTTCTCAGAAGAGGATTTGGTCAGTGGTCCCAAGAAATCCCAGTCACACTCCAAAGGTCCCCTCTCTAAATGCCAGAGTCAGAGTATTCATCCATGTTTCAGTCCCACCACACCACAGTCCTTGCGGCTCTGACTTGCGTGTTTTTTCCTCCCGCATCTCCGCTGGGCCTCTCACCCCAGTCTGCGTTGCTGTTTCTAGCTGACACTTCTAGAAGTCTGTACATGGAATGTTGTGTGTACTCTTTTTGTCTGGCTTTTCATTATAAGCTCCTCTCTATTATGGTGCATTGCTCCTTGGCATGGCTAACCAGGTTCTATGCAGAGACAGACGAAGGTGTGTCCTTTCTGGTCTGAGGTATCACAAACCTGCAATGAGCGTTTGTGTGTGATGTTTTGTGGGTGTATTTGTTTCTTTTGGCTTAAAACCAGAAGTGGAGTAGTCAGATCCTATGGAAAGTGTACGTTTACACTGAATTTGGAATAACTAGATTTCCAAAGAAGTCAAAGATAGGCTAGAGTTCCCTACCTCCTCACTCGGTTTTCTTTGTTAGCATCTTATTACCACTACACAGCTGTCAACTCCCAAGTGACCCTAGTCAGCACATCCTGTCTTCTCACACCTTCTGTCTGTTCCAGGAGCCGGCCCAGGGTGCCGCACCATCTTGAGTTTTCACATCTTAGGCTCCTCTGGTTTGTGACGACTTTTCAGTTCTTCCTGGTTTTTCACAGAATGCTGGCCAGGTATCCTGTAGACAGTGTCCCCTTGGGACTAAACTGGCCTCATGGGCTTGGGAAGGGTCCTGTGGAGGTTTAGGGCCTTCTGCTTGCATTCCATCGGAGGTCTGTGACTTTTATCCCATCTCTAGATGTGTGATGGGTGAAGATAGGACCTTCACTTAGGGGAGGGGAGTGGCCTGCCTGGGGTCCTCATTCCTCCTTCCCTTTCTCATTCTTGGGGCTCTGCCTCTCCCAGGGGGAGGAGCTATATGTATTTTATAGCTACATGTCTTTTTTTGCATGTAATTTTACACTTATTGTAGTCTGCTTTGCTTCAGACATACAGAAAAATAGACAAAAATGAACGCCTCTTTTTGCCTCCCCTCAACACCCCCAAGAAATGTTTAATGTTATAGACAGTCCCCATGATTTAGTCATGGCTACTCTTGTTTTATCTTTTACCCCCCCCCATTTAGGAGTACACAATTTTGTAATTTTTATAAATGTAAGAGTTTTGCCAGTTTAATCTTTGCTAAACAAGGATAGCTTTTAAGAGCTTTTTGTTTTCAAGATTCCAAATAGGTTACTGAACACTTTTGAAAAAAAATTTTGGCCAGCCTTTAATCCCAGCACTTGGGAGGTAGACTCAGGTGGATCTTTGTGAGTTCAAGCCCAGCCTGGTCTACACAGTCAGTTCCAGGACAGCTGGAGGGCTACAGAGAGACTCTGTCTCAAAAAGACCAAGAAAATTTTATTAAATTTTTGCAATTTACATACAATAGAATTTGATGGTATGCACAGTCCCTCCTCTGTCCTCACCTCTTATGGCTCCCCACATCTATAACATGTTCTCTGTTATACATAATACAGCCTATAGAGTCTGATTTCTTTCCAAATCCCCTTCAGTGTGTGTCTACCCACTGGAGCCTGGTTCACCTACCACGAGTCCCATTCCTATAGGAGACTGCCACTCCTCAAGCAGCCATCAGTTGCCCAGACTTCCTTATATTGGGTTGGAATTTTTTTTTGTCCTTTCGCATCAGGGTCTTCATGTAACCCCAACTGTTCTGGAACCATGTAGACCAAGCTGGCTTTGAACTCACAGACATCCGCCTACCTCTGCCTCCCAAGTGCTGGGATTAAAGGTGTGTGCCACCATGCCCAGCCAGGGTTGGGGTTTCTTATCCATGTCCCCATGTCTCTGCTGGGATCTTGTCTGGTTTGNAGAGAGAGAATGGTCAGTTAGAAATAATCCAAAAGAGGCAGGCGGGAATCCTTTGTGAGTTCAAGGTACCAGCCTGGTTTAAGAGTGAGTTCCAGGACAGCTGGGGCTACAGGGAGACACTGTCTCGAAAACGACCAAAAAAAAAAAAAAAAGTTTAGCTATTGGAAATATCAGCCATTACTATTTTTTAAACAAAGGTAAACAAATGGTGGTTACGTATCAGGTCATCTGGGTTAGGACTTCTCTGAAACAAGGCAGTGGAGAAATCCAGAAAAAAGTATAAGGATCAGGAAAATTATTCAACTAATATGCTTTAAGTTAGATGATGAGAGTATGGAGCATCTCTTTAATGTATTCACAGGCACCTGATTATTAAAGTATCAAAAATCTCTTGGAGGTTTCTTCAGCAATGTGCTATTCTGTTTCATTCATTAAGTAGTTTCTAAAGCAGCCCCAAGGTCCTTCACCTAGTAAAGTTCTCAATGAATCAAACTCAGAACAACTCAAACTATTCTGGTTGCTTTAAGAGAGCAAAGTGATCTTTAGAAACAAAGTAAGTGAGAAATACATTTTTGTGCTCCCTTCACAGTGGGAACATGTTAAAATAATCCCATAGCCCCAAAGGAAATGATCTAATAAATATAATACATACCTGGCATTGTCTAGAATCATGTTTCATCTTTGGCTTACTATATCAATTCTTGTATATAGGCAAAAATAATTTATCCTTCTACTTGTTAAGAAATAAAAAAGGGGCTCAGCAGTCAAGAACACATGCTGCTATTGTATATGTGTGTGTGTGTTTGTGCACATGTGTATGAGAGTAGATGTGCCATGCAGACGTGTATATGTTGAGGCCAGGGGTTGATACTGGCTATCTTCTTCTATTGCTCTCCACCGTATTCTTTGAGACAGGGTCTCTCACTGTAGCCTAGGCTATCCTGTAACTCATTCTGTAGAACAGGATGGCCTCGAACTCACAAACATACACCTGCTTCTGCCTCCCCAGTACTAGGGTTACAGATGTGCACCCTGTACCTGACATTTATGTGGGTGCTGAGGTTCCAAACTCAGGCTCTCATGCATGTGCGATGCCGCACTAATTTACTCAGCCAGTTTTCCCCCGTCCTCCTACAAGCTAGATAAAATCAAAAGGGTACACATATATGTATCTATATATATACATATATATCTATATATTCTTCGTAGATATGAATTATTTATTATAATTGAAAGCTACATGTATTTAACTGAGAAATATTGGAATTTCTATTATGAAAGACATGCAGATATTATGGAAATTCTAAAAGGCTCATTGAAATCTGTGATTTCATACATACTGCACATAATGCTGCTAAGGTTATAATTTTCCTTAAACACTGTATGATTTATGTGTTAGAGAGATGGACTAGAGAACTTATATAGATACCATCCAGCCCATTTATTGTATTAATCAAGCAACTTAACCACTGAGAGGTAGACATAGTAATTGATTCTTTTTTTGTCTTTGTGAGACAGGTTTCCCTGTAGCCCCAGCTGTCCTGGAAAACTTGCTATGTAGACTCAGGCTGGCCTTGAACACAAAGATTCGCCTGCCTCTGCTTCCGAAGGGCTAGGATTAAAGGAGGCCACCAACGCCGGCTGAAATAGATAAGATTCATTATCGTGTCTATATCTTTAGGTATTTTAGGAAAATAAATATTCATATGTACTACAAGTAATTGAGATAGTGTCTATTTCAACCATGAATTAGTTGAATGCGATCCATCCTTTGTATGTAAATGTGTGGGTACGTGTGTGTGTATGTGTGAACGTATCTTTACATGCCTTCTTATGGTCTGATTGATGAGGCAATAAATCAACCTCAGGTTTTTTTTTTCTTCAGCAGATGGTTAAGTAATCCCCTTGTTTTTTTTTTTTTTTTTTTTTTTTGAGACATTTTCATATCTCTCACTGGTTATTGGAGATCCCCAATAGCGCTAAGATGGTGGTCATTGAGTTCGAGTCTCAGGAATCTGCCTGTCTCTGCCACCCCCATGCTGGGATTATAAGCATGTGCCACCATACCCTGATTTATATTTGGGTTCTGGGGTTAAACTCAGGTCCTCATGCTTGCATGGCAAACACCAACTGAACTCTCTCCTCAGCCCCCCTCAATGTGATCCTTTCTATAAAAACAACTGTCTTATATTTTTAGATGATCACAAATTTGAGGTGCATAGAAATCACTTGGTATAGAGAAAATAACCTTTTGTAACCTTTTGATATTAGTATATATTGGCCTTAGCAATAAGAAGTCACATTTGATACTGATAGTCATGTGTGCATTCTGTGAAAAGTCTATGGCAGCTCCTCTGAAAGATTCAGAATCTGTATTTGTATGCAGCCCAATTAATAGGAACTGATAGCTTGCCTAGCACAACCCTCCTAACCATGCTGTTCTATACAGAAGCTCTCACATAGGCAGTCTATACGTTCCTGGTTGTATTCTCCATTACAGAATGTGGTTCGTGAATAGCCAATCAAAGCAGGGCCTTTAGCAACCACAAGTCTCTGGGACTCCATAGAGGTGACTTGGTGCTCAGAACAGTCTGGAATGAAGTATCAAGACCAGATAATATCAAATTAACCAAGAACAATATTTCTTAGGAACAGAACGTATCCAAAACAGCCCATCCCTGTTTGGGAAATGTTTACCAAGAAAGGAGGGTTTACATTACATTGTTAATTGGCGACTATATGAGAAAGTCACCACCTTGTCCCCTTAGCTTCAACAACCTCCACTAGCTTATTTTATGAATGATAAAGAGCCTCCAACTAGGCTTTCTTCTGGCCTGTCTCCACCTGTCACACCTCCATCTTCTTGCTTCATCTTGTGGGGAGCTAAGCATCGCTGGCATTCACTACAGGGGATATTTGTGCTGGTTGTAGTTGTCTTTTCGAACATCTGCCGGATTATATTTTTGGAGAAGGAACAGGAGGACCCAGATTATCTTTACAGGCATGGGACTGTACTGTGTGGGTACTCTGAAAATTTTTACAAAGAAAAAAGAGAAAATGAGGGAGAAAGAAAAGGTGAAAGAAGCTACAGAGATGGTTCAGTGGTTAAGAGGGAGTACTGCTTTCTCAGAAGACCAGAGCTGAGTTCCTACCACCCATATCAGGCACCTCCCAACTGTCTGTAAATTCCAGCTTCAGGGGTATCCAAGGCCTCTGTTCTCCACAGGCACTGCATTCATGTGCACATATCCACACAGAGATATACATACATACATACATACATACATACATAAATACATACATATATTAAAATTAATAAAAATAAATCTTTTTTAAAAATAAAAGAGACAAATAGGGGTGAAGAGGCAATTGGGTGGTCTAGAAGAAAGCTGAGCCAGAGGAAAGCAGAAAGTATGGCCTAAAACCAAGGAAAACATGTGCATAAAAACTCTGATGGGGTTAAGACGCCTCACTACCCTCCCCTACATCTCCACATTTCAGGTTAAATCCAGCAAGCATTCTCCCTTTCTCACTGCAGGGTTTCACTCTGCTGAATGCCCACATCTCTGATTTGGCTTTTGCCTTCTAGGAGCCAGGGGAGCGGGCAGAGCCCAGTGTGTGTTTACCCTGCAGTCTCTTTGCTCCGCTAAGTCTCCCTGCAGCTGCAGCGGTTTGGGAGGAGGCTAAACTGGTGGAGGGTTGGGGATGGCACCTGCAGTATCTCTGAAGTCTGGATGGAGCCCCCGAGGATCGTGGGAGTAAAACCCAGAGACATGGAGATCAGCCTCAAGCTGGTCTCATACAGGAGCTACCCATGTCTCTGGTTTGCCAGTGCTCCCCTAAAAGCCAAGGATCCCAAATAAACTGACTGAGATGCAGAGGATGCCAGGGAGAACAGACTAGAAATCTAATGAGGTGGGGTGATTAGAGGTGCGGGCAATGGAAAAGAGAGAGACCTGACAAGAAAAAGGGAGGAAAGAAGATAGAGAAAGGATGTAAATAGCCCCCTTCCCTCCTCGCCATCTCACAGTATCCGAGAGGAACAGGCTTGAAGACTGCAGCAGTGTTGCTGAGGACGATGAGTACTGCAGAGAAGGGACTATTTGCACTCAACATTACTTTTTGATTGTTCTGCACTGGAAGTTAATTGAATTTTTTTTCTAGCTGCATGACTCTGGGCCTCAGTTTCCTGATTTGTAAAACAAGAGGATATGACTAGATGCTGCATAGGGTCTCTGCCCAATTTGATCCTCTGTAACTCTCAATCTAGGGGCCAGGGAATCAAAGCAGGCATCATTGAGCTTTAATTCGTGATTCCTCCCCTTTCCTTCACCATCCGTTTATCAATGCAGAACAACACCTACACCATTCACTGAACTGATGCCAGCTCTCAGAGTTGGCATGGAGTATGGCTCAAATGTGACAAATGATGGGTGTTTCTGCTCTGGAGAAGTGAGGAAGGAGTGGAGAAGTCAGTATGATGTATACTTTGGATTTCCAAAGAGAGGCTATTCGTGAAATTTTGATGGTAGGTTTTAAATAAATGCATTTGAATAAATTACACATTCTTTTGAGAGTTGGGAAATAGTGGGACCAATGAAAAGGCCAAACGATGACTGAAATGATTATTTCTCCCTTTCCAGGGGAAATTTTCTTTCATTCCATCCCAGAGATGGGATCCACTTTTCTATGGGGATCCAGTCCTCACAAGCCCTGCTGTTCTTGTGCCTGCCTGCTTCAATGCAGTATTTTCTGGGGTTATTGAGTTCTCAGGGATTGGTGAGAGTGTACTGAGCAAGGTCTACAGTGATGCAGGACCCTCCCCTACAAACGGGGGCCGTTTAAATGACAACGGGGGTAAAACGTATTTGCACAAGTTTCATTGTTAATTTGTCTCAACCGGAAATTCTTTTAAATAAAGCAAAAATATGTAGAAATAAACTCCCTGACTTCTCTTGCCTTTAAACGGGAAGTTGCACACTGTGTACACTTTGTGTTTTCCACACCCATCAATATTTCCACCTCATTTTCATCTCCAAAATATAGAGAGGAGGGCGACTCTAGAAAAATGGAGTCCCACTCTGGTATCTCACACAGTATGGATCGGTGTAGAGTCTCTCTCTCTCTCTCTCTCTCTCTCTCTCTCTCTCTCTCTCTCTCTCTCCTCTTGTCTGTCAAGAGTATCCCGCCTCTTTGCCCCCTCCCCTTAACATCCTTAGGCTCTGGAGGGTATTCTTCAGTATCTGTTTTCCTCACACAAGGTTTGACCTTGCGAAGACCCTTCTTCCACTTGCCGGGCAAGGAACAACCCATTTTGACTCAAAACACAAAACGACCTTTTCTCCTTTAAAGCAACACTACCAAACGTAACACGCCAGGGGCTGCAGATTCCCGTCTCTGCATTCCAGAAGGCGAATGCGGAATGCAGAGGCAGGTAACTAGTTAGAGTCTGAGGGTCCGCATTCAGGCTCTCTTAGCTCAGTTCAAAATCTCCGGGGCTGTAGAATAGCTTTCCCTTTCTTAACCATTCACCATTGTGACGAAATATCCAAACCCTCAAATTATCATTCGTAAGTGCTCTTACACTTACGGTGCGCCTAACTCCTCGGGCTTTAAACACCAACATCCCGCTTAGCAACCAACCGTGATGCCCACACCAATCTCGTCTGCTCAGTTTTACTTAGCAAACACCTTTGCTCCTCCATGGGGGGAAAATGGTGCACTAACCCTACGTATGACAGGTTACTACTTGACTGCACCCACTCAATAGTTTTATCAGCAACCAGGAAACTTCATGATCTTTTAATTAGCTACTTAAATCTGTCTAAGAAAATCCACCTATTTATAGTCTTAAGCTAAAAAAAAAAAAAAAAAAAAAAAAAAAAAGCCCACACCAGTTTCACCTATCTTAAATCTAGCTGACAGTCCCCTGAACACGCTGCACATAAACATTCCTCTTCCTCCACCCTATTACCCCAAAAGGTCCCCCTTGAACCAGCAGCACATTCCAAACAGGAACCAAGGCAGTTATCACGATGCATTCAGACGCATCTATGCAAAGCAAAATATGTGACAATAGCCGAAGCATTTTCCTGACAATCTGCTGAACTACACATGCAAAAGAAATGCAACAAAGATTGTATTTTTCACTTACAGTTATAGCGCTGCGCACGGCCGCTTAACGAAAATGATAAAACTCAACAGTTCGTTTAAGAATATATATATATATATATATATGTGTGTGTATTTAATTCGGGCAAACGGTTAAACCGTCTCTACGAGTGGTTCTCTCTCGCTTTCTCTTCCTAGGAGCTCGGGCTGCTTAAATCCCGCTTGGATCGCGCCGTGCAAGCCCAGCCGCCGCCGCAACACGCTCGGGTGAATCTCTGCTGCAGATTGGGAATCCCATAGAAAACCTAGGGTCCCTGAAGCTGGATGCGCAGGCGCACTAGCCGCCGCTTCGCAGGCTCCTCCGCCTCCCTTTGCTCTCGTTCCTCCTCCCGCAGCTCTGCAGCCCAGGCTGGAGAGCTGAGACCAAAAGCCGCTTGGCGATGGCGCATGCTCATATGCAGGGCTCGGAGTTTCCGCGGGTGGATCCCGCGGCTCCAGATTTTCGCAGACACTGGAAAGGAGACTGGGGAAAGAAGCCCCAGCTCTGGCCTCCCGCACCTGGACAGGCGCGAGGTAGGGTGGAATGTGTTCCCCACTGAGGTTCCCAGCCAGGTGGCTGAAGGCCCAGGACGGACAGAGGAGGCAGAACACGTGGAGATGCTTTTCCCGCCGCTCTCTTCTAGTTCGGCCCTAGGCCACCCGGAATCAGACTGTAAGGTGAAGGGGAGAGCTGCAGAAACCTCGGAAGAAAGCTTCCACGCAGGCCCTGAGCATCTCTCCGAGCATCACAGACAGAATGAATGGCTGCTATTTTTATTTTGCCTTGGGCCATTTCATCCTGGGTGTAACACTAGAATGGGAGACAGTGCATTTCTACTGGATCTGGCCAGGGCGATACAGGAGCAATGTGCTTTGAAGGGAGCTGGCCCGAGGGTTCTAGTCCTCCGAACCTTGGTGACCATCACCAGATACTGAATAAGTGCCTTCTGTGTATACAGAATAAATAGGCATCAGACATGCTTTGCATTCTCGGGAGGAGTAGAGGGGAAGTGGTTATAGTCCTTTAGATGCAGAGTTGAAGGGTCAGGGTTTGGCCTTCGCGATCCATAAAGCCCCCTCTGGTGTCCTTGAATGGCTGCGTTTGCCAACTCTGTTTAGCTGCCCACTGGCCTGCCAAAGCCTAGAAAACTTGGCAAAGAGCAGTGCCCAATAAAATGCTCGTGTCTTCCCTACATGGCAAGCCAGGAGAAGTCTCAGATGTTCCTTCCCAACCGTTAGCTTTCCCTTCACTCCTGCAGTCAAGGATTATTCATGTCACCAGCCACCAACAGGTACTGCCCTGTGCTTCTGGTATTGAAGGCGTGCTCAGAAATCCCTCTGGGGTTTCACTCGCGGGGGGCATTATTTTCAGGGGAAGGAAGTTTTGGGAGCCCGATGAACATCAATGCTCTCCTTAGGCTCTTCACACAACTAGTCTCCTTTGGGGAAACTGCAATGGACCTTTCGGCAGGTACTGAGGACACCGAGAGCGCCTCTCGTGGCCCAGGCAGGCTGTACACTGCCTTGCGTTCTCTGCCGCCTGGAGGTACCTGACTCCAGACCGAGACTAGCTTCTGGCACATTTGTGAAGCTTCTAAACCCAACCTAGTTAGATTTCACTTAGGTGAGGGTCCCAGGCTGCTGCACCACGCGGTTCCAAGTTAGCCTTGGCCGTCCAGAGCCCAGGAACGCGCTTCCAGGCCAGACGCCTAGGGAAGGTTCCACAGACGCAGGGCGGGCTCCCGGGACTCCCGGGACACCGCGGGAGACCAGCCCCTCCCTGTAGGGCTCTTCCATCAGGTGCCGGTGACTGTGCAAACCCGGCACTCGGAGCCGCGCGGACCCGGCGCGCTGCGGCAGCAGAGCACCCAGCCACATTCCCTGACCGCAGTGCGCACTGGCTGCGGGCTGCCCCAGCGCCCAGCGGGTTCTCTCTGTTTCTGGGGATGAAGCAGGGGCAAAAGTCAGTTCTGGATTAGTCACTTTTGTCAGCCAGAGGGACCTCCTCCGAGAGCTTTCAAAGTAGTTCCCCATCTTTTGCAGATTTTCCCCAGTGAGGCTATGGGGCGTCTCCTCACTGCAATCTCCCTCAACCTAAGGGGCTAATGGTGGGTGCCTTTTCTCCACTTCAGCCAGCCGCACCCTACCTTCTGAAGTCTCCTTGGTGACAATATTCAGTTTTAGATAACTTCCCCGCTTGTGTATAGGAAAAAAAAAATCTTGCGCCTTGGCAAAGCAGCTTGTCCTAAGTGGGCAGTATATATATACAATATATACATATATATATACATATATATACATATATATATATACATATATATATACATATATATATACTTATATATATTCAGTTCCATTTGTTCTGCAGTGTTGTTTGCTTCCCAAATACCATACCTTAATTTTAGTGTCCATTTATGTAGCTACACCCAGACTTATAATATGTTGTGTTGTTTTATAAAACGTAAATGGCCGGGCGTGGTGGCGCACGCCTTTAATCCTAGCACTTGGGAGGCAAAGGCAGGCAGATCTTTGTGAGTTCAAGGCCAGCCTGGTCTACAGAATGAGTTCCAGGACAGCTGGGGCTACAGGGAGACCCTGTCTTGAAAAAGACCATAAAAAAAAAAAAACACCAAAAAACAAAAAACAACAAAACGTAATGTATTTTTTAATCTGAGTTTTATGTGCAGCACGAAGTCACAGTAGGGAAACAATTCGAGACATCAAATATGAGAGTATGAAAATCAGTTCCCCCCTTGCATTTACAGATGTCACCTGTGATCTCGGTCAGGGCAGAGATGTACTGCCCCGTGATTCTGTGTGCACGGGGTACAGGAATAAGGAATACAGTACGTTGTTGCAGGAAGAAGGGCCTAGCTCTAGTAGTAGTCCCGTTACCTAAGACCACATCCTTCAAATAGAAAACATCAGTGCCAGCTTTTACATCCTGAGCATTTAGGGTGGGGTGAGGAGTTAAAGGGGGCTAGCCTGGGAAGGTGCTGTAGGGGGGAAGGGGTTGTTTCTCAGAGATCCCAGATGGAATCTGCAGCTGATCAGAAACAATCGAGAAGCCATTTCCTTTCTCAGACTGCAGATTATAGTCAACAGTTGACAAATGGGATCTCCTTAAACTCAAAAGCTTCTGTACATCAAAAGAAACAATAAAGGAAGTGAAGAGAAAACCCACAGAGTGGGAGGAAACCTTCACTGCAGACACATCTGACAAAGCATTAATCTCCAGAGTATACAAGCTACTCAAAAACCTAACAACACAAAGAAGAAAGAAAACAAAGAAACACGCAAAGATGGAGCAAAGATCTGAATAGAGACTTCACACAGCTGGACATAGAGATGTGCCGATGAAACATCTTAAGAAAAATGTAGCATCTATAAAAAATTAAGGAAATGCAATTAAAACCACTTTAGATAGCACCTTACCCAATAAGCTGGCTAGGATCAAGAAACACAAATGGATACCAAGTGCTGGAGAGTTGTGGGGAGAAAGGGAAACACTCTTCCGCTTGCTGGTGGGAATGTAAACTTTGTACAGTCACTATGGAAATCAGTGTGGAGGTACCCTTAGAAGACTCAAACGAGCCTTCCATTTGAACCAGTCATAACTCACTCCTGGGAGATATACCCTACAAAGCACTCTTCTACTGCAAGATACATGCACAGCTATGATTATTCGCAGCTCTGTTCCCAATACAAAAAAGCTGGGAACCAGCCCAGTGCCCCTCAACTGCGAGTGATAGAGAAAATGTGGTACATGTATACAATGGAGTTCTATGCTCACGGTAAAGAGTACAACATCATAAACTTTGCAGTACAAATTGGATGGAGCTGGAAGACATTATGTTAAGTGAAGTAAACACAGTCCAGAAAAACAAACGACACAGGTGTTTTGTCCCTCTATGTGGTTATGCTAGTACCAATAACCCAGATATAAACATTTCTCATGGAGAGGGATGCTAGTAAAAGAAACAACAAACAAAAGGACTGCATCAGAAAATGGACCGAAATGGTGAATTGGAAGGGGGAGGGGTGGGTAGGACACTGGTGTATATTCGTGTATTAATGATATTTTAATTGACCTGAGTTCAACAAGTGCCCAGTTTGGCCTAGACCACGTCTAAGGATACATGGGTTTTGAGGACTTAGTAAAAGTAATATGTGTATATAACAATAGTTAACTAGTGAAAAGGATTACTCTCTGTTCAGAACCCAAATATAACACTAAAGTCCTATAAGCTATGCACTTAAGCAAAATATATCAATACAGGACTCTGACATCAGTCATTGTATTATTCCACCAGGGATGATGTTGGCCAGGGGATCTAAGGTCCACAAAAGGTAAAGGTCCTTGCCTCTAACTGGGAGACCTGCAAGAGAAGAGAGGTGATAAGAGGCCCTGACTGCTGAAGACCTGATGTTTACATGGAAAGGATGCTATCGAGACCACACATGCAAGTGTACAGATGGGCCCCTGAGAATACCAGAGAGTTGTTACCAAGGGCCACTAAACAATGAAGCAAATACGGTCTCCCTTGAAGCAAGCAAGACTCCACCGTCAGCACCAGCTAACTACACCTCACCTGCCTGGAACATAATGTGCAGCAGAGGCAGCCTATAGCCTGTATATATATTCCAAATCTAATTGGCTATTGGCTCTCTCTTGGAGACTGAACCATTGGTCTGATGCCACAAAGCTTAATTCTCTACAGGTTGGAGATATCATAAGCCACAGTAAGACCCCGTCTATTTAACAGGCAAAACATGTGGTTCGTGGGTCAACATCTCATCTAACATATATGGCTATAACAAAGTAACCTACCTAGAACTATTGAATGCGCTTAAATACCTATATATCTATTGCTGTTGGCGTTCATTAGTAGGATCGAATGTTATTCCGTGGGACCGGAGACTGTGCAGCCCATGAAAGGAAACAGCCCAGAATTTGACCTAAATCCAAGACAACAGCTCCAGAAGAGGGACTGTCTGCTCTCATCCACTTGTGCCCCTTTTTCTAAACCCAGGGAATAATCTGCGGAAAGAGGGGGTGTGGTAAAGGTAAGGCGTTGCGATTGGGGTGAAGGGTGAAAATTACAGGCATGTAGTCTGGACCTCATTTGATTAACCTGATTGAACATACAACCCCTCACCCCCCCGCTGGAAGGTGGAGGCTGTGGGTTTTGGGGCACAACAGCCTGCAAAATTGGTTTAACATGGAAGGATGCTTGTACTCATGGATTATCACTTTATAGCTAAAAAATGGAAAAAAAAAAACTGAAGAGATAGCAGAGACAGTCCTGCAGAATGCATGATCTCTGGGTTGGGGTAGGGGTTGGGGTTGAAGGGAAGGGGAGATATGCTGAACTGAACTTGGACAATGATTGTATGAAATTGCACAGCATCAATAAAAAAAAATGTGTTTAAAAATGTAATATGTTATTGGAGCTGGTGTGGTAGCGCTGCCTTAATCCCAGCACCCCCTGGGGGCACGAGGCAGGCGGTTTCTCTGGTTCAAGGGACAGCCTGGTCTAAAAGGGAATTCCAGGCCAGCTGGGGGCTACAGGGAGACCCGGTCTCAAACACACACACACACACACACACACACACACACACACACAAATAAGAAGCCATAATGATACGTATTTATAAATGATGTTACTATACATATGTGTATACTATTATATATTAAATTATTTATCTTTTATTTTTTTTGTTTTGGTTTTTTTGTCTTTTCAACGCAAGGTTCCCCTGTAGCCCCAGCTGTCCTGGAACTCACCTGTAACCAGTACACCAGGCTGGTCTTGAACTTCACAAGATCCGCCTGCCTCTGCCCTCCCAGAAGTGCTAGGATACAAGGCGTGTGCCACAACGCCCAGCTACACATATATATTAAATGACTGACTCAGCTAATTAAAGTCTGAATTCACTTCATATGCTATTATTTGTACTATATACCAAAAGCATTGTATCTGAAAAAAATGATCTATATACATGACACACCACACACACACACACACCACCAGCACACACCATAATATATATACATATAATATATATATATAATATACTATATATTATATATATATTTGTCGTGAGCAGCCTATGTCTAGCCCAGGCTCCTTTGAATGTGTAGCAATTCCCTGCCTACCTCCCAAGTATAAGAGTGGCAGCAGGAGATACCAGGGTCTCCTTTATTCCTCACAGAAGGTTCCAACTTACTTCTATCTGCATTTGTTCCAGACAAACATGTTCTTTCTTTTCAAAAAAACACAGAAAGCCAAACCAAGAGTAGCTTTTAGGTTTATACAACTCCATGTACCATTTGCACCTCTTTTTATTGCAGCATGAGAAATGGTAGGGAAGTGTGAAATGCAGGTGGTAGAGGAAGCCTAAGCTTGTGGCCCTGTGAGCTCATGATGATGATGTCTATTTGAAAGCCCTTGTGCAAAATACATGAGCTAAAAAAGATGGAACTTAAGACATGAAAGCACTTAGGAAACTGAAAGAAAAATTAAGTGAAGGTCATTGCATGAAGATGAAAAGAGACAGAAATTTGATCAACTGACTAATGCTCATTTATTTTTTTATTTGTTTATTTTCTTATTTTGATAAATCAATAGTTAATTTTATGTATATTTCATGTGTCTACTGTCTTTATTCTAAAATTTAAGGGTATTAATAGTTATAGAAGAGACACATTGTATAAGTTACTTATGCTTTCTTATGATTTACTTGTTTTTAAAATACCATAGCCTAGACCAAGAGAATAACCTCCCTAAATTTAAAGAGGAAGTTACATCCTCTTATGATATTGCACTGAGTTTTTTCTGGCACATTAAAATGTTCCATTGTAGGTGCTTCTACGTGGTTTTGAAAAAAATGTAGAAAAACGCTGCAAGACCACAAAGCAATGATGCCTATGCCAATTTGAGTTCCTGAGACCCTCTCACTCCACACACACTACTGATTTTAATTAAAGACAGCATCATTATCACTATAGGTACAGCTAGCTCAGGAGAGGCGTGATCTAGCTACTATCAGCGAGCGAGCGATCACAGTGGACGTATACCATTATCGTATTTCTAGCTATTACGCACCCATCTACGTACGATTTATTATCGACCTACCAACTATCGACAGCATCACTAGTCTACAGTCCGCATGCCAATCGTCTACTTATCTTCCATCTATCTACATCTACATTATCTAGCTACTATGTTACGTATTATCTACTATCTACCAACCATCTATCTACATCTAATATACCTAGTCTCCCTTACTATACTATCTATCTACCGTACCTGCTATCTGTCAGCTAGCATCATCTATCTAATCTGATCATCATCGATATCTATCTATATCTATTTAATCTACTATTCTATCTATATACTCTATTGCTTTGCTTTCATCTTCTTTTTTTTTTATCTACTACTATCTTTCATCTAGCTATCATCTATCTACCTATCTATCTATCTACTATCTATCTATTTATCCATCTATCTCTATCTATCTATCTATCTATCTATCTATCTATGCTTCTATCTATCTATTATCATCTCGCTCTCTCGCTATTATCCTGGTCAACTATCTATCTATCTATCTTCTATCTATCTATCTATCTATTATTTACCTTCTACGTGTTTGCAGGTGCCCAAGGGAGCCAGAATAGGGTCAGACCCTCACAGCTGAGTTAGAAGCAATGTGAGGACCCCAACATAAGTGGCAAGAAACCAAATCTAATAGCCTGGAAGAAGCCGCAGCACCGCACCTAACACTAGACGCGCTTGCCAGCCCCAAAAATGGCGAGCTCGACCAAGTGACCGCTGCTCTCCCTGTCCATATCTGATTGGGCTGATTGTAAGCTATGATGGGATCTAAACTCATTTCAAGACATACTCTCTAGGTCTGGAAACAAGTCTCTGTGAACATTTGAACAACCGAGCAGGTTGTTCTTAAGGCCCTACTGAATAAATCATCTCAGAACTGCATTTCCTATTAATCTTCCCAGAGACACAGAACATGGTACAGTAAGCCAGGTAGGAGGGCAATGCAAACCTCTAATCAGTACACTGGAAGATATGCCAGTACACTGGAAGATATGCCAGTAAGACAGGAGGGCCAAATATGAAAACTTGTCTTCAAAAATTTAAGAAAAGAAGAAGGGAAATTCTGTTTTCTGCTATCTCTCCTAGATTTGAGCTTGACCTATACTTTCACAGCGGGGGTCTTAAGATAGGAAATTATTTTGCCATTCCAAAGGGATGGATGCTCAGAAAGAGAGAGCATGATGGGTGGTGTTCTTAAATCCAGACATAGCTGTTAGTCTCCAGTTTCTTCTTTACAACAGCCTACAAAACATCTTCATAAGGGATTTGTTTTTTCCAATATCTATTATTACTTTTTGAATTTCCATACCTCCTATATATTCATATGTCAACTCCCTCCTCTATTTGCAACCCCCCACACGACTCCTTCACCACCAGGTTTAGTGTCTTCTGTCATATGTGTTAAGATGGGTATCAAATCAAGCTTGTGGATCCCAGATGTCCCTCCGTATGAGTTTCACCTACTGGAGGAGCCCCACACACCTATCTAGTTTTCACTCCCGTAAAAGAAAGACCAATTTTTCCTCTCGAACGTGATCAGCTGCTAGAGTTCCTCAGCTAAGGTTTGGGTCTTCATGACCCATTTACCCAGTTTCTATACTGGGGTTTTTGTGGTTTTGCGTTTGCATGGGGGTCTTGTGGTGCTGCACTATTGCCGAAGTTCCTATGAGCAAGTTTCTATGGCAGACTTGGGGTAAAACATGTTTCTTGTAGTCACCCACCAGCCTGGCTTTTACTCTTACAATATTTCCACCCCCCTCTTCACAATGGTACTGAGCATGGTGGGTGAGGTTTAATAAGAGCCTACATCAGGATAACGACACTCTGCGTCTTCTATCTTAGTCTCTACATGTTTGGCCATTGTGGCTTTCTGTATATAAAATCCCTGTTGCATGAGGAAGTTTTTGGTCAGAGTTGAGAGTGCATTTAGTGGTATCTCTCTACCCCTGTTGCAACTATGTTCTTTGACCTTAGGTGTAGAGTTTTGAGCCTTGGGTCTAAGTAAGAGGTTCCATTGTAGTATGGTCACTAGTGCCCTGGACATCTCACAGACACTTATTTCTGTTTGTTTGAGCCATTTGTGGAACTTTGATCTCATTTTACAACGAGAAGTTCTTGTGAATGGTGATGTTGGTATTACTGTATGTAAATAAAAGGATCTTATATTTGAGCATACAGAAAATGGGTGGTACATTAACTGGAGAGGAAGTGAAGTAGACAGGAAAGAGAGAGAAGAGAGAAGGAAAGATAAATATTGCTTCGGTGTGTGAAAAATCAGAGATAATTGTATTAAAAGTTGGTAACTGAAAAATGTAAAAGGGTACTGAAAAATGTAAAAGCAATAGCTGAAGGATATCTAATAGTCAAGAAACACATTGCCAGACCAGGAGAAAACCTACCTTTGAGTTGGCAGGGTAGTTGCAAGAGACTCCAAGAATAGCACAGGCTATGCCATAGTCCTTGATGCCGTTCCAGAACGTTTCCAACACAGAGACCCCTATTGCTGAAGACGAGACATACTTCCGGATATGGGGCTGGCTGGAACAATAGAGTCTGGAAACTGACCTGGAAACCGCTTCCCCTGAAAAATAGTTCTCTAATAGTTTCAGAGGATACTATTCAATCTACTAAGGAGGAAAAGTCATCAATCAGTCAACCCCACTGTGTAAGTCTATAAATACCGCCACCAACAAAATGAATGGCACAGCAATCATTCCGATGCAGTAGTGGTACTTTTATCTACAGATACCTAGGGGACTAAAGCCTGTTCAATGGAAGGAAACTCTGTGTGGTACTGTAAAACATAACCAAATACATGTATGGCTGGCGACGTCTAGTGATATTACAGAAAACCTACCTCTGCTACATTCCCTAGACAAATGTATATTTTTCAGGGGGATTTAATATAGATTCTTCAAACAACAGCTCCATATAATTCTGTCCCTCACTCTTCCATCTTCCATGAGTCTGCTCTTCCTCTTTCTGCTCCCAAGGACTTTGATGGTGCTACCTATCAATCCAGTCCTCTAAAGCAGCATCTCTTTGTCCTGGGAACTGACATCATTCTATGTTTATAAACAAGCAGGCCGTAGCAAGGAAAAAATTTGAATTTCAATAGTAAATCACAGGAATTCCAGGCCATTATTTTTTATTAATTATTTGCTGCATCATACAGGCTAAGGTAGGCCAGCATTTTGTTCGGGTGGCCATGTGGGTTGGAAAAAGGTTTCCTTTGCGGACCACCAATCTGTGTAGCTGGTGTTGTGAGTGGGTGATAGGCTGAAGGGAGGCGATAGACATCAGCCTGAAATTACTGTCCAGGTTCAGACAGTCTTTCCCTGGGCAGGTGGGAATTCATAAATTCTATGGATTCTATATTCTGACTCAAATATATACTTCACTGTCAATGTATGGCTCAGCCTCTTCCTTAGAATTTTTTTTTCCCCCATTTATTTTCCTATGTGTGGCGTGCATGTGCATGCATATACATGAAGTGTATGCACATAGCCAGAGGTCTACTTTGGGTTTCTTCCTCAGTCACTCTTCACCTTATTTCTGAGCAAGGTTTCTTCTGAACCTGGATGTTTCACTAGTGCTAGACTGCAGCCGCTAACCCAGAAGTCTTCTTGTCTCCTGTCTCCCCTGACTGGGATTGAATAGCAGTGCCTGATGAATTTGTATATTTTTTATATGGATGGTACTTTTATCCTGGAGTAAAAAACAGTTTACCTAATTGGACTTAAATCCTAATTCATTGGGAGGGAATCCTCAGTGGCATTCGTAAACACAGCCAAATACGATTGGGGTCAAACTCATGCTTATGTCTCAACGCACTTTAGCAACCTGAACCACCTTTCAGCTCCCTTCTTTTTCTCATTGTCCTGCGATTATAGGAAATATAAAAATCTCACCACTCTTGTGAATAAAACTATTAAGTAATTTCTCCTTTTAATCAAATCAAATTAAGTCAAAAGCAAAACAACACAATCTTCTTAGCACTGCATATAAGATAATTTTCTGGCCTGTTTGACTGATCACAGACTCGCTTTTGTAAACAACAAAAACAACAAACAAAACAAGATTACCAAATGTTCTAGAGAGGTTGTGGGAAAGGGAACACTCAACCACTGACGGGGTGGGATTATAAACTCATACAACCACTTGGACAGCAGTGTGGAGAACTCTTAAGAAACTCAAAATGGAGCCTACCGACCCAGTCATACACTCCCTGGGTATACTCACACGACTCATCTATCAACAGAGATTACATGGCCATCCCATGTTTTTTTGCTCTCCTTCACAGTAGTGAAGAGCTGGAGACAACCCAAAGTGTCCTTCAAATGATGAGATGGTATTAAAGAAAATTGGTACTGTACCATGGAATTCTATGCAGTGGTCAAAGAAAGATGACATCATGAACTTTGCAGTAAAGTGGATGGAAACTAGAATCCAGTATGCTAAGTGAAGTAACACAGTTCCCAGAAAAAAAACAACAATGGTGTCGCCTTCACGTTGTGGATCTTAGCACCAAAATATCTATTTGTAAGCAACCAAACTGACACATATGTTTTCTTCTTTTTTTTTTTTTTAGTAAAATATAATACCTGATTTTACTCATCAACTTGCTATGCATGTAGGAAAGTAAAGTAATACTTTTTCTTTACTCTGATACAACCCTACTGCCACATGTGAATCTGCTAAATATGTTTTTTGGAATTACCATATAGTTTTTTCAGATTGTAATATCTTGGTCTATGTTCGTGGATATATTCTATGCTATTCGAAGCAAACAGATGGATTCAGAGAAACACCAAAAAAAAGAGGAAAAAAAAAAAGAACTGACTGGAAACAGTAACGCTTCTGCGCCCCAAACAGTAAACTCTGCATGAAATATTAAAAAAAAGAAAACAAAAACAAAAAAAAACAAAAAACGGACGTGTGGCTGGAGAATTTTAGCTCTAGTGGTTAAGAGCACCAAACTGCTCTTGCAGTAGGACCCCAGCGTTTTGATCCCCAGCACCCACAATGGGTCACAGACTAAGAACTGTCTGTAAAACTCCAATTCCAGAAGAACTCCAGTTCCAGGGGAATCTGACATCGTCTTCTGACCTCCGCCCCGATTGCACAACACGCAGGTGCACAAACCTTACATCAGACAGTACATTCATGCAACATACAAAAAAATAAATAACAATAAAAAAACGACAGAATAAGATGAAAGACATGTTATGGAGAATACATGCGAACTCTGGCAGGGTGGGGGGCGGGAATGGGTTCGAAATTTATGGTAAGTTGTATGAAATGCACAAAACAAATTTCATAAAAAAAACATTCTATTTATTATTTTTAGTTTTATCTGTTCTGATGTGTTTTGTCTGCATGGAATTAAGTCACCCATGTCCTGAGTTGCCCATGAAGTAGAAGAGTAGGTGTGCTGGTTCCTTGGAACATCTGCTGGCCCACAGAGGCCAGGAGATGGGCACATATTCAACTGGAAATTGGAAATAGAGTTGTTACCACCATTGTGGGGATCTGGGACTAACCCCGTGGTTCTCTGCGAAAGACAGCCAATGCCCTTAACTACTGAGCCATCTACACCAGCCCCAGACTTGCTTGCTTCTGGCTCTTTAGTGCCCCATGGTCCTACTACACTGTGGCACTTGCGAGTTCATGGTACTGTTTTTTCTTTTTTTTTTCTTTTTTTTTTTTTTGTTTGTCTTTTGAGATAGTGCCTCCCTTTAGGTCCCAGCTGGGCCATGGAGCTTGCTCCCTGTAGACCAGCTGGCCTTGAATTCATAGGAATCTGCCTGCCTCTGCCTCCCTCTAGTGCTAGTATTAAAGGCCTTGACATGCCTGGCAACATATGCTTATATGCTTACCACTGTCAAATTTCGCAAGTGTTCTTTTCTTCTCAGAAACTCCTTTTTATTGAATATTTGTACTTCTTTCACACAATATATGTCTGATCACACCTAGATCCCCTGCCTCATCTGACCTCCCTGCTTACCATCTCCCGATACATTTCATGTAATCTTTTTGTGGCCTATTAATCTTTTGGTTCAACTAAGATCGGACGTTTCTCCTAACAGAAAAATCTTTCACTTTGTAGCATGTAGCAGACAATTCAGAAGATCAAACACATATATTTAAAGATGCATTACAAATTATGATGCTCTACTTAAACAGAAGATACAATGTAATGGCATGGCAACCCACTTAATGGCTATTAAGGAAAAACTTAGGTTGTTCACCTTTAATTTCAAAATCAAAATGAAAACTCTCCTTCTGATTGCATATAGAGTTCTTTATTCTGATTTAAATAACTTTATAGACTTTGCATGAATGTCTTTCAACTTGGTTAATCACTTTCATTCAAATATTAGTAATCATATGAAAAGAAGAATAAAGTGTTTAAAAGCATTTATTAGTGAATTACATTTTCCAGTTAATTATTTATATTTTGGTGAATATTTATTAAATTACAACTCTGAGTGGCAATAACCTTCATTGCTGAACACACCATATATTCTGGCTTTGGGAACACAGAAAAATCAAGCTGAAGGGCCTAGAAGAGATGGCTCCGTCTTTAAGAGCACGGGCTTGCTCTTGCGAGGAGCCTGGTTTGATTCCGAGCACAACATGGTGGTAAACAACCTCTGTTAAACTCCAGTTTTTGTTAGGGCGCTGAGGCCTTCTTCGTCTATCTTCGTGGCAGTGCACAAACATAGATGCATTTCATACATGTAGGCAATACACTCATATGGCTAAAATAAAAAAATAAAAAAATAATTTCAATATATAAAAAAGTCAAGCTGAGAACTGAGCTGGAAGCCCTCTTGCCCTGCTGGCTAGTTAGTGTTGAGAGTGAAGGAAGGTGCTTTGTTGGCTGCTGTGGAAGGAAAGTCATTAACATCCTCACCCAGCTGTGAACACTGATTGCTATAAAACCAACCTGCAGGGAGATTAGGCCCACTGATGCAATAGTGGCCAGGACTGATAAATGGGTATACCAACCACATCCCATCCCATTCTTGCTGCTCCGATGTTGAGGTCTGCTCCATAAGAGGGAATTGATCCCTGGTACTGTATACTTGGTCAAAGTTTATTGCTGAGGAGGTCACAGGACTAGGGAACGGGGACCTAGTATGTGTTTTATTATAAATGGATATGTTGTCAACACACTTTCTAAATATGTTTATACTCCTAGAGAGTGATGCTGCCAGTCTTGCTTAGAGAAGCTTATTTTCGTAGAGTGTGGCAGTTAATGCAGAATCTCAAAAGTGGTCAAAATACTAAGAATGAGTGTTGAATGCTTTTCACTAAAGGAGATACCTATGTCAGTCACATCAAGGCCCAGAGAACATCACANTTTATTGGTTTAGTGGCCTTTGGTAACACTCTCTGGCATTCCAGAGGCCATCTGTACACTTGCATGTGTGGTCTCAATACATCCCTCCCATGTTAACGTCAGGTCTTCGGCAGCAGGGTCTTATTGCCTCTCCTCCTGTAGGTATCCCAACTTAGAGGCAAGGAGCCCTTACCTTTTGTGGGGCCTTGGATCGTTCTACCAGGTGGATGTTGGCCAGGGGATCCAAAAAAGAACTTATACCAACACTCCATAAAACCAAAAGGAAGGAGCACGTACAAATTTTTTCTATGAAGCTAGTCTTGCTTTGATATAGAAACCAGGCAAAGACTCATCACATAAAAGGAAAGAAAATCATAAGCCAATCTCCGGTGACCTTGGACCCCAAATTTTTGAACAAAATACTCCCAAACTGTGTGGAAGAACAAATGTTCATCCCAGAGATGCAGGGTGGTTCAACAGACATCAATCAAAAATGTAATCTACCACATAAACAGACTCAAAGGCAGAAACCACACAATCATCTTATTAGATGCAGAAAAGGCCTTGATAGAATCCAACATCCATTTATGATAAAAATCTTAGATAATCTAAGGACACAGGAAATATATTTCAACATAAAAAAACCAATATACAACAAGCTCACAGCCAGCATCATACTAGATGGAGAACAACTCAAAGCATTCCCACTAAAATCAAGAAGAAGACCAGGAGGAGGTCCACTCTCTCCATTCCTGTTCAATATAGTGAAGGCTTACCTAGAGCAATAAGACAACGAAGGAGGTAAAGTATATACAAATTGGAAAGAAAGAAGTAAAAACATACTCTTTTTTGTCTTATGAACTTTTTAATTGAGTTTTTGGGTATTTCATACATAATGTTTTGATCAGTCTTAATCATTTTTATACCTACTTTTCCATTGGCATCTCCCACAGACATTCCCCCCCACCCCCACCCCCACCCCCGGAGTTCACATGTTCTGTCATTCATGCTATGGTTCAATGCACTAAACTATTCTTCATGCTACCCAGTTCTCAGTGCCGGCTCACCCCGTGAGCTCTAGTCAGATTATCCAGTGTCCCTTTCCTAAAGAAAGTCAGTTCTTCCTCAGAAAATCATAATCAGCTGCCAAAATTTCTTCAGCCAAGATTGGGTTCTGCTACCCATTTCTGCAGTGCTGTGCTTGTTTTTTCACTGGCTGAGCTTGCATGGGTCTTGTGCATGCTGATACCAATGCTGTAGGTTCATATTAACAAGATCCCAGGAGCTAGTAGGATTCATTTCCATTTGGTCTTACATCACCTCCCTGGCTCTTTCAATCTTTCCAGCCCATCTTCCACAATGTTCCCAGAGCCTTGGGTGGGTGAAGCTGAATATAGGTGACCTGTCTATGGACCCACACTCTATAGACTTCTACGATCCACAATTTGGCCATTCGTGCCTTTTAGAGTTCCTGGTCTCCTGTTGCATGAGGAGTTTTCTTAACAAGAGTTCAGAGGTTAATTGATGTTTTCTAGCATTTTATTTTTTAAATATATATATATATATATATATATATATATATATATATATATATTTTGTCTGGAGCAGCCTATGTAGCCCAGGCTTCCTTTGAACTGGTAGCAATCCCCTGCCTAGCCCTCCCAAGTATTAAGATTGCAGCAGGAGATACCAGGTCTCCTTATATTCCTCACAGAAGGTTCCAGACTTACTTCTATCTCATTTGTTTCCAGACAAACATTTCTTTCTTTTCAAAAAAACACAGAAAGCCAAACCAAGAGTAGCTTTTAGGTTTATACAACTCCATGTACCATTTGCACCTCTTTTTATTGCAGCATGAGAAATGGTAGGGAAGTGTGAAATGCAGGTGGTAGAGGAAGCCTAAGCTTGTGGCCCTGTGAGCTCATGATGATGATGTCTATTTGAAAGCCCTTGTGCAAAATACATGAGCTAAAAAAGATGGAACTTAAGACATGAAAGCACTTAGGAAACTGAAAGAAAAATTAAGTGAAGGTCATTGCATGAAGATGAAAAGAGACAGAAATTTGATCAACTGACTAATGCTCATTTATTTTTTTATTTGTTTATTTTCTTATTTTGATAAATAATAGTTAATTTTATGTATATTTCATGTGTCTACTGTCTTTATTCTAAAATTTAAGGGTATTAATAGTTATAGAAGAGACACATTGTATAAGTTACTTATGCTTATCTTAATGATTTAATTGTATTTTAAAATACATGGCTAGACCAAGAGAATAACCTCCCTAAATTTAAAGAGGAAGTTACATCCTCTTATGATATTGCACTGTAGTTTTTTTCTGGCACATAAAATGTTCCATTGTATGTGCTTCTACGTGGTTTTGTAAAAAACATGTAGAAAAACCTGCAAGACCACAAAGCAATGATGCCTATGCAATTTGAGTTCCTGAGACCCTCTCACTCCACAAAACTCTGATTTTTAAGACATTCTATCATCTATGTATCATCTATATCTATCTATCTATCTATCTATCTATCTATCTATCTATCTATCTATCTATCCATCTATCTATCTTCTATCATTTATCTATCTACTGTCACCCATCTATCTACTATTTATTATCTACCTACCATCTATCTACTATCATCTATCTATCTATCTATCATCTGCCATCTGTCTACTATCTATCCATCTATCTACTATCTATCATTTATCTAGCTACTATTTACTATCTATCTACTATCTACCAACCATCTATCTACTATCTATATACCTATCTACCTACTATCTATCTATCTACCTACCTACTATCTGTCATCTAGCTATCATCTATCTATCTATCTATCTATCTATCTATTTATCTATCTATTATCTATCTATCTATCTATCTATCTATCTATCTATCTATCTACCTACTATCTGTCATCTAGCTATCATCTATCTACCTATCTATCTATCTATCTATCTATCTATTTATCCATCTATCATCTATCTATCTATCTATCTATCTATCTATCTATCTATCTATCTATCTATCATCTCTCTCTCTATTATCTGTCATCTATCTATCTATCTATCTATCTATCTATCTATCTATCTATTTACCTTCTACGTGTTTGCAGGTGCCCAAGGGAGCCAGAATAGGGTATCAGATCCTCTACAGCTAGAGTTAGAAGCAATTGTGAACCCCAACATAAGTGCTGAAAACCAAATTCTAATCTTCTGGAAGAGCAGCAAGCACTCAGCACTCTTAACCACTGAGCTCTCTCTCCAGCCCCAAAATTCTAGTCTTACCAAGTACCTTCTTCTTCTCCCTGTCCATATCTGATTGGGCTGATTGTAAGCTATGATGGGATCTAAACTCATTTCAAGACATACTCTCTAGGTCTGGAAACAAGTCTCTGTGAACATTTGAACAACCGAGCAGGTTGTTCTTAAGGCCCTACTGAATAAATCATCATCAGAACTGAATTTCCTATTAATTTCCCAGAGACACAGAAATTGGTACAGTAAGCCAGGTAGGAGGGCAATGCAAACCTCTAATCAGTACACTGGAAGATATGCCAGTACACTGGAAGATATGCCAGTAAGACAGGAGGGCCAAATAGTGAAACCTTGTCTCAAAAATTTAAGAAAAGAAGAAGGGAAATTCTGTTTTCTGCTATCTCTCCTAGATTTGAGCTTGACCTATACTTTCACAGCGGGGGTCTTAAGATAGGAAATTATTTTGCCATTCCAAAGGGATGGATGCTCAGAAAGAGAGAGCATGATGGGTGGTGTTCTTAAATCCAGACATAGCTGTTAGTCTCCAGTTTCTTCTTTACAACAGCCTACAAAACATCTTCATAAGGGATTTGTTTTTTCCAATATATATTATTGACTTTTTGTGAATTTCATACCTCCTAATCATATGTCAACTCCCTCCTCTATTTGCAACCCCCCACACGACTCCTTCACCACCAGGTTTAGTGTCTTCTGTCATATGTGTTAAGATGTATCAAATCAAGCTTGTGATCCCAGATGTCCCTCAGTATGAGTTCACCTACTGGAGCCCCACACACCTATCTAGTTTTCACTCCCTTAAAGAAAGACCAATTTTTCCTCATCGAACAGTGATCAGCTGCTAATAGTTCCTCAGCTAAGTTTGGGTCTTCTTACCCATTTCCCCAGTTCTATACTGGGTTTTTGTGTGGTTTGAGTTTGCATGGGTCTTGTGTGTGCTGTCACTATTGCCGAAGTTCATATGAGCAAGTTTCTAGGAGCTTGGTAAACTCTGTTTCCTTGTAGTCACCCACCATCCTGGCTTTTACTCTTACAATATTTCCACCCCCCTCTTCCACAATGGTCCTGAGCATGGTGGGTGAGGTTTAATATAGGAGTCCTACTCAGGGATACACACTCTGCAGTCTCTTATTCTCTACATTTTGGCCACTTGTGGCTTTCTGTATTAATAGTCCTCTGTTGCATGAGGAAGCTTTTTCTGGTCAGAGTTGAGAGATGCATTAGTGTTTTCTCTACCCCTGTTCCACTATGTTTCTTGAACCTTAGGTGTAGAGTTTTGAGCCTTGGGTCTAAGTAGAGGTTCCATTGTAGATATGTCACTTAGTGCCGGACATCACACAGACACTTATTTTTTGTGTGTTTGAGCAGTTGTGGAACTATATTACAAAAGAAGCTTCTTTGATGAATTGTGATGGGTATACTTGTATGTAAATATAAGGATATATATTTAGCATAAGAAAATGGGGGTACATTAACTGGAGAGGAAGGGAGTTAGACAGGAAAAGAGAGAGAGAGGAAAGATAAATATTGCTTCGGTGGTGTGAAAAATCAGAGATAAATGTATTAAAAGTGTACTGAAAAATGTAAAAGGGTACTGAAAAATGTAAAAGCAATAGCTGAAGGATATATAGCAAGAAACACAGTGCCAGACAGGAGAAACCTCCCTTTGAGTTGGTCAGGGTAGTTCAAGAGACTCCCAAAATAGCACAGGCTATTGCCATAGTCCTTGATTCCTTCCCAGAACTTTAACACAAGACCCTATTACTGAAGACGAGACATACTTCCGGATATGGGGCTGGCTTGGAACAATAGAGCTGGAACTGACCTGGAAACCTCCTCCCTGAAAACTAGTTCTCATAGTTTCAGAGGATACTATTCAATCTACTAAGGGAGGAAAATCAATCAATGGTCCAACCCCATCTTTGAAGTCTAATAACCACAACAATGAATGGCACAGCAATCAGTGCAGTAGTGGTACTTTTATCTACAGATACCTAGTTGGACTTAAAGCCTGTTCAATGGAAGGAACTCATGTGTGGTACTGTAAACATAACCAAATATGTATGGCTGGAGACGTCATAGATATTAGAGAAAAACCTACCTCTGCTACATCCCTAGACAAATGTAATATTTTTCAGGGGGATTTAATATAGATTCTTCAAACAACAGCTCCATATAATTCTGTCCCTCACTCTTCCATCTTCCATGAGTCTGCTCTTCCTCTTTCTGCTCCCAAGGACTTTGATGGTGCTACCTATCAATCCAGTCCTCTAAAGCAGCATCTCTTTGTCCTGGGAACTGACATCATTTAGTTTAAAAAAGCAGGCCGTAGCAAGGAAAAATTTGAATTTCATAGTAACATCATCATGGAATTCCAGGCCATTATTTTTTATTAATTATTGCGCACATACAGGCTAAGGTAGGCCAGCATTTTATTCGGGTGGCCAGTGGGTTGGAAAAAGGTTCCCCTTTGCGGACCACCAATCTGTGTAGCTGGTGTTGTGAGTGGGTATAGGCTGAAGGGAGGCGATTAGCCATCAGCCTGAAATTCCTGTCCAGGGTTCAGCAGTCTCTGGGCAGGTGGGAATTCATAAATTCTATGGATTCTATATTCTGACTCAAATATATACTTCACTGTCAATGTATGGCTCAGCCTCTTCCTTAGATTTGTTTTTTTCCCCATTTTTTTCCTATGTGTGCGTGCATGTGCATGCATATACATGAGTGTATGCACATAGCCAGAGGTCTACTTTGGGTTTCTTCCTCAGTCACTCTTCACCTTATTTTCTGAAACTGAGTCACTTGCTGAACCTGGAGCTCACTAATAGGCTTGACTGTCTGGCTTTGAATCCCTAGGGTCTTCTTGTCTCTGTCTCCCCTGCACTGGGATTATAGACAGTGCCTGATGAATTTGTATATTTTTTATATGGATGGTACTTTTATCCTGGGAGTAAAAAACAGTTACCTAATTGGACTTAAATCCTATTCAGTGGGAGGGAATTCACATGTGGCACTCTAAACACAGCCAAATACGCATGGGGTCAAACTCATGCTTATGTCTCAAGCACTTTAGCAACTGAACCACCTTTCAGCTCCCTTACTTTTTCTCATTGTCCTGATTATAGGAAATATAAAAATCTCACCACTCTTGTGAATAAAACTATTAAGTAATTTCTCCTTTTAATCAAATCAAATTAAGTCAAAAGCAAAACAACAACAATCTTCTTAGCACTGCATATAAGATAATTTTCTGGCCTGTTCTGACTGATCCAGACTCGCTTTAAAACAAAAACAAAAACAAAACAAAGGATACCAAATGTTAGAGAGGTTGTGGGGAAAGGGGAACACTCATCCACTGCGGGTGGGATTATAAACTCATACAACACCTATGGACAGCAGTGTGGAGAACTCTTAAAAGACTCAAAATGAGCCTCACCAGTCATACCACTCCTGGGTATATACTCACAAGACTCATCCTATAACAGAGATACATGCACATCCATGTTTTTTGCAGCTCTCTTCACAGTAGTGAAGAGCTGGAAGACACCCAAGTGTCCTTCAAATGATGAGTGGATAAAGAAAATATGGTACATGTACACAATGGAATTCTATGCAGTGGTAAAGAAAGATGACATCATGAACTTTGCAGGTAAATGGATGGAACTAGAAGCCATTATGCTAAGTGAAGTAACACAGTCCCAGAAAAACAAACAACATATGGTGTCCCTCATTTGTGGATCTTAGCACCAAATCTCTATTTGTAAGGCAAACTGACAAATTATTTTTCTTCTTTTTTTTTTTTTTAGTAAATATAATACCTGATGTTACTCATCAACTTGCTATGCAATGTAGGAAAGTAAAGTAATACTTTTTCTTTACCTGAATACAACCCTACTGCCAAAAATGTGAATCTCTAAATATGTTTTGGAATTAACCTATAGTTTATTTTCAGATGTCATAAGTTTGGTATATGTTTGGCGTGCATATATGCATGTTTCGAAGCAATACAGATTGGAAGGAACAACAACAACAATGACTGGGTCAAAGAACTGACTGAAACAGTAAGCTTCTGCCCCAAACAGTAAACTTCTGCATTGAAATATTAAAAAAAAAAAACAAAACAAAAAAAAACAAAAAACGACGTGGGGCTGGAGAGATAGCCTAGCGGTTAAGAGCACCAACTGCTCTTGCAGTAGGACCCAGGTTTGATCCCCAGCACCCACATGGCAGCTAAGAACTGTCTGTAAACTCCAATTCCAGGAGAACTCCAGTTCCAGGGGAATCTGACACTGTCTTCTGACCTCCGCAGCATTGCACAACGCAGGTGCACAAACCTACATGCAGACAGTACATTCATGCACATACAAAAATAAATAAAATAAAAAAAACGACAGAATAAGATGAAAGACATGTATGGCAGAATACATGGACTCTGGCAGGGTGGGGGGCAGGGAATGGGTCTAAATTTAACTAGGAAATGTTGTATGAAATGCACAAAATTTCAATAAAATATTCTATTTATTATTTTTATTTTATCTGTTATGAGTGTTTTGTCTGCATGGATGTAAGTACACCCATGTCCTGCAGTGCCCATGAAAGTCAGAAGAGGGTGCTGGGTTCCTTGGAACAGTCATGCCATGCCCACAGAGGCCAGAAGAGGGCATCATATTAACTGGAATTGGAAATAGAGTTGTTAGCCACCATGTGGGCACTGGGGACTAAACCCTGGTTCTCTGCAAGAACAGCCAATGCCCTTAACTACTGAGCCATCTAACCAGCCCCAGACTTGCTTGCTTCTGTGCCTCTTTAGTGCCCCATGGTCTACTACACTGTGGCACTTGGAATTTCAATGAGTTGTTTTTCTTTTTTTTTTCTTTTTTTTTTTTTTTTTGTCTTTTGAGATAGGCCTCCCTTTAGTCCCAGCTGGCCTGGAGCTTGCTCTGTAGACCAGGCTGGCCTTGAATTCATAGATTCTGCCTGCCTCTGCCTCCTCTCAGTGCTAGTATTAAAGGCCTGTCGCACCATGCCTGGCAACATATGCTTATATGCTTACCACTGTCAAATTTCGCAAGTGTTCTTTCTTCTCAGAAACTCTTTTTATTGAATATTTGTACTTTCTTCACACAATATATCTGATCACACCTAGATCCCCTCCCTCATCTGTACCTCCCTGCTTACCATCCTCCCGTCAATTTCATGTACTCTTTTGTGGCCTATTAATCTTTTGGGTTCAACTAAGATAGTATCTCCTAACAGAAAAATCTTTCACTTTGTAGCATGTAGCAGACAATTCAGAAGATCAAACACATATATTTAAAGATGCATTACAAATTATGATGCTCTACTTAAACAGAAGATACAATGTAATGGCATGGCAACCCACTTAATGGCTATTAAGGAAAAACTTAGGTTGTTCACCTTTAATTTCAAAATCAAAATGAAAACTCTCCTTCTGATTGCATATAGAGTTCTTTATTCTGATTTAAATAACTTTATAGACTTTGCATGAATGTCTTTCAACTTGGTTAATCACTTTCATTCAAATATTATATATCATATGAAGAATACATAAAGTGTTTAAAAGCATTTATTAGTGAATTAATTTTCAGTTAATTATTATTATTTTGTGAATATTTATAAATTACAACTCTGATGGCAATACCTTATTGCTGAACACACCATATATTCTGGCTTTGGGAACACAGAAAAATCAAGCTGAAGGGCCTAGAGAGATGGCTCAGTCTTTAAGAGCACGGGCTTGCTCTTGCAGAGGATCCTGGTTTGATTCCAGCACACACATGGTGGATAACAACCCTCTGTAACTCCGTTTTGTTAGGGCTCTGAGGCCCTTCGTCTGATCCTCGTGGGCATGCAACAAATAGTGCATTTACATACATGTAGGCAATACACTCATATGCATAAAATAAAATAATAATTAAATATATAAAAAAGTCAAGCTGGAACTGAGCTGGAAGCTCTTGCCCTGCTGGCTAGTTAGTGTTGAGAGTGAAGGAAGGTGCTTTGTTGGCTGCTGTGGAAGGAAAGTCATTAACATCCTCACCCAGCTGTGAACACTGATTGCTATAAAACCAACCTGCAGGGAGATTAGCCCACTGATGCAATAGTGGCATGGACATTATGGGTATAACCACAACCATTTGCTGCTCAGATGTGGGGCCTGCTCCATAAGAGGGAATTGATCCCTGGTACTGTATACTTGGTCAAAGTTTATTGCTGAGGAGGTCACAGGACCTGAGGGACGGGACCTAGTTATGTTGTTTTATTAAATAAATGGATATGTTGTCAAACACTTTCTAAATATGTTTATACTCCTAGAGAGTGATGCTGCCAGTCTTGCTTAGAGAAGCTTATTTTCGTAGAGTGTGGCAGTTAATGCAGAATCTCAAAAGTGGTCAAAATACTAAGAATGAGTGTTGAATGCTTTTCACTAAAGGAGATACCTATGTCAGTCACATCAAGGCCCAGAGAACAATCATGGAAGAAGTAGATAGGAAGAATATAAGGGATCGAGGATGGGGAGGAGCACTTCCACAAAAACTGTCTCTGGATATGACATGGGCAGTGCAATCAGGGACACACACAAGGCTGGACCTGTCACTATTCCATCATTGATGGAGGACAGACTCAAGAGGCTCCACTCTTCTTTTAGGAACTGTTGATTGTTTGTGGCTTGCTGTGGTAGTGGAAGTCATTTTTCTAGGTGGTATAACCAACAGTACGTTTCACGAATGCCAGTATCCACTTCCATCATTCATATGCAAAAACTTGTGCAATCACAGAAATTTTTTTTAAAGATTGTGAAATTAGGAGGGGAAGTATGTGGAATCGAATTAAGGGTTGTTCCAACTAGGAGGGGGGTGAGAGAGAATGATGGTTAACAAATTAAAATCATTCATATGTAGTAAATTTGACAAAAACACTACATTGCATTAAGAATGGATTGTAAAAAAAAACTAAACTCCAAAACTAGAGGAATCCACTCCAACCTCGGACTCCCCTCAACATCATGTCTTCTGTCATTTTCTCATAATCCACTAAATCTGTTTGCTCATGGGTATGTGGCCATCTCCCGGAACATGGGCTGCCTGCCAGGTGCTACTTCACTTAAAGAAAGCTGACTATATCTACCTCAGAAGCATTGACCCCTCGTTGGGGCAGGGGCTCATGAATCCCTCCCCAGCCATGCTTAGAATGCTGAAGCTGTTGATGTTTCATCCTGTGGGGTTGTATTCATAAACATTAATATTTTAATTAGATAAAAGGATTATTCTTCCAGCTGTATGTAGCACATGACATGCACATGATATGTCTGTTATTTCCATCTGCATCTTGCAGTTGATTTCTTGGTTTCTTATCTGGGGTCTGTAGTAGGTTCTTGTGGAAGACAGTGCCCAGCTCACAAGGCAACAGCCCTTTGTCTCTTATCTACTCTGAGGAAACAAGTCTCTGGCTGCTGTTCATTACTTGAGTAGATACCAGAACCTTGCTGAGAGCAATTCAATATTTTTCTTATGGAAATTTGGATTGGCATGGAAAGAATTATATTAATTTTTCTATGTTCCAGAAAAAAATCAAATGTGTAAACTGTTTTCATTATATTTAGCTCTGATTGTTTCCTCTGTATTCTCTGTAGAGTCTAGATGTTGTTTTTCTTAGCACTGATTTCTCTTTCTGTGCTATTAATTCTCTTCTTCCATATCCAGAGCCAGTATTTCATTCTGATTTTACACGTACAGGTTTCTTTCTCAGTTTTGGCCTCTCTGTCTTCATTTCAGTTCTAGTTATTCTTAGCTATCTTCTAAATTCTTCTTTTTATTAAATTAATCTGGTTTAGCAAATGGTTTTTTGAAACTCCTACTGTAACTTTAACTTTATTTGTTTTGTTTTTTCTATTTCATTTTTTATTGATGCTTTGTGTTTTCATACATCATTTGTCCAATTACAGTTCAGGCTATTTCACTTTCCCTTCCCCCCCACCCCACCCCATCCCAGATCTAGCATTCCTGCCAATACTGTCCTGCATCGTTTTTCTCAGTTTTTTTTTTTATTTTTTAACAAGTAGTGATCATTTATGAGTACAAGCAGCCTTCATGTAAAAAACCAATTTGCAAAAGCAGTTGTGCCCAAACCCCACACAGCCCATGGGTCCCACCATCCAGCAGAGGGGTGTTGTATGGTTCAGAAAGTTGATAAATGAGTGTCCGGGACATCGTTGTAGTTCATCACTCAGTCCCACCCAGTCACGACCCTTATTATAACATGCGCCTCTTAACCGCAGATTGTTCCCTAGACTAGAAAAGGGGCACAGGTGGATGAAAGCCAAAACAGTCGACTTTCTCTGGAGCTGTTGTCTGGACTCTGGTCAATTCGTCTGTTTCCTTTCATGGGTGGGCGACAGTTGGTCCAGGAATAACATTTGCAAACTTACTAATGAAGCACAAGCAAATTAGATATATAGGATTTAAAACAGTACTAATTGTTTGGTGGTATTTTGGGTATGAAGACCGATGTTTGGAAGGTCTGAATGGTAATCTATGAATACATTTTTTTCTGTTACATATGACAGGTCTTACTGTGGCTTATAACATCTCCTAAACCATTACAGGATGTAAGCTTGGGCAGCAAGCCGTGGGTTATTCCTCCTAAGGAGAGATACTACTAGCCCAATTAGCTTTGGGATATACAGGCATATTGGCTGGCCACTGCTGGCAATATTTCCCAGGCAGATGAATGTAGCTGGTGCTGATGGAGGATCTTACTGACTCAAGGAGACCTATATTTGCTTTATTGGTTTCGTGGCTTTGGTAACACTCTCTTTGACATTCCATAGACATCTGTACACTTGCCATGTCTGGTCTCCAATACATCTTTCCCACGTCTTACACAGGTCTTGACAGCAGGGGCCTTAACCGCCTCTCTTCTTGCCAGGTATCCCAGTTTGGAGGCTAAGGAGCCTTACCGTTTTGTGGGGCCCGTCCTGGCCAACATCTGCGAACATCTCCTTGGTAGAATAATCATTGCTGATGTCAGAGCTCCTGTATTAAATATTTGCTTAAGGAGATTTTAGTATTATCTGGTTTTGAATAGAGAATAATCCTTTTCAAAGTCCTATGTCTATTAGTCAATTAAAGAAGCAGTTTTACTGGTTTATAAGAGATTACTCTCTTAACAGTTGATCCAACTACAGTTGGAGAACGACCTCCATACATCCATATTTCTCCTTGTTCTATGGGGGGGAGGTAAGAAGGTCTTGGTATTAAAAACTTTGTGGCAACCTAGAAGGTAAGTTTCGTGGGGAAGGTTTAGGACTCATTATAATATGTTGTTACACAGTAGGATCCACAGAGGGGTTTGATGTTTGTAATTATTGTAGTTATGAGTGTAAAACCTCACTCTATTAAATTATTTTAAGCTGCAATGGCCACTGATGTTGTCTTTCTGACCTCCATGCTTACTTCGCTATGGCAGGCTCATGCCTTCCTCATCCCCATAGCATATTTTAACATACACACAAAAATAAAATACAAAAAAGACCGTGCTTTACTCAGGAGATTCTGGAGCGGTGCCCCCTTTCCTGCCTATTTTTAGTAAGTAAGTACTATGTTGTTCAGTTTATCTCTTCTTGCAGAAAGCATCAGTTGACGTAGAGTTTTCCAGTAGAGCTTTTCACTTTCTAACAGAGTTTTCATTTTCTGTAGTTTTCACTGTTCATTCAATACTGGCACCCTCTCTTGGGCCTAGCTTCCAAAGGCAAGCTGATAGGCCCAGCAGTTAGTTCAAATTTGTAATTCTATTAAGCATATTCTGAGTTGCATTTGTTGAACTAATATCAAACCTACTTTTTCTATCTGTTTCAAACCTTCTGACCAGGCTGAAGACTTATGGTGTGGAGATAAATGGGCAGTTGTACAAATGAAAGAACTGCATAGTTGTTTCCTGTATTGTCAGTAGCGTTGTTTACAGGAGCATAGGCACATTACTCAGTGGCTAGTACCACTAAAGAAACTGTCTCTTCCTTCTCTATCACCCATTCATGGCATATGAATCCTCAGAGGATGGTAAGACCCTGTGATCCTCTCTGCCAGAAGCAGTGTTCTGTGCAGTTTCAAAAATGTAAGCAGTAGGGCTGGGCCAGGAAGAGGCTCATGGTAAAGGTAACTGCCCTCAAGCCGACACCGTGGTTTGATTCCAGGGACCTACAGTGATGGAATGAAGAAGAATTGAACTCCCCCTATTTGTCCTGGGCTTCATACCCTGCTATAGGTATGTGCCTGCATTCACACACCACACGCACACACACCACCAAAACACGCACACCAAAACACACACACACAGACGCACNACTGTATATGTATATGCATTTGTGTGTTGAGGGATGTGTATGTGTGTGAGCCTGAAGGAGGAGTTTGTGAGGACATACCCCACTGTATGCCAACATTGGCTATGGAACTAGTAGGGCCAAACAAGTATTTTTATATTTTCATAATTCACTTGTTATAGTAACCAATTATTAATTAGGGGAAACTCAATAAAATACTGATAGTGATGGAACTTTAACAATTTCCTCTATTTTCCAAAACCTACTCATTACTTTTATGACTAATTAAACAACTGCTTTCCTGTCACCCAGGTACAACACATACTGGGAAAGATGCCATTCTTAAAAACAATACAAACATAACTATTTAGATATTAATGGACTCAGCATACATGAGATTTTTTACATAATTCTCCAAAGTAATTTTATATAATTTAATGGAGAGGGAGTAAAAAGCTACCAAGAGAATGCTACAGTTTATTTATTTATTTATTATTTTATTTGTATGAGTGTACTGTCTGCATGTAGGTTGTGCACCCATGTCGTGCAATGGCTGCAGAGGTCAGAAGAGGGTGTCGGATTCCCCTGGAACTGGAGTTAAAGATGGTTCTTAGCTGCCATGTGGGTGCTGTGAATTGAACCCAGGTCCTCTGCAAGAGCAGTCGCTGAGCCATCTCTCCTTTCCAGCCCTACAATTTTTTTTTTTTTTTTGTCTTTTGAGATAGGGCCTCCCTTTAGTCCCAGCTGGCCTGGAGCTTGCTCTGTAGACCAGGCTGGCCTTGAATTCATAGAGATCTGCCTGCCTCTGCCTCTCTAGTGCTAGTATTAAAGGCCTGTGCCACCATGCCTGGCAACATATGCTTATATGCTTACCACTGTCAAATTTCGCAAGTGTTCTTTCTTCTCAGAAACTCTTTTTATTGAATATTTGTGACTTTCTTTCACACAATATATTCTGATCACACCTAGATCCCCTCCCTCATCTGTACCTCCCTGCTTACCATCCTCCCGTCAATTTCATGTACTCTTTTGTGGCCTATTAATCTTTTGGGTTCAACTAAGATAGTATCTCCTAACAGAAAAATCTTTCACTTTGTAGCATGTAGCAGACAATTCAGAAGATCAAACACATATATTTAAAGATGCATTACAAATTATGATGCTCTACTTAAACAGAAGATACAATGTAATGGCATGGCAACCCACTTAATGGCTATTAAGGAAAAACTTAGGTTGTTCACCTTTAATTTCAAAATCAAAATGAAAACTCTCCTTCTGATTGCATATAGAGTTCTTTATTCTGATTTAAATAACTTTATAGACTTTGCATGAATGTCTTTCAACTTGGTTAATCACTTTCATTCAAATATTATATATCATATGAAGAATACATAAAGTGTTTAAAAGCATTTATTAGTGAATTAATTTTCAGTTAATTATTATTATTTTGTGAATATTAGTTATAAATTACAACTCTGATGGCAATACCTTATTGCTGAACACACCATATATTCTGGCTTTGGGAACACAGAAAAATCAAGCTGAAGGGCCTAGAGAGATGGCTCAGTCTTTAAGAGCACGGGCTGCTCTTGCAGAGGATCCTGGTTTGATTCCTAGCACACACATGGTGGATAACAACCATCTGTAACTCCAGTTTTAGGGGCTCTGAGGCCTTCTTCTGATCTTCGTGGGCATTGCACAACATAGATGCATTTACATACATGTAGGCAATACACTCATATGCATAAAATAAAATAATAATTAAATATATAAAAAAGTCAAGCTGGAACTGAGCTGGAAGCTCTTGCCCTGCTGGCTAGTTAGTGTTGAGAGTGAAGGAAGGTGCTTTGTTGGCTGCTGTGGAAGGAAAGTCATTAACATCCTCACCCAGCTGTGAACACTGATTGCTATAAAACCAACCTGCAGGGAGATTAGCCCACTGATGCAATAGTGGCATGACTATTATGGGTATAACCAACCATTTGCTGCTCAGATGTGGGGCCTGCTCCATAAGAGGGAATTGATCCCTGGTACTGTATACTTGGTCAAAGTTTATTGCTGAGGAGGTCACAGGACCTGAGGGACGGGACCTAGTTATGTTGTTTTATTAAATGGATATGTTGTCAAACACTTTCTAAATATGTTTATACTCCTAGAGAGTGATGCTGCCAGTCTTGCTTAGAGAAGCTTATTTTCGTAGAGTGTGGCAGTTAATGCAGAATCTCAAAAGTGGTCAAAATACTAAGAATGAGTGTTGAATGCTTTTCACTAAAGGAGATACCTATGTCAGTCACATCAAGGCCCAGAGAACATCATGGAAGAAGTAGTAGGAAGAATATAAGGGATCGAGGATGGGGAGGAGCACTTCAAAAAACTGTCTTCTGGATATGACATGGGCAGTGCAATCAGGGACACACACAAGGCTGGACCTGTCACTATTCCATCATTGATGGAGGACAGACTCAAGAGGCTCCACTCTTCTTTTAGGAACTGTTGATTGTTTGTGGCTTGCTGTGGTAGTGGAAGTCATTTTTCTAGGTGGTATAACCAACAGTACGTTTCACGAATGCCAGTATCCACTTCCATCATTCATATGCAAAAACTCTGTGCATCACAGAAATTTTTTTAAAGATGTGAAAGTAGGAGGGGAAGTAGTGGGAAAGAATAAGGGGTTCAACAGGAAGAGGGGGTGAGAGAGAATGAGATGGTAAGCATATTAAAATACATTTCATATGTAGTAAATTGACAAAAACTACATTGCATATAGAATGGAATTGTAAAAAAAAAATAAATTCAAAACTAGAGGAATCCACTCCAACCTCTGGACTCCCCCAACATCATGTCTTCTGTCATTTTCTCATAATCCACTAAATCTGTTTGCTCATGGGTATGTGGCCATCTCCCGGAACATGGGCTGCCTGCCAGGTGCTACTACTTAAAGAAAGCTGACTATCTCTCCTCCAGAAGCCATTGACCCCTCAGTTGGGGCAGGGGCTCATGAATCCCTCCCCAGTCCATGCTAGAATGCTGACTGCTTTGATTTTGTTCAGGTCCTGTGGTTGTCTTATAAAACATTAATATTTAATTAGATAAAAGGATTATTCTTCAGCTGTATGTATGCACATGACATGCACATGGCTATGTCTGTTATTTCCATCTGCATCTTGCAGTTGATTTCTTGGTTTCTTATCTGGGGTCTGTAGTAGGTTCTTGTGGAAGACAGTGCCCAGCTCACAAGGCAACAGCCCTTTGTCTCTTATCTACTCTGAGGAAACAAGTCTCTGGCTGCTGTTCATTACTTGAGTAGATACCAGAACCTTGCTGAGAGCAATTCAATATTTTTCTTATGGAAATTTGGATTGGCATGGAAAGAATTATATTAATTTTTCTATGTTCCAGAAAAAAATCAAATGTGTAAACTGTTTTCATTATATTTAGCTCTGATTGTTTCCTCTGTATTCTCTGTAGAGTCTAGATGTTGTTTTTCTTAGCACTGATTTCTCTTTCTGTGCTATTAATTCTCTTCTTCCATGTCCAGAGCCAGTTTTCATTCTGATTTTACACCGTACAGGTTTCTTTCTCAGTTTTGGCCTCTCTGTCTTCATTTCAGTTCTAGTTATTCTTAGCTATCTTCTAAATTCTTCTTTTTTTAAATGAAATACTGGTTTTAGAAATGGTTTTTTTGAAACTCATTACTTTAACTTTATTGTTTTGTTTTTTTATTTTCATTTTTTATTGATGCTTTGTGTATTTCATACATCATTTTCCAATTCAGTTCAGGCATATTTCCCTTTCCCTTCCCCCCACCCCACCCCATCCCAGATCATGCATTCTGCCATAACTGTCCTGCATCTTTTTCTCAGTTTTTTTTCATTTTTTAACAATAAGTGATAATTTATGAGTACAAGCATCCTTCATGTAAAACCAATTTGCAAGCAGTTGTGCCCAAACCCACACAGCCCATGGGTCCCACCATCCAGCAGGGGGGCTTGTATGTTCAATAAAGTTGATCAAATGAGTGTCCAGACTATATTGTTGTAGTTTCACCATTCACCCCAATTACAGCCCTTACATTCTACCATGCTCCCTCTTCCGCAGATTGTTCCCTAGACTTAGAAAAGGGGCACAGGTGGATGAGAAGCAAAACAGTCTACTTTCTCTGGAGCTGTTGTCTTGGACTCTGGTGAATTCTGTCTGTTTCCTTTCATGGGCTGACAGTTTGTCCAGGAATAACCTTTCGATCCTACTAATGAAGCACAAGCAATTAGATATATAGGTATTTAAACAGTACTAATTGTTATGGTAGGTTACTTTGGTATAGACACAGATGTTTGGAAGGTATGTTAATCTATGAATTACATTTTTTTCTGTTAAATATGACAGGGTCTTACTGTGGCTTATAACATCTCCTAACCATTAGAGGATGTAAGCTTGTGGCATCAGCCGTGGGTTATTCCTCCAAGGAGAGATCTAATAGCCAATTAGATTTGGGATATACAGGCATATGGCTGCCACTGCTGCACAGTATTTCCAGGCAGGTGAGATGTAGCTGGTGCTGATGGAGGAGTCTTGATTGACTCAAGGAGACCTATATTTGCTTTATTGGTTTAGTGGCCTTTGGTAACACTCTCTGGCATTCCAGAGACCATCTGTACACTTGCAAGCGTGGTCTCAATACATCTTTCCCATGTTTACACCAGGTCTTCGACAGCAGGGCCTTACCGCCTCTCTTCTTGCAGGTATCCCAGTTTGGAGGCAAGGAGCCTTTACCTTTTGTGGGGGCTTGGATACTCTGGCGAACATCTCCTTGGTAGAATAATCCATTGCTGATGTCAGAGCTCCTGTATTAATATATTTTGCTTAAGGAGACTTTTAGTATTATATTTGGTTCTGAATAGAGAATAATCCTTTTCACAGTTCCTATGTCTATTAGTCAATTAAAGAAGGCAGTTTTACTGGTTTTATAAGAGATTACCTCTGTAACAGTTGATCCAACTTACAGTTGGAGAACGACCCCATCATCATCATATTTCTCCTTGTTCTATGGGGGGGAGGTAAGAAAGTCTCTTGTATTAAAACCTTTGTGGCACCTAGAAGGTAAGTTTCGTTAGGACTCATTATAAATAGTTGTTACAAGTAGGATCCACAGAGGGGTTTGATGTTTGTATTATTTAGTTATGAGTGTAAACCTCAGCTCTATTAAATTATTTTTAAGCTGCATATTGACACCTGAGGTTGTCTTCTGACCTCCATGCTTCTGCTATGGCAGGCTCATGCCTTCCTCATCCCATAGCATATGTACATACACACAAAAATAAAATACAGAAAAAGACGTGCTTTACTCAGGAGATTCTGGAGCGGTGCCCCCTTTCCTGCCTATTTTTAGTAAGTAAGTACTATGTTGTTCAGTTTATCTCTTCTTGCAGAAAGCATCAGTTGACGTAGAGTTTTCCAGTAGAGCTTTTCACTTTCTAACAGAGTTTTCATTTTCTGTAGTTTTCACTGTTCATTCAATACTGGCACCCTCTCTTGGGCCTAGCTTCCAAAGGCAAGCTGATAGGCCCAGCAGTTAGTTCAAATTTGTAATTCTATTAAGCATATTCTGAGTTGCATTTGTTGAACTAATATCAAACCTACTTTTTCTATCTGTTTCAAACCTTCTGACCAGGCTGAAGACTTATGGTGTGGAGATAAATGGGCAGTTGTACAAATTAAAGAACTGCATAGTTGTTTCCTTTTGTCAGTAGCGTTGTTTACAGGAGCATAGGCACATTACTAGTGGCTATACCACTAAAGAAACTGTCTCTTCCTTCTCTATCACCCATTCATGGCATATGAATCCTCAGAGGATGGTAAGACCCTGTGATCCTCTCTGCCAGAAGCAGTGTTCTGTGCAGTTTCAAAAATGTAAGCAGTAGGGCTGGGCCAGGAAGATGGCTCAATGGGTAAAGGTAACTGCCCTCAAGCCTGACAACCTGGGTTTGATTCCAGGACCTACATGATGGAAGGAGAAGATTGACTCCCCCTATTTGTCCTTGGGCTTCATACCCATGCTATAGTATGTGCCTTGCATCACACACACACACACACACACACACACACACACACAAACACACACACACAGACACACACATACACACACTACCATTTAAAAATGTAAAAAATAAATAATAATAATAAAGAATAATTTCCCCTTAATATGGCATAAAATGAGCCTAGAACAAGAAATTATTCTGCCTTCTGAATCTAGCAAACATTTACTGAGCACTTAATGCTATTGTGGATAGTAAGTTAATAATGTTAATTCACATCTGAGATGCCATGGAGTCAGTTGCTTCCAATTGAAAACTGAATTAAATTCATGATTTTGGTTTTGAGTTCATTTAAAATAATTTCCTTAGAGACTGTTCGTATTCTTGCTCATAAAATCAGATTAGGTACATTGATCACAGTTACCTCTGCTGTAAGCAATACAGATTCTGCTTAAGTTTTCCCAGTTAATCAACAGGTGAATGGAAAAAGAAAATGTATGTAGTACATACACACAATGGAATTCTATTCAACTCTAAAGAAAAATGAAATCATGATGTCTCCAGGAAAATGAATGTAACTGGAGATCATTATGTTAAGCAAAATAAACCAGACTCATAAACGTAAATATTACATGTTTTTTCTCATATGTGTGAACTCTAGGGGTGTGTGTGTGTGTGTGTGTGTGTGTGTCTGTCGTGTCTATTAAAAGCTGAAAGTGAACCATGAGAAGGGAGATCGAGATCATAATGGATGGGGCAAGGAGGGTGGTCTCATTTTGCAGGGAAACTTCTTAAAGGCTCAGGAAGTTCGCATTCCCTCCAGGAAGGAGGGGAGGAGGGTGATGAGACTCAGGAAATTAACAACTCACAAGTATCCAGAAGTTCCTGAACCTAACCTGATACCTGAGGTGATTCTCTAATAGACTGAGCTGCCTGGAAGAGATACTGGCACCTGTTGACTTGCCTGCAAGTTGAGTAGTGAGCTCCAGTGATGTGGTTTCCATGTGTCACCCCTGATCCCTGGGCTTTTCAGCGATGCAGCTGCATTTTTGAGTTGTCCCTGTTCCTTTAAGTACCCCCTCCCCCCTACTCTGGCAAGGAACTCCAATAAGCTCCTTGCTTTGCCATGTTGTTCACTGGTGTAATTCTTACTTAGGCCTGTCTTTGGTTCTCTTTGTGGAGTGAGTAGACATTTGCATTGCATTTCCCGGAAAAAGTTTCACCTATCAGAGAGAGCGATGACATATGTGACATGAAAGCAGAAGGATAGGACTTTTTATGGGAGATAGGGGACCAGCAAGAGGGAAGCATGGAGGAGAGGGAGGGGACAGAGGGGATGAGCAAGTGTGCGAAAGTGCCCCCCTCCAAAGAGAGAACTTCCCGGGATTTTTAATATATACGTTTGAATAAAATTGAGTGTTATACATATTGTAATATTAAATAACAGTTTGAAATTATACTTACACATCTTTTTAATGATCCACATATTTCTTGAAAAATAAGGTATTCATTATAGGAGTTTTAGGTTTATAGCACTTACACGTTTTAATAAACCTATTTGATTATGGACCTTACTGAGTTCTGGTTGAGTGGCATATTAGAAGCTCAAATGTACTGATTGTGAGTTGGGTTAGAAAGTATGATAATGTAAAAAAAATTTTTTTGAAAAAGGAAAGTATGATAATGTAACATATGTAAAACTTTAATATATGTATGTCCTTAGTATTCATGAGACATATATGCTAAGACCCTTCAGGTTTCCAGTGTATTACTATCACTCTAGAATAAAGTTATTTTGTGGTAAAATTGCTATATTGTTCTTATTTGTAGATTATTAAATAAAAATGAAACAGTAACAACAAATTCTCATCGAGTGGTAAATATTGGGTGATCAGTTGACTAGATTAACTAATTTAATGACTCAGTTGCAAGTACTAGCTTCATAGTTCTATAAAATTTACATTTGAAGCTGAAGAGATGGCTCAATGGTTAAGAGCACTGACTGCTCTTGTAGAGGACCCAGGTTTGATTCACAGCACATCATGGCTGCCAACAACCATCCATAACTCAAGTTTCAGGGGGATCCAATGCCTTTTTCTGACTTCCCAGGGCATTGCATGGCAGAGGCGTATCTACCTACATGCAAGTAGAGTAGCGTACAATACACTTGAACACATAAAATAAAAATAATAAAATATTTTTAAAAATTCACATTTGAGCATTACCAAAATGAAATCTTATCTGTCATGATAACTTTCAGGGTCATTCACAAATAGGTACTGCTTAAGAATTAAATTTATAGACCCCATACTCTACTAAAGTCTTGCTTCATGGAAACATCATTAAAATTTTCCTTCATCTTTATGCTACTTGAAATATAAATAAGTGAACCTTGAGAGTGTTAAAGCAATGTGAAAATGATGGACTATGGCCAGTTTTTTTTTAAACTTTACTCTTTGTTCTGTAGGAGTCCAGTATGATTTTTAAAAATACACTTCTAATGACTTTTAAATGGATTGATGCTCATTTTCCCGTTATTTAAGGTAATACATCTATCAATCCAAGAGAATGGCCTGTTAATGCTATTATTCTGCTTGTTTTCATTTACCCTAAAAGCTGTGTGAATGATTTGTCACAGAGGAACAGATACAGTCACCTCACTCTATTTCTGTCTCAGGGACTTCTAGTTGTCATCCCAGAGGTCAGTGTCTCTCCAGTAGCTACTACAGTAAGGAAGTGTCACTTGAATTAGGGAATCTTTATTCAGGGGTGTAAAAGGAATTAAGACAAGTGATGACACTACACTGGACACTTCCAGGAGACTCTGCTTTTCATTTCTCCCTTGGGATATTTCCATTTGGTCCTTCCCATAGCAAAGATAGTGCTGGTGCTCGGTGGTGTATTTTTAAAACATTTATTTTGCGTGTTGCTACTTGGCGTGTACTTTTTAAAAGCTTATTTTGTGTGTTTGTGTTTATGTGCATGTGGTGTATGTACATTTCATATGGGTGTGTGCACATGTGCATCTGGGTGAATGTATGCATTTGTGCACTTGTATGTAGAGGCCAGAAGTTGATACAGTATATTTTCCTCCATGGTTCTTTATTATTATTATTATTATTATTATTATTATTATTATTATTATTTTAGACAGAGTCTCTTGCTGGACCTGGAGCTCACTGACAGGGTGAAGTGGGCACCGAGTGCTTGCGAGCCGCCTGTCCCACCCTCCACCTCTTGCTGATAATACTGACAGCCACTATGGTGTAGGAAGCTTCTCTTACTATGAGCAGGTATGAAGCAGTCCTGCTAAGGGAAGGGGAGCACAGTGGCTGCTTGTGGTCACTGTGGGGAACTGACCCCTTGGCGCAAAGGTCAGTTTGTTACTCTTTTTTTAAAATATAATACCTTTATTGATGTTTTGTGTATTTCATACATCATTTTTCAGTTCAATTTAAACATATTCTGCTTTCCCTTCCCCCTTCCCCACCCCAGTTCATGCATTCTGCCATACGTGTCCTACATCTTTCTCTCAGTCTTTTTATTTTTTATATATACTTTCTTTTATTTCATTTTTTAACAATAAGTGATAATTTATGAGTACAAGCATCCTTCATGTAAAACCAATTTGCAAGAAGTTGTGCCCAAACCCACACAGCCCAAGGCTCCCACCATCCAGCTGGAGGGGCTTGTATGTACAATCAAGTTGATCAAATAAGTGTCCAGTCTATATTGCTGTAGTTTCACCATTCACCCCAATTGCAGCCCTTACAGTCTACCATGCCCCCTCTTCCGCAGATTGCTCCCTAGGCTTAGAAAAGGGGCACAGGTGGATGAGAAGCAAAATAGTCTACTTTCTCTGGGGATGTTGTTTTGGACTCTGATCAGTTCTGGCTGTTTCCTTTCATGGGTTGACAGTTTGTCCAGGAATAACCTTTCAATCCTGCTAATGAAGCACAAGCAATTAGATGTATAGGTATTTAAACAGTACTAATTATTATGGTAGGTTACTTTGGTATAGACACAGATGTTTGGATGGTATGCTAATCCATGAATTATGTTTTTTCTGTAAAAGATGACAAGGTCTTACTGTGGCTTATAACATCTCCTAACCACTAGAGGGTGTAAGCTTGTGGCATCAGCCATGAATTATTCCTCCAAGGACAGAGCTAATAGCCAATTAGATTTGGGATATACAGACATATGGCTGCCACTGCTGCACAGTATTTCCAGGCAGGTGAGGTGTAGCTGATGCTGACAGAGGAGTTTTGCTTGACTCAAGGAGACCAATATTTGCTTTATTGGTTTAGTGGCCTTTGGTAACACTCTCTGGTATTCCAGAGACCAACTGTACACTTGCAAGTGTGGTCTCAATACATCTTTCCCATGCTTACACCAGGTAGGCCTTACTGCCTCTCTTCTTGCAGGTATCCCAGTTTACAGGAAAGAAGCCTTTACCTTTTGGGGCAGCTTGGATCCCCTGGCCAACATCTTCTTGGCAGAATAATCCATTGCTAATATCAGATCTCTCCTGTATTAATATATTTTGCTTAGATGCACAGCTTAAAGAGACTTTAGTATTATTTTTGGTTCTGAATAGAGAATAATTCTTTTCACAGTTCCTATGTGTATTAGTCAATTAAAGAGAGCAGTTTTACCGGTTTTATAGGAAATTACCTCTATAACAGTTGGCTCCAATTTACAGTTAGAGAATGACTTCATTACCATCATGTTTTTCTTTGTTCTGTGAAAATGAGGTAAGAAATTCTCTCATAGTAAAACTTTGCAGCACCTAGAAGTTAAGGTTCATTAGGACTCATTATAAACAGTTGTTACAAATAGGATCCACAGAGATGTTTGATGCCTGTAGCAGTCTGAGGCTTTTCTTCCTTTTAGTGTTTAGATTGGCCAACTTCTCTGCTGATATTCCTTGGTACATCCTACACAATGCAAGGCTGTATCTTTTCTTTCTCAGCCGTTAAGGTGGTGACATTTTGACCTGTGGGAACATGCAAATCTTTTCCCATAGTTATTTTTAAGATTAAGTTGAAAAATTTTTGACAAAAAGTTTCAATATATAACTCTATCCCCCCTTTTTTATTTTAGGTTTTTAGTTTTTGACCCATAAGTCTCAAAAAGGCAGTTGTAGTACACATACCTATAGGCAGGAATCAAGGTAAAAATTTCATTAAATTTATCCAAGCTGTTTTGGGTGACTGTATGTTGTTAATTTGGGAAGCAAACTTAATTCCTTAAGTTAGATTATCCTACAGGTAAAAGAGAATGTTAGAAGATACTGTATAACACAAAAATTATAGAGAACATTTGTATATGTTAATCCCAAAGTTATTGTTACACAGATTTTAAGTAAAACAGATGCGAATAACAACAATTTATATTTCCAATTAACTTAGATGTATTACTGTGTTTATTAAAACCTTTAAACCAATGTTGTTTAATATAGACAATTTTACTTTTACTAAGTCCTAAAATACCATGTAATTTGTAGATAGAGCTTGGGCAAGGTTGGATACTTGAACTCATGTCAATTAAATATACATTAATAGAATATAGACCCATGTCCCTCTCCCAAACCTCTCACCCCTCCCGATTCATGATTTCAGTCAGTTTTCTGATGCAGTCTTTCTGTTGTTGTTCTTTTAATATGCATCCCTCTCCACAAGAAATATTTACAACTGGGTTATTGACGCTAGCATCCACAGATGTGGGATACCATTCATCATTTGTTTTTCTGGGACTGTGTTACTTCATTTGATATAATATCTTCTAGCTCCATCCATTTACCTGCAAAGTTCATGATGTTTTCTTTCTTTACTGACTGCTGCATAGAACTCCATTGTGTACATGTACCACATTTTCTCTATCCACTCATCAGTTGAGGGGCATTTGGGTTGGTTCCAGCTTTTTGCTACTGTGAACAGAGCTGCAATAAATATAGCTGTGCATGTATTTCTGCAGTAAGATGAGTCCTGTGGGTATATACCCAGAAGTGGTATGACTGGGTCAAATGGCAAGCTCTTTTTGAGTCTTCCAAGGGTTCTCCACACTGCTTTCTGTAGTGGCTGTACAAGTTTACATTCCCACCAGCAATGGATGAGTGTTTCCCTTTCCCCACAACCTCTCCAGCACTTGGTATCATTTGTTTTCTTGATCCTGGCCAGTCTTATGGGAGTGAGATGATATCTTAAAGTGGTTTTAATTTGCATTTCCCTAATTATTAGTGATGTTAAACACTTCTTTTTTTTTAATTTTTTAATTTTTTTTTATTAATTTTATTTATTTCTGTATGTGTATGAATGTACTGTCTGCATGCAAGTCTGTGCACCCGTGTCGTGCAACGCCGCGGAGTTCAGAAGAGGGTCTCGGATTCCCCTGGAACTGGAGTTCTCCTGGAATTGGAGCTTCAGACGGTTCTCAGCCGCCATGTGGGTGCTGGGGATCGAACCCGGGTCCTCTGTAAGAGCGGTCGGCGCTCTTAACCGCTAGGCCATCTCTCCAGTCCCTGTTAACCACTTCGTTACGCTGGTTTCTTTTATCATACGGCACATCACTTCGACTATCCTCCTCTGTGAAGATCTCCTACTTTTATTCTTATCTGCCTGGCTTTTTGAGTGAGTGCAGTGGGGGTTCGTCTTCTTGTGTTTTTTTGAGTAGTTTTTGTATCCCCGGGAATGATGCTTGTCCGATGTTCTCTCAGAGAAAAGGCTTCCCCTCACGACTGTGGGTTTTCTCTTCACTTCCCTTGTTTCTTTATGATGTACAGAAGCATTTGAGTGTAATGAAGTTCCCATTGTGGCAAGTTGTTCAATTTAATTGCTATGGGCCGCTCGGTCTGATTTCTGGAACGTCTTGATTCCTCACCGAATTCTTGTAGTCTCTGGCCAGATTTCTTCTATCGCCTCCAGAGCTTTGGGTTTCACGTTGCGGTCTTAGATCCATCTAGAGTTGACTGTGCTTCAGGGCGGAAGTAGGGGGTTGGATTCATTCTTCTGTAGGTGGTGATTCGCCGTTTTGCTAACACTACGTGCTGAGGATGCTGTCTTTCTCCATTGTTCTTCTTGGCCCCTTGTCAAAATATGAGGTGGCTGACATGGTATGTGCTCAGGTTGAGATCTTGCAGTTTGTTCCATGGGTCAGCAGGTCAGTTTTTGTGCCAGAACCAAGATGTTTTTATGACTAAAGCCCTGCAGTATAGTTTGGAGGTCTGGGAAGTAGAGATTCTCCTTGTATTGCTCTTTTCTCAGGGGTTGCTTTGGCTATTTTGGGTCTTTTTTTTTTTTTTTTTTTTTTTTTTTTTTTTTTTTTTTTTTCTGTGAAGAAACTCTTGGATTTTTATTGGGATTGCAATGAATCTGGATACACTAGTTTTGGGTAGAATGGACATTTTACTATTTTATTTTCCCAATCCATGAACAGGGGAAGTTTGTCCATCTTCTGAGTTCTTCCGCAATTTCCTTCGTCAGGGATTTAAAATTTTTATGTTGTAGAATCCTTGGTGTCTTTTGGTATAGGTTTGTTCCTAGGTATTTATTGTTTTTAGGTTTATTGTGAGTGGGAAGGTCTCCCTTATCTCCTCGTCAAGTTGCTGTTATGTTGGTGTAAAGAAGGCCACTGAGTTTTTCTAGATTTAATTTTGTATCCGTCCACTTTACTGAAGTTCTCAATACTTTCTAGAAGTTTACTGGTGGAGTCTTAGCATCCCTTAAGTAAATGAAGCATATCATCAGCAAAAAGGGATAGCTTGACTGCCGCTTTTCCAATTAGAACTCCTTATTTTCCTTTCTTGGCTTCTTGTTTGCCCTAGCAAAGGGTTTCAAGCACATATTAAAAGGAGTGGTGCAGGTGGCAAGCCTTGCCAAGTTTTCCTACCTTTAAAGGGAATGCTTCTGTCATTTCCCCTTTAGGATGATATTTGCTGTGGGTTTTCCCTTATATGGCTTTTGATTACATTGAGGAATGATCCCTCCAGATCTAATTCCCTTAGGGATTTAAGTAATGAAATGGGATGCTGGATTTTTGGTCAAGGCCTTTGTTCCCCCAAATTGAAATGAAGTATTTTTTTGGTCCCTTTCGGCCATTTTAATAATTTGAATGAGTATTTATTGAGTTTTCTAGTGGAACCATCCCTGTATCTTCGGTATGAATCCAACTTGGCCATGGTGAGATAATCTTCGTGATGTGGGTCTGTATGAGAGTTGCAAGAATTTTGTTTAGAATTTTGCATCTGTGTTCATTAAGGAAATGGGTCTATAGTTCGTCCTTTTTGGTTGTATCTTGCCTGGTTTTGGAAATAGATGATCTAGCTGCTCATAGAAGGAATCTGGGAGTATTCCCTACATTTGTATCCTTCTAAACAACATTTTTTTTGTTTTGATTTTGTTTTTGTTTTTTAATGTAAGTGTTAGGTCTTTTTGAAATATTTTCGAAGAATTCTGCCTGTGAAACCATCGGGCCTGGGCATTTTTTGGGTTGGGGGACTACTTATTACTAATCTTCAAGTTCTTTCGTCATATATTATTGGTCTAATTTAAGCTGTCGATCTTCTCTGGTTGAGCTTTGGATAGGATCCCAAATTTCAGATATTCATCCAGTTTCGCTTCTAGGTTTTCAAACTTTGGTAGATATAGGATTTTTTAAATATTCCCGTATGATTGTCTGGATCTTATTCATTGGCTGTTGGTGATATTTCCCCCTTCATCACAAGTTCTATTGATTTGGAAGTTGCTCCTTCTTTCTTTTTGTTAATCTGGGGCTAATCTGTCTATCTTGTTTTATTCTCTCAAAGAACCAACTTTTGGATTTCATTAGATTTTTTTGTAGCGTTTTTCTTTGTTTTCTATTTCAATTTGTTCTTTGATTTTTTGTGGTTTCTTTTTTTGGCTTTGTGTTTTGGTTTTTTTTTTTATTTGTTGTTGTCTCTCAAATAGTTTTTCTGCAGTGTTAGATCGTGCACGTTTCTTTCTGTTTTTTGTTAAATGTAGGCACTTTCAAATGGGACCTCAGTCAACTCAAAAGCTTCTGTACATCAAAAGAAAAGCAAATCAGAGGATGAAGAGAAATCCCACAGAGTGGGAGGAAACCTCACTGCAGTTACATCTGACAAAAGCATGGTACGTTCAGAATAGTATAAAAACTCCAAAAAACAAGAAAAAAAGAAAACAAACGACCCCTCAATAGATGGAGCAAGAACTGAACAGAGACTTCACAACGAGGAATTAGAGATGTCTGAAAACACCTCAAGAACTGCTCAACATCACTAATCATTAAAGGAAATGCAAATCAAAACCACTTTCAAATATCATCTTACTCATAAGACTGGCTAGGATTCAAGAAACAAATGAACAAAATGCTGGAGAGGTTGTGTGGGAAAGGGGAACCTCAGCCCCGCTGGTTGGGAATGTAACTCGTACAGCCACGAGGAAACAGTATGGAAAGACCCTTGTAAAACTTGTGATGAACTTGCCACCGACCCAGCATACCACCTGGGCATGTACCCTCAAGACTTACGCCACCACAGGAAGTACATGCACGGCAATGTTTTATTGTGCAGCTCTCTTCACAATCTACAAAGAGCTTGGAACCAACCCAAATGCCTCAACGGAGATGGATAGAAGAAATGTGGTAAATCATACACACAATGGTTTCTTGCACAGTCAAAGAAAGACGACACACGAGCTTTGCAGGAAAATGGCTGAGAGTAGAAGACATCAGTGCGAGTAAGTAACACAGCTCCAGAAAAACAAACGACGAATGTATCCCTCATCTGTGGAGCTAGTGCCAATATCCTGTTGTAGTATTTCTTGTGTAGGGCCACCTGAGCTTCTGTACAAAGCGAGTTGGACAAATGCATTTTGGAAACAACAACAACAAAACAGAAAATACTGCATCAAAGAACTGACTGAAACAGTGAACTTTCTGACTCAAAACAGTGGCAACGTCCCCCATGGAAATTTGAGAAGACTAAGAGATGGAAAGCATGTTTTGGCAGAATGCAACGAAGCCTGACGGGTGGGGTGAATGAGCGGGAGCACGGTCCAGTTTGTTAAAAAGTAAATAAATAAATACATTTCAAAATTTTTTTGTAAAAAAAATAAATGTATGCACTTAGATGCTAATACTTCCCTCTTAGGATGACTTTTAAAGTGTCCCATAGGTTTTGTTGTGTTGTATTATCATTGTCATTCAGTTCCAGGAATGTTTTTATTTCTTTCTTTATTTCTTCCTTGACCCATTCATTATTCAGGAGAGTGTTGTTTAGTCTCCATGTGTTCTTGTAGGTTGTAGGGCTTATCCTGGTGTTGATATTGAGTTTTATTGCACTGTGGTCTGATAGAATGCATGAGATTATTTCAATCTTTTTGTATTTGTTGAGTGTGGGTATGGACGTTTGTGTGTGGCTTGAAGTGAGAAATTGTAAGACCTGTCCTGGGAAGATCTCCAGTTATCTGATATCTCTGTGGACTTCCAGAGTTATCTGTAGCTGGAAGATTCGGGATATTACAATGATTCTTTCCTTGCCCTATCTCTGCAAAGTCCCAGGCCCATTCCCTTGAGGCATTGAGCAGAATGTCACATCTCTAGTAGCCTGTTGCACAAACTGGAGTTCTGCAGCCCCCCAATTAGAACCAAGTTGGCTCACCTCTCCCTTCTGTCTGCTCCCCACTTCCTTGGCCAAAGCACAGTAGTCTTGAATATATAGACCTCACTGACAGAAAATAAACGGAGTTCCTATCCTCCCCAGCTCTCCACGCATGTGTGTGTGAGTTCATTCCTAGGGTGATCTCCGGTGGTATTCCCTCCTCACTTCTTATGGGAGCAGAGCCCAGAGACTGCCGGCCTGCAGGCAGGAGGCAAGTCCTGGAGATGAGCCAAGAAGGGAAGGACAACATGTGGAAGGCAGCCACGCGTGACTCAAAGACACCACACCTGACAGTTGAGTTTTTTCCTGTGTCTCAGAATATGGTCTATTTTGGAGAATGTTCCATGGGGTGCTGAGGAGAAAGTTTATTCTCTGGTGTTTGGGCGGTATATTCAATAGGTGTCTGTGAGGTCCATTTGGTGCATTGTATCATTCAGTTCAGATGTCTCTCTGTTTATCCTTTGTCCTGTTGATCTGTCTAAAGGACTTAGTGGGGTATTGAAATCCCCTACTATTAGTGTGCTGGGGTTAATCTGTGCCTTGTGATCCTGAAGAATTGTCTTTATAAAGTTTGGTGCACTGGAGTTTGGTGCATATATATTCATGATTGTGAGATCTTCATCATCAATTGTTCCTTTAATAAAGATGTAATGGCCCTCTTTGTCTCTTTTGATTTCTTTTGCTTTGAAGTCTATTTTGTCTGATATTAGAATAGCAACACCTGCCTTATTTTTGGTTCCATTTGCTTGGAATACTTTCTTCCATCCCTTCACCTTAAGTTGGTGCCTATCCTTGAAATTGAGATGGGTTTTTTTGTAGACAGCATATAGATGGATTTTGTTTCCTATTCCATTCTCCCAGTCTATGTCTTTTGATTGGGGAGTTTAGCCCATTAATATTTAAGGTTATAATTGGAAGAAGGATGTTGCTTCCTTTCACCTTATTATCCATTTGGACTTTTAGTCTCTGATTCTACTCCTATGGTTATGTTCTTATTATTTTCTTTTCCTAGGTGCTTGGGGATAGTTGCTCCTCTCTTCTGCCCTTTGAATTGCTTCAAGTATTTTCTGAAGAGTTGGTTTTCTGGACATGTATTCTATCATCTTGTTTATGTCATGGAAGATTTTTCTCTCTCTTTCAACTATAATCAACATTTTTGCTGGGTATAATATTCTGTGTTGGCATCCATAGTCCTTTAACACTGGGAATGCTTTGCTTCATGTTCTTCTTGCTTTCATGGTTTGTGCCGAGAAGTCAGTTTTAATTCTGATGGGTTTCCCTTTGTATGTGACTTGTTTTTCTTTTGTAGCCTTCAGAATTTTGTCTTTGTTTTGGGCTTCTAGCATTTTAACTATGATATTGTGTGGGGTGTTTTTTTTCTGATCTTGTCTATTTGGAGTCCTATGTGCTTCTTGTATTTGTATGGGTTTGTCTATTTATAGTTTGGGGAAATTTTCATCTATTATTCTGTTGAAGATCTGATCAATAGTATTCTCTTGAGATTCCTCTCCTTCATCTGTTCCTATGATGAGGAGGTTTGATCTTTCAACAGTGTCCCATATTTCCTGGTTGTTCCACTTTTGTGTATTTTTAAATTTTTCATATTCTTTATTTGAGCTTTTTAGTTGCTCTGTGTTATCTTCCAGATCTGATATTCTTTGTTCTGTTTCCTCCTTTCTATTTCTGAGGCTTTTTCCTTTCCTTTCTTCTTATTGGTATAATGTGTCTGATTTCCTTTTTCATTTCATCCTGTGATTTCATTTAGCATTTCCTTTCCTTTCTGGCTTCTCAATCTCCTTCTTGGAGCTCTTTACTTCACTGTTGGCTTCCTTTTTCAGTGTTTCTACTTCCTTTTGGAGTTTTGTTTTTTTCTCCCTCTAGTTCTTTTCTGGAGTTTGTCATTCTCTTCTCTTTAGTTCTTTCTGATGTTGTCATTGTATTCCTCTAGGTCCTTTTTGAAGTTTTTCATTCTCTCTCCTTAGTTCTCGGCTTCTTATTTTTCTTTAATTTCTCTGCATAGGTCTGCACATTATTCATCTAAGATATCTTCTTGGGGTCACTCCAGGGGGATCCCTATTGTAGCTTCTCCTACAGGGTTGGTAGAGCTTGTGTGGGAATTATCCTGCACCATTCCATAAGAAATGGAATAAAGTCCTTAAAATATAAAAGAAATGAAATCTGTAACAAAGTCTAGTAGAGCTGGACGTGGTGGTGCACACCTTTAATCTATACACTCAGGAGGCAGAGGGCAGGGGATCTTACGAGTTCAAGGCCAGCCTGGTCTAGAAGAGCGAGTTCCAGGACAGCTGGGGCTACAGGGAAACCTGTCTCGAAAATACCAAAAAAAAAAAAAAAAAAAAAAAAAAAAAAAAAAAAAAAAAAAAAAAGGAAAAAGGAAAAAGAAAGTCTAGTAGACCAGATGCTGTGGTAGGATTTGTGTGTTGGTTTTGTTTTCCGAACATCCCACGCCATCCAGCTCCACTCACGCAACCTTGCACATAGTAACCACCACTGCCGCCACCACCACGACCATAACCATCTAAGCCATCAGGAGTGCCATATCCTACGCTAGAGTTGTTCCCCATTCCCATTCTTCCAACAGATCCGTATCCTCCTTGATTATCTATTCCATCTCTGCCATAACCTCCCATTCCAGAACCTCCTATTTCAGAGCCACCTCCAGGGGTAGAATTCAAGAAGAGCTCAATGTATCGATGTTGCATGTTATTTTTGTCTTTAGACATGGCAGCTACTCTGTCTTCATGTCACAGACTCTACATCTGCTTCTCCTGTTGCTCTGCCATCAGCTCCAATATCAATATGAACTCGCATTGGATTTAGTGGTGAGAAGAAATTAGCAATGTCATTTTCAGTTGCATGGAAAGGCAACCCTCTCATGTGTACAAAATGACCACCATGAATGTGTATCCATGTGAAGGTCAGGTGTCAGGAGTCTTCCTTTATTACTCTCTACCCAATTTTTTCATTGTTGTTAAACCAATGAGTTTTATTGGGGCTACTAACAGGAGCATGGGTGAAGTGCTTACAAGAAGCAAGGATGGTTCAAAACCTTATTTTTTTGAGGCAAATTCTCTTACTGAACTTAGAACTCACTTCACTGGTTTGGCTAAGCTGCTTGGTCAGCAGGGTTCAGGGATCCTTCTGTTTCTACCTTCACAGCACATGGGATTGCAGGGATGTTGGCCAGCACATTTAGCCTTTTACGTGTTTGCTAGAGATTTGAATTCAGGTCCTGATGTTTGCACAGCAAACTCTTTACTGACTGAGCCATCTTTCTAGCTCCAGAATTTTTCTTCACGTGTATAGACCTACACACAGACAAACAGACACAGCTATATCTGCTTATATGTCACAGTATTTATTTCAACATAAGATAAACTTCCTTGCACAAAATAAGCATTCAGAGAATCAAAGGAGAGTTAAATCAGCACATCAGGTCAGATGACGCTATCATTCAGTGATTGTTACTGGAGAGAAAGCCAGGGCTACACTATGCCCTGGATATTGGAATTGGAACCATTATTTTGGTCCATTGACCTTCTTTGAAATCATGGAATTCTAAGCTAACTTTAAATATGCAAACATTTAAAGCCAAGCATGGTGGTGCATGCCTTTAATCACAACACTCAGGAGGCAGAGGCAGGCTGATCTCTGTGAATTCAAGGCCAGCCTCTCACATAGTGAGTTCCAGGGAGACCCTGTCTCAAAAAGACCAAAAAGCACCATGCAAACATTCTCATGTTTCTATGTGGGTCCTCTACTCAAAAAAGTATCAAATATTGAACTGTAAAGATGGCTCATTGGATCTCCAGCATCCATATAATTAATTTATCTATCTATCATCTATCTATCTGTCTATCTGTCCGTCTATTATGTATATCTATCTATCTATCTATCTATCTATCTATCTATCTATCTATCTATCTATCTATCTAATGCTTTAATGTGTATTAGTGTTTTGCCTGCACGTACCCAAGTGAACTTTTGCATGCAATCCTTGCAGAAGTCAGAAGAAGGTGTCAGATCCCCAGGAACTGGAGTTATTAACAGCTGTTAGCTGCCATGTGGGTGCTGGGAACCAAACCCAGGTTCACTGCAAAAGCATCCAGTGCTCTTAATCATCTCTCCATCTGTCCAACCTCTCTAGCACACACAGACAGGCCAGGCATGACAGTACATATTTGTAAGCCCAGTGTGGAAAGAGGTAGGTTCTGGGGACTGATTGGCTAGCCAGGTTGAAATGATGAGCTCCAGGTTTACCGATTGACCCTGTCTCTAAAAAAGAAGGTGAAGAATGATTGAGGAAGACATCTTCATGTCCACGTCTAGCTTCCAAAGGTATTTGCACAAGTGCACACATATACACAATCAGACATACACAGAGAAACATGCACACAGAAGTACACATACACATAGAGAAACACGCATACACAGAGACACACACAGAGTAACACACACATACAGAGAAGCACACACATACATACACAGAGAAGCACACAAGAAACACATATACATACACACACATACAAAGAAGCAGACACATATTATAGAGTAGTTAAAAGTATCAGGCTGGTGTAACTTAGCCTTTCTGGATGGTTAATGACCATTCTTAATGCCCATACCAATTTGGCTGAAGGTCTTAAGGGATAACTTTGTTCCTTGCCCTCAGAGGTCAACTAAGTCCCAGGGGACTATGCATGGGGGCATCTCTTGAAATGTCCTGCAAATGTGAATCATCAGTCTTTCTGTGTAGGGAGGTCTTGAAGATCCACTAATGGGACTTCAGCCAGTGTCCAGTCTATAAAGAGGAAAGTCTGCTTATGCTTCAAAAAGGGAAGCCTGGTCTAGCAAGACCTGACTTTGTTCTCGAGTGGGATGGAACTGGTGACTGAAAAGCCAAAAGGAGACAGGGGCTCCCTCCCTGCCCCCAAACATGAGTGACCCTTGCAGACCAGATTCTCAACTGACCTTGAGAAAACAAAAACCTTGGTTAATCTGGGCTGTGTGGCCTTAAACACCCAAAAGGAAAGTATAACCATAAATAAATAAATACTAAGTCCTGAGAAATTGTACTTCAGGTATAAAACTTGAAATCTTAGTAAAAAGACAAAAGGTAAAAAAAAATTAATTAAAAAAACCCAGTTATTTTGCCTGTCTTACTGGCAAGTACATCTACCCTATGGTTGCCACTGCTTTTGCCATCCTTCAAAGATGTGAGACACAGCTTTTCAACCTTCCAATATGGACTGATGACTCATGTCTCTCCAAGAATCCTCCAAACATCCAACTTGTGGACTGAGTTTCTACTGGGGTTTCTGCCTCTTTCGACTATAGACTGCCATTGTTGGAATACCCATGCTGTATCATAGAGACCAGTACAGGAAGATCAAGACAGGACTCAGTGCTTACTGGACCTCATTTGGTGACTATGGGAAGGGAAAACCCTGTATGGAACACAAGAGCAGAACTGATGGTGGTTTGGGCTTGCCAAGGAGGAGACTTCAAACGTGACATCTTTCAGCCTAATTAAAAAAATCATAAGCTAAAGATGCTAAAACCTATGATACATGTGGCATGAATATATGCATATTTTGGAGTGATGCATATTGGAAGGAATAACAACAACAGCAGCAGCAGCAACAACAACAACAGAAAGACTGAGTCAAAGAACTGAGTGAAATGTTGAACTTCTGCTTGAAACAGTAAACTTCTGCATCACGAATTTTGAGAGAGACTGAGAAAAAGATGAAAAACATGATTGGCAGAATGCATGAGCTCTGGTGGGGTGGGGGGCAGGGAGGGGGGCTCTGGTCTAGATTTGATTTGTAATTTTGTATGAAATGCACAGAGCATCAATAAAACATGGGCTTTGAAAAAAAACTAAGAAGCAGACACACACAGAGAAACATACACATATAGAGAAGCACACACAAACACACAGAAACACACATACATGCATACACACATACATGCATACACAGAGAAGCACATGCAAAAACACACACAGAAACACACAGAAAACACATACATACAGAGAGGCACACACAGAGAGAAACACACACAGAGAAATACACACATACATAGAGAAGCACATACACATATACAGAGAAACACACACACAGAGAAACACACATACACAGAGAAACAGACACACACAGACACAAACACACACACAGGCGCAAAGCATCACAGGAGATGAAAACAAACCTACTTCAGTAGTTTATGTTCCTTAAACAAAATTCCACCCATGCCCTGGAATTCACTGTAGTGCGATTTGAATCTCCTAATTTTGATACTAGTCAGAGAAGATGTTATGAACTGCTTGGCTATAGCTTCTGGTTAGACTTGATTTATATGGAAGCATAGCTGAAATACTGTAAGATAGAAATTGATGCAATACTGTGCTGCAAACATTTAACAATAGACTTTCTAGAAATAAATAAAAGGATTTCAAGCATTTGCTGAATTATGTGATATAAATCCTTCCATTATGTCCTACTCTAAACTACCCAGGGAAGTCACTCAGATGTGTGATTGGGATGAGAAGCTGACAACTGGCTCTTCTGAATCCTCACAATTCAATGCTGCATTCTGTGTTTGATAGTAACTAACACGACTGAAAAAACTTTATTGAACACCGACTTATGTGGTCAGAGCTTTTTTCTTTCTTTTTTTTTCACATAAAGTTATTTTTATTTTTTTAACAAATCTAGACCCATGTTCCCGCCCATTCCCCCACCCCGCCAGAGCTCATGCATTCTGCCAAACATGCTTTTCATCTCTTAGTCTTTCTCAATATTTTCCATGAGGAAGATGACTGTTTTGAGCAGAAGTTCACTGTTTCAGTCAGTTATTTGATGCAGTCCTTTCTGTTGTTGTTGTTGTTTCCAATATGCATTATGCCCAACTGCTTTGGACAAAAGCTCAGGGGGCCCTACACAAAAAATACTTACAACTGGGTAATTGGCACTAGCATCCACAGATGAGGGATACCATTCGTCGTTTGTTTTTCTGGGACTGTGTTACTTCACTCAGCATGATGTCCTCTAGCTCCAGCCATTTTCCTGCAAAGCTCGCGATGTCGTCTTTCTTTAGTGCTGCATAGAACTCCATTGTGTAGATGTACCACATTTTCTCTATCCACTCGTCAGTTGAGGGGCATTTAGGTTGGTACCAGCTCCTTGCTATTGTGAAGAGAGCTGCAATAAACATGGCCGTGCATGTATCTCTGTGGTGGTGGTGGGGGTAGGTTCTGGGTCGGGTGACAAGTTTATTCAAGTCTTCCAAGGGTTTCCACATTGCTTTCCAATAGTTGCTGTATGAATTTACATTCCCACTAGCAGTGGATGAGTTTCCCCTTTCCCCACAACCTCTCCAGCACTGTATCATTTGTTTCTTGATCCTAGACAGTCCTTATGGAGTAAGATGATACTCAAAGTGGTTTTGATTTGCATTTCTTAATGATTAGTGATGTAGAACACTTCTGAGGTGTTTCTCAGCTATCTCTAATGCCTCACTTGTGAAGTCTCTGTGTCAGTGCTTTTGCTCCATCTATTGAGTGGGTCATTTGTTTTCTTCTCTTTGTTTTTTTGATAGTTTATATATTCTGAGAAATCAATGCTTTGTCAGAATGTATCTCTGGCAGTGAAGGTTTTCTCCCACTCAGTGTGTTCCCTCTTCACTTCCTTGATTGTTCTTTTGATGTACAGAGCTTTTTGAGTTTAATGAGGGCCAGTTTGTCACTTGTCGACCTTATTCTTGTGCAGCAGCTGTCTGTCTAGTATCTAGGAGTCTTTTCCTATGCCTATGTCTTGTAGTCTGCCTGCCAAGTTTTTCTTCTATCACCTTCAGAGTTGGGGTGTCACGTTGAGGTCTTTAATCCATCTGGAGTTCACTTTTGTAGCGGGGCGAGAGGTAGGGGGTTTAATTTAATTCTTCCACAAGTGGTTCTCCAATTTTCCCACACCTCTTGCTGAAGATGCGGTCTTATTCTCCTTGTGGCTTCTTGGCCCCGTTGTCAAATATAAGATAGGCTGAAATTTTATGGGCTCAGATTTGGATCTTCGGTTTTGTTTTCCATTTGTCAACCGGTCTGTTTTTGGGCCAGTACCAGGCGTTTTTTATGAATATATCCCTGAAGTATAGTTCGATGTCTGGTATAAAGATCCCCCTTGTGTAGCTCTTTTCTTTTTTTTTTTTTTTTTTTTTTTTTTGTTGTTTTTGTTTTTTCCAAAATGCATTATGGAACTTTTGTTTCCAAGCCTTGAAGAAACTCTTGGGGAGTTGATTGGGATTGCATTAGAATGGACATTTTTAAAAAAACTTTTTAAAAAAAAAGAAATTTTTAAAAATGTAATTTTCCCAATCATGAGCAGGGAGTTTTTTCCATCTTCTGATGTCTTCTTCAATTTCTTTCTTTAAAGGTTTAAACATTTTGTTGTAGAGATCGTGGGTGTCTTTGGTTAGGTTTTTTTCTAGGTACTTTTTTGTTTTTTGCGGCTCTTTGATTGGGAAGGTCTCTTTGAAGTCGTTCTCCAGTTGCTTGTTTGTTGGTGTAAGAAAGGCCATGGATTTTTTGTCAGGTTCCTTTTGTAAATTCCCTGTCCACTTTGCATGCCGCGTTCATCATTTCTCGGCTTTTTTCTGGTGGAGTTTTTCGCCTCCCTTCCGTAACCACTCATCTCCTCCGCACCTCGGGCTAGTTTGCCTTCCCTCTTTGCCCTTCGTCCTCCTTCCTATCCTGTCCTTGCCTTCTTGCTCGCGCACGTGTGTTCAAAGCCCCTAATTGACGATGAGTGGTGCCAGCGGCCGCCTTGCGGCGTTCCATCCCTTTCCAGGGCCGGTTTCCTGTCATTTCCCCCTTTCGGGATGCTCATTGGCTCCTGGGTTCCTGTCTCTGGCTTTGTCGTCCCTTGAGGCTATCCCTCCCCCCTCCCCATTCCTTCCTAGGCCTTCCGCCTGCCGGGATGCCTGGCTTTTGTGTCCCCGGCCTTTTCAGCATCAATTGAGATGATGGTGTGGGTTTTTGTCTTTCATTCATTTGGTGTTTTGCTGATGTTTTATTGATTTTCGTATGGTGAGCCATCCCTGCAGCTCTGGTAGGAATCCACTTGGTCATGATGGATGATATTCTTGATGTGGGTCTGTAATGCGATTTTGTCAGTATCCTGGTTTAAGATTTTGGCATCGGTGTCATGAGGGGATGGGTCTATATTCTCCTTTTTAGTTTGGACTTTGCCTGGTTTTGTTTATAGAGTGATGCTGGCTTCATAGAAGAATTTGGGAGAATTCCTCTGATTGTAACCTTCTAAACAGTTTTTCAATAATAATGGTGGTAGGTCTTTTTGCAATGTTTTAGAGAATTCTGCTGGGAAACCAACTGGGCCTGGGTTTTTAGTTGGTAGGTTTCTTACTACATCTTCTATTTCGTCATATGTTATGGTCTGTTTTAAGCTGCTGATCTCTTCTTGGTCCAGCTTTGGTGATTCCCAGGAGTTCAGATATTCATCCTTTCTTTCTAGGTTTTCAAACTTGGTAGAATATGAGGTTCTTGTAATATCCCATAAATTTTCTGGATCTTTTTCCTTGTCTGTTTGTGGTATTTCCTTTCATCATGGATTTAATTGATTTGGAGTTGGTTCCTTCTCTCTTTTTGTTAACTGGGCAAGAGGTCTGTCCATCTGTGTTATTCTTCCAAAGAACCAACTTTTGGCTTCATTGATTTGTTGTATTGTTTTCTTTGTTTCTATTTCATTGATTTCTGATCTGATTTTTGTTATTTCTTCCTGTCCTGTTCGTTTAGGGTCATCTGTTGTTGCTTTTCAAGTGCTTTTTAGCTGTAGGTGTTAGATATTCACTTGTGCTCTTTGCGGTTTTTCTAATGTAGGCACCCAGGGCTATAAAACTTCCCGCTAGGACTGCTTTTAAGGTATCCATAGGTTTCGTTGTGTTGCATTGTCCAGTGTCCCATTCAGTTTTTCCAGGAATGGTTTTATTCTTTCTTTATCTCATTTTTGACCCATTAATTATTCCAGAGTGTGTTGTTTAGTCTCCATAGTTCTGGTAAGGCAGGAGGCCTTGTCCTGGTGTTGATGTTGAGCTTGTTTGCACTGTGATCTGACAGAAATGCATGAGATTAATTCAATCTTTTTTTATTTGTAGAGGTTCTTCTGTGTCCCAGTCTGTGATCAATTTTTGGAGAAAGTCCCGTGGGGTTCTGAGTAGAAAGTGTATTTCTCTGGTAATTAGGGTGGAATGTTGGTAGAGGTCTATGAAAGGTCCATTTGGTGTATCATATCATTCATTCAGATGTCTCTCTGTTTATTTTTTGGTCCTGTTGACCTATCCAAAGGGCTCAGTGGGGGGTACTGAAGTCCCCACTATTGAGTGTACTGGGGTTAGTCGGTGACTTGTGGTCCTGGAGAAATTTCTTTATAAAGTTTGGTGCCCAGAATTTGGGGCATATATATCATAATTGTGAAATTTCCTTGGTGAATTGTTCCTTTGATGAAAATGTAATGCCTTCCTTTGTCTCTTCTGATTTCTTTTACTTTGAAGTCCCTTTTGTCTGATATTAAAACATCCACCCCGCAACCCCTGCTTTCCTTTTTGGTACCATTTGTCTTGGAAAGTTTTTTCCAGCCCTTCACTTTAAGGTGGTGCTGTCCTTGAGGGTAAGATGTGTTTCTTGTAGACAGATATCGATGGATTCTGTTTCATAATACAATCTCCCAGTCTACGTCTTTTTATTGGAAATTTTAGTCCATTAAATTTTAAGTTTATGATTGATAGGTTTGTGTTTCTTCTTTTTGCCTTATTATCCATCTGAGTTTTGTTTTAGGTTTCTACGTCTGCAGTTATGCTTTTATTAATTTCTCTTTCTAGGGTAACTGGGGTTGGTTGCTCATTTCTTCTGTCCATTGAATTGCGTCAAGTAGTCTCTGAATGGTTGGTTTTCTGGACAGGTAGTCTTCAAAGTTGTTTTATGTCATGGAGAGATTTTTCTCTCCCTTCACTATAATTGACATTTTTGCTGGTTATAGTAACCTGGTTGGCATCTATTGTCCCTTAAACACTGGGAATGCTTTGGGCTCCAGGTTCTTCCTGCTTTCATGTTTGCGTTAAGAAGTCAGTTGTAATTCTATAGGTTTCTCCTTATAGGTAACTTGTTGTTTTTCTATTGTGTCGTTTAAGGATTTTGTCTTTTTTTTTGGGTGTCTAGCATTTTACCTAACTGTGATAGGGCATGGGAATTTCTTTTCTGATCTTGTCTGTTGTTGGTGGGTCTCTGTGCTTCCTGGTAGTGGTCTGGTTTGTCCCTTTTTTAGTTTGGGAAATTTTCATGTATTAATTCTGTGGAAGAGCTGATCAATACCATTCTCTTGGAATTCTTCTCCTTCCTCTATTCCTATGATGCAGGGTTTGATCCTTTCATAGTGTCCCCACTCCTGGTTGTTCCATTTTGGGTATTTTTGAATTTTTCATATTCTTTCCTGAAGTGTTTAGTGTTCTTTGTTATCTTCCAGTTCCGATATTCCTTTGTTCTGCTTCCGCCATTCTGCTTCTGAGGCTTTTTCCATTCCTTCCTCGTGAACGGATGAGTGTTTGATTTCCTTTTTCATTTCCTTTGCTGATTGTTTAGTACTCTATTTCTTTTTGGAGCGTCTCGATCTCTTTTTGTAGCTCTTTGGTTTCGCTGGTTGGTTTCTTTATCGTTTTCAACATTGGGATCTTTTCAGTGGTTTCTACTTCCTTCTGGAGTTGTCATTCTCTATCTCTAGGTCCTTCCTGAGTGCCTCAGTCTCTTTTCCTTAGTTTTTCTTTAATTTGTTCTTTATGATCTTGTAGGTCTTTAAATATGTTTCCAATTGTGTTTTTCTGATGTCTGTGTCCTGGGCATCCCCAGAGGGATCACACAGCAGGAGTCTTCCATGGGTTGGTAGAGTTTGGTGCGGGGTTATCCTGCCCTTTCCAGTGTTGTCCTCTTCTTTGTGATCCTGGCATATGGGCTTTCTCCTTGCCTGTATTCCAATGTGAGTCCTAAATGCCTCTTCACTGGTGTTGAAGGCTTGCTTTGCGTATTCAGATGGCTCTTCTTAATCCCAGTTGGGGGTGGGGGAGCTCTTCAGCCTGAGCCCAGGTACCTTCCGCTGGGCTCAGGAGATCTCAGAGCTCAAGAGTCACACAAGCATACCTTTAATACCGGCTGGGAAGACAACTCCGCCCCCACAGCCACAAAATCCAATCAAGCTAAAGACCGCACCTTTAATCCCAGCTGGGAGGATAACTCTGACCCCACAGCAACAAAAAACAATCAAGCCAAGACAGCTTGACTAAGGGAGCACAATCAGCTCTGCTGAGTCACCCAGTTCCTACCTGTCCGCCCCTCTTCCTGCCGCTGGGCTCAGGAGATCTCCAGTCAGAGCTTTTTTCAATGATTTATGTGGTGGATTTCATTTAGTTCACATGACTATATATGAGGTAGATTTGCTTCCATAATTCCCACTTGTAGGAATCCTTGTCATAGAGAGGCTTAGCAACAATCAGTAAAAGGTGCTNAGTTTTTAGTTGTTCTGTGTTATCTTCCAGGTCCGATATTCTTTGTTCTGCTTCCTCCATTCTGCTTCTGAGGCTTTTTCCATTCCTTTCCTCTTGAACGGATGAGTGTTTGATTTCCTTTTTCATTTCCTTTTCTGATTTCTTTAGTACTTCTATTTCTTTTTGGAGCTTCTCGATCTCTTTTTGTAGCTCTTTGGTTCGCTGGTTGGTTTCTTTATCTTTTTCAGCATTGGATCTTTTCAGTGTTTCTACTTCCTTCTGGAGCTTGTCATTCTCTATCTCTAGGTCCTTCTTGAGTTCCTCATTCTCTTTTCTTAGTTCTTTAATTTGTTCTTTATGATCTTGTAGTTCTTTAAATATGTTCCCAATTGTGTTTCTGATGTCTGTGTCCTGAGGCATCCCCAGAGGGATCCCACTGCAGGAGTCTTCCATAGGGTTGGTAAAGCTTGGCATGGGATTATCCTGCCCCTTTCCAGTGTTGTCTCTTCTTTGTGATCCTGGCATATGGGCTTCTCCTTGCCTGTATTCCAATGTGAGTCCTAAATGCCTCTTCACTGTGTTGAAGTCTTGCTTTGCTTGCGTCCTTCAGATGCCTCTTCATAATCCCAGTTGGCTGGGGTGGGGAGCTCTTCAGCCTGAGCCCAGGTACCTTCCGCTGGGCTCAGGAGATCTCAGATCTCAAGAGTCACACAAGCCTACATTTAATACTGGCTGGGAGGATAACTCCGCCCCCACAGCCACAAAATCCAATCAAGCCAAAGACCGCACCTTTAATCCCAGCTGGGAGGATAACTCTGACCCCACAGCCACAAACACCAATCAAGCCAAAGACAGCTTGACCAAGGGATCAACAATTAGCTCTGCTGAGGCACCCAGTTCCTACCTGTCTCCCGCTCTTCCTTCTGCTGGGCTCAGGAGATCTCCAGTCAGAGCTTTTTTCAATGATTTATGTGGTGGATTTCATTTAGTTCACATGACTATATATGAGGTAGATTTGCTTCCATAATTCCCACTTGTAGGAATCCTTGTCATAGAGAGGCTTAGCAACAATCAGTAAAAGGTGCTTCTTGCAAGCCTTACAGTTCCAGTTCAATACCAGGTTCCAGATGGAGGAAGGAGAGAACCAATTCTTGCAAATTGTCTTCTGACCTCTATCTGCATGCTATGGCATACACACAACTACTCACAGACATAGATACACACAATAAATACATAAATGTAAAAAAAGAGAAGCATTAATAAATTTTTATTTTAAAATACTTTATTATTTTTATTTCTTATATGTGTGCATGAGTGTGTTTTCTGCAAGTTCTCCTGTTGTCTAATGTCCCTGAAGGACAGAGAGAGTGTTGGATCCCCTGGAATTGGAGTTACAGATGGTTACTAGCCACCATGTAGGTGCTGAGACCGAATCTGGGTCCTCTGCAAGAGCAGACAGTGCTCTTAATTGCTGAGCCATTTCTCCAGCCTCAGAGTTAATAATTCTTACATTATACATTCTCGAAAATGTGACTACAGAATCAAACTCAATTTAATTCCAGACTTCACTCATCTAACTTCTATTATACTTTCTGAATTAAAATGTTTGGTATTAGATTAATGCAACTCTCAGATCTCATCAGAGAAATTTCCTTATACAGTGGATGGTGGTTAATGCAGAAACTCACAACTGGTCAGAGTTTGGAGAGTGTCAGTGGAATTTTCAGCCACAAATGGGACATCTATACCATACCCTCCTCTCCAAGACCATCTTGGAAAAAGGGCTAGAAAGATGTAAGAACCAGAGGTTCTGGAACACTAGAATGAAACAGTGTTTTCTGGACATGAGAAGACGAGAGAGAAAATAGTGTCTTGTGGACACAATGAAATGTATACACTCATGAACTCACAGCACCTGTGGTCACCTGCACAAGATCTAGCCAGTCACACTAGTGTGGTGTGAGAATGATTCATGAGCCACCATCCCCAGCTAAGGAGCTATGAACAGTTTGATGGCTTCTGGAGGAGATAGAGTCAGTTTTCTCTGAGGGTGTGAGTCCTGGTAGGTTGACTACACTCCAGTGACTGTTCCCACACCCATATATGGGCAGCACAAACTGGACTCAGTAGGTCATAAAACAAAAAGCTGACATGAAGCTGTTGAAGAGGTAGAGAGGTTAGAGTGGGAGGAGATGGGAGAGGAGCTGGGGGTGAATATGATCAAAATATATTGTATGCAGCATTCTGGAGGCAGAGGCTGGTGAATCTCTGTGCTATGGAGGCCAACGTGGTCTGCACTGTGAGTTCCAGGCCAGCTAGGGCTACGGAGTCCATGTCTAAAACAAAAACTAAACCAAACCAACCCAAAATACATTCTATGAAATTCTCAGATAATTAATAAAATAAAAATGTGATATTTTCATGTTAAATATATTTTATATTTAATGTGAATGTGTGAAATTCCTTCAAAATACAAAGTGAATGACCGTTACATGAAATCACATTGTATTTCTAAATGTTTATTATATATCATCAAAGTAAACTAATCTTGACAGAAAAGAACACAAAACTGTGCCAAAGAAGAAAACAATCTAAGTAAACATAAAATTGAAGGATTAAAAAATAGTAGACACTCTACTTCATAGTTTTGAACAGTTCATATGAGTTAATTAAAAATAGGTCACAATTGTTTTCTAAAAGCTCTACCATTTGCAACTGATATTAAAATATTTTAGACTATCAGATGGATGTTGTAAATAGCTGAACATGCTCAATTGGTTGTCTAATACTTTGGGCTCAGAGAAAAGTTCTCTCTCTCTCTCTCTCTCTCTCTCTCTCTCTCTCTCTCTCTTTCTCTCTCTCCTTGGTCTTTTTGAGCCAGTCTCCCTGTAGCCCCATGTGGCCTGGAACTCTAGACTAGGCTGGCCTTGATCTCATAGTAGGCTGGCCTTGATCTCATACAGATCCACCTGTTTCTGCCTCCGGAGTGCACTACCACAGCCAGCTAGAAAGGTTATTTCTAAGTAGCTAAGCCATAGAGAGAACTGTGGGTGCATAACGATACAAGAGAGTTGTAGAGTTTGGAATCACTGAACAAGAAGAGTAAACGAAATCTACCATTACACTTTAAGCAAATAATCCAGGCTGTGTGCAAGACTGCGACTATGCATTGGCCTTATGTATTCAAACAACAACAAGTATAACACTGAAGGAATGCAAGTCATGCTCTGTGATGGCTAATCTTGGTGTTCTACTTGATGGGTACAACTTGTGAGGAACTTTATTGATACCTGCTTACACACACACACACACACACACACACAAATAATGAAATGAGTAAAAGGTAAAAAGCAAGCAAGCAAAAGGCGAGGGAGATGATTCAGGAAGTAGGAGTGCTTGCTCTGTAAATAGGAGGACTGGCTTTGAATCCTCAGCTCCCACGTATTTGCAGTGGGAAGGCCCACCATAAATGTGGGTGGCATCACCTGGTGAAAGTCCAGGAGGAAGGACAAAGAAGAAGGAGTCGTTAGTTTTTTGCCTGCTTGCCTTAACTCTTGCTGGCAAGTTCATCTTTCCAGTTGATGCCACTGGTACTTCCTTCACTGAAGTTAGAATCAGATTATTTAGGCTTCCAATGTAGATTGAAGACCAGAATTTCTCCAAGAATCCTCCAGGCCTTCAGAGCCAGATTGGAACAGCTGAGACATCTAGCCTCAAAGACTGGGCTGCTGCCAGACTCTTTGCCTTTCCAGTGAGAGGCAGTCATTGTTAGACTGCTGGGACAATATCCTGTAAGCTAATCCAATAAATCCCCTTTTAACATACACTTAGTCTACTGGTTCTGTTCCTTTGGAGAGCCCTGGGTAATACATTTTATATAAGTAGATATGGAAGGTAAACAAATTACTTTGGAGCTAAACTATGGATAAATTTTATATAAGCTATGCTAGAATTTTCATTTTAGTTTAAGCATCAGAGTCCAACAAAGTTCTGAACTGAAAAAGAAACAAAATGATTCATGTTTTATTAATACTTTATTAAAGTGCTTGTAGTAGCATTAACCAGTCGAGATGTTAGTAAGATGAAGGCCATCTTATCACAGGAGCTCAGATATGGATGATATGGGATGGAATTAAACCTGAAGTATTATGGGTGAAGACACGGGGGTTACTTTCAGGGTCCTATTTGGTATAGAATCAGTAGTATTTGTGATGATTGTGTACATGATGAGGTACATGAGTATTAGGTGTTGGCAAATGTCAGTAAAAGAAGAAAAGAGTGACACAAACTAGAAGTTTAAGACATCCTATAGTCAATAATGCCTTCAATAAGAACTGAAGATAGGAGATGGTTTCTGGTCACTTGTGTGTACATTGTTTCATTAAAAAAAGATCCTTGGTGCTTCCCACCTGAGCAGCCAAAATGACAAACACAAAGGGAAAGAGGAGACCCCTCATCCTCCCAGCAGTTGTACTCTAGGCCTTTTAGAAAACATGGAGCTGTTCCTTTGGCCAAATGTATACGAATCTATAAGAAGAGTGATGTTGTAGACATGAAAGGAATGGGTACTGTTCGAAAAGGAATGCCCTATAAATGTTACCTTGGCAAAACTGGAAGAGTCTACAGCATCACTCGACATGCTGTTGGCATTGTTGGAAACAAGCAAGTAAAGGCCAAGATTCTTGCCAAGAGAATTAATGTGTGCATTGAGCATATTAGGCACTCTAAGAGTCGAGACAGCTTCCTGGAATGCATGAAGGAAAATGACCAGTAAAAAGGGAAGCCAAGAGAAAGGAACCTGGGTTCAGCCCGCCCCACCCAGAGAAGCACATTTTGTGAGAACTCATGGAAAAGGGCCCAATCTGCCGGAACCCATTCCCTGTGAGTTCATGGCTTAATGTATAAGAAGAAATGAAAGACCTAGAGCATCAATAAAATAAAACGATACATTGTGCTATCAGTATTGTTGTTCTGAGAGGAGGTTCACACAGTATCAGGCTTTTCTTATTTTCTTACCTAGTGCTTGTCAAAAAGTGGTGTTTGTGTTATTTAGAGCCATATTTATTTTAAATAATTTTAGTGATATTTTTCTCTTTCCAACTCGTGTTAGGTTTAAATATTTTGGTTGGTAACTTATTATTAAGTATTTAATTAATTAATTAATTTATTTTAATTTGATAAGTATTTTTGTACTTTTTTACTTCATTTTTTAAACAATAAGTAATAAGTTATGAGTACAAGCATCCTTCATGTAAAACCAATTTGCAAGCAGCTATGCCCAAACCTACACAGCCCCCACCATCCAGCTGGAGGGGCTTGTATGTACAATCAAGCTGATCAAATAAGTGTCCAGTCTATGTTGCTGTAGTTTCACCATTCACTCCAATCACAGCCCTTACATTCTACCATGCCCCCTCTTCCGTAGAATGTTCCCTAGGCTTAGAAAAGGGGCACAGGTGGGTGAGAAGCAAAACAGTCTACTTTCTCTGGAGATGCCATTTTGGACTCTGATCAGTTCAGGCTGTTTCCTTTCATGGGCTGACAGTTTGCCCAGGAATAACCTTTCAATCCTACTAATGAAGCACAAATAATTAGATATATAGGTATTTAAACAGTACTAATTATTATGGTAGGTTACTTTGGTATAGACACAGATGTTTGGATGGTATGCTAATCCATGAATTATATTTTTTCTTCTGTAAAAGATGACAAGGTCTTACTGTGGCTTATAACATCTCCCAACCACTAGAGGATGTAAGCTTGTGGCATCAGCCATGAATTATTCCTCCAAGGATAGAGCTAATAGCCAATTAGATTTGGGACATAGAGACATGTGACTGCCACTGCTGCACAGTATTTCCAGGCAGGTGAGGTGTAGCTGATGCTGATGGAGGAGTCTTGCTTGACTCAAGGAGACCAGTATTTGCTTTATTGGTTTAGTGGCCTTTGGTAACCCTCTCTGGTATTCCAGAGACCAACTGTATACTTGCAAGTGTGGTCTCAATCGATCTTTCCCATGCTTACATCAGGTCTTTGACAGCAGGGCCTTATCGCCTCTCTTCTTGCAGGTATCCCAGTTTACAGGCAAGAAGCCTTTAGCTTTTGGGAGGGCTTGGATCCCCTGGCCAACATCTCATTGACAGAATAATCCATTGCTGATATCAGAGCTCTCCTGTATTAATATATTTTGCTTAATTGCACAGCTTAAAAAGACTTTAGTATTATATTTGGCTCTGAATAGAGAATAATCCTTTTCACATTTCCTATGTCTATCAGTCAATTAAAGAAATCAGTTATACTGGTTTTATAAGAGATTACCTCTATAACAGTCGGCTGTAAGAGAATGACTTAATTACCATCATGTATTTCTTTGTTCTATGAAAAGGAGGTAAGAAAGTCTCTCATAGTAAAACTTTGTGGCACCTAGAAGGTAAGGTTCATTAGGACTCATTATAAACAGTTGTTACAAAGAGGATCCACAGAGATGTTTGGTGTCTGTAGCAGTCTGAGGCTTTTCTTCCTTTTAATGTTTAGATGGGCCAACTTCTCTGCTGGTATTTCTTGGTATATCCTGCACAATGCAAAGCTGTATCTTTTCTTTCTCAGCCATTAAGTTTTGATCTGTGGGAACATACAAATCTTTCCCCATAGTTTTAAGATTTAAATTGAAAAATTTGACAAAAAGTTTTAATATATAACTATATCCCTCCTTTTTAATTTAGGTTTTTATTTTTTGACCTATGAGTCTCAACAAGGCAGTTGTAGTACATATACCTATAGGCAGGAATCAAGGTGTAAATTTCATTAAATTTACCCAAGCTGTTTTGGGTGACTGTATGTTGTTAATTTGGGACGCAAACCTAATTACTTAAGTTAAATTATCCTACAGGTAAAAGAGAATGTTACAAGATGAAACTGTATAACACAAAAATTATAGAGAACATTTGTATATGTTAATCCCAAAGTTATTGTTATACAGATTTTAAGTAAAACAAATGTGGACAATTTATATTTCCACTTAACTTAGATGTATTACCATTTTTATTAAAACCTTTAAACCAATGTTGTTTAATATAGACATTTTTACTTTTACTAAGTCCTAAAATACCATGTAATTTGTAGATAGAATTTGGGCAAAATTGGATACTTGTTAAACTCACATCAATTAAATATACATTAATTGAATATAGACCCGTGTCCCTCTCCCAACCCTCCCACCCCTCCAGATTCACCATTTCAGTCAGTTTTTTGATGCAGTCTTTCTGTTGTTGTTATTTCCAATATGCATCCCTCCCCACAAGAAATATTTACAACTGGGTTATTGATGCTAGCATCCACAGGCAAGGGATACCATTCGTCATTTGTTTTTCTGGGACTTATTAAGTATTTTAAACACATTTTTAAGCATTTATTTTATTTTATCCGTATATGTCGGGCATGTATGTAAGTACACCCATGTCACAGAATTCCTGTGGAGGTCAGAAGAGAGATCCCCTGGAACTGGAGTTATGGATGGTTGTTAGCCACCATATGGGTGCTGGGAACTGAGGCCAGGTCTTCTGTAAGAGCAGCTACTGCTCATAACCTCTGAGGCATCTCTCCAGTCCCTTAAATATATTCTTAATCATTTAGTCTTAAACCACATTTGTTTGTTTTTTGGTTGTTGTTTTCTTGTTTTGTTTTTTTTTTGTTTTTTTTTTTTGAGACAGACTTTCCCTCTAACCCAGCTGGCCTGGCACTTGTTATACAGACCAGGCTAGCCTCAATTTCACAGAGATCTGCCTGAATCTGTCTCCTGAGTGCTGAGAATAAACATGTGTGTTACCACATTTAACTACTTATAAAATTTATTAAAGTGAAAGATAAAAATATCATATCCCATTTCTAGGTCTACCACAAAATTTAAATGACATAGAAACTACTAAACTTAAAGACAGCTTTTGGCTCTTAAGATGGGGAAGCTCAGCAAAGCTTTCATAATTGTGCTTTGATGATTAAGAAAATCAAACCTTCCCTTTAACATATAAGACCAAAGCAAGAGGCTAGGGACATGGCCTGGCAAGCAAAGGTACATGCAACCAAGCTGAATGACCCATGTTCAATCCCCCAGACCCACATGATGGGAGGAGAGAACCAAATCCATCACACTGACCTCAGATTTCCACACACAGGCCGTGGCACCCCTAGCTTCACACATACATAAAATAAATAAATAAAATGGAGAAAAATGAAGTAAGGGAATAAAGAGATGGCTTTGTGTATAGTAATACTTTCTTTGCAAGCATGAAGACCCAAGTTTGAAGCTCTAGCACTCACATAAACAGCTAGGAGTAGCTGCAGGTACCTGTAACTCTAGCACTTGGGGGCAGAGACAAGGCAGATCCTGAGAGTTCATTGGCAAGAGAGCTTAGTCAAAAAGATGTGCTTCAGGTTCAGTGAGAGACTTTGGCTTAAGGCAGTAAGATGGAGAGTGAGTGATAGAGGAAGACACCTGACATCTGGCCCTGGCTTCTGCACGTGACCTCACAGGCCTGCACACCTGCACACTCATGTAAACGCACCTCTCCACTCCCCCATACAATACCACACAGACACAGACAAAGACACACACACACACACACACACACACACACACTCACACACCCTAATCCAAAGCAAAATAGCATGGATAGAAGAAACTCATGGAAAGAAGATCCTTGTAAGATAACACAAAATCCATTTGGATTATAAACAATATTAACAGAATCACCATTTTTTTTTTTTTTGGTCTTTTTGAGCCAGGATCTCCCTGTAGCTCAGCTGTCCTGGAACTGTCTGTAGACCAGGCTGGCCTTGAACTCACAAAGATCTGGCTGCCTCAGCCTCCCAAGTGCTAGGATTAAAGGCATGCACCATCACACCCAGCTAGAATCTCCATTTTTTGTCATTAATTGAAATACTTGTTGGGAGGTCCTGAGATGTATAAAAAATGAATAAATCTGCATCTTAATTGCAGAGTCTAGTGGAAAGAACATGTAAATATTCAATGAGGTAGTTAGAAACAAAGTGCTGTAGGAATTGTGTGGCTTACATTTCATGGCATTATGACCAAATACCTGACAGAAGCTGCTCAAGTAAGGCTTTACTTTGGCTCACAGTTCCCCAGTAGATAGTCCACCATGGTGGAGATTAATGGCAGCAGCGGCATGAGGCACCTAGTCATACTGCATCCTCCTTCAGGAAGCAGAGGGACATGAATGCTGCTGTTCAGCTCTCTTTGTCTTTTTCAGTCAGTCTAGAGGATGGTTTGGCCCACAGTTATGGTAGGTCTTCCAATTTAACCTAATCTACATAATCCCTCACAGGCTTGCTAACCTAATTTAGATAATCACCCATAGGCATAGCCCAAGGCTGGTCTCTTAAGTGATTACACATCCTGTCAAGTTGACAATCCATATTGACCATAGCCAACACTGAGGAGGATGCAAGTCACCCTGCATGGGGATTGGATGCTTTGATGTAACTTCTGGGTCAGACCCTTTAAGACATAATAGGAATTTGCCAGTCGGAAAGGAAAGAAGAGAGAGCATTGAGACGACCATGCATGGAATAGCAAATTAACAAGAAAATAAACATTCTGGGGGTATAATGGTCAAAGAACATGAAGTAGAAGAAGGTAAGTCTTCATTATGGATATAGCAAACCAAGCTGAAGTTATTGACATTAGACATTGACATCCTACTGTACAGAATGAACTTCTAACAATTTTAACAGGTGTCAGTGCTAAGGCTCCATTATGGGGCTTGTCTCATGAATTCAATCATCCTTTAACTTGCTCAGTTCAGATCTGAAGTGTAAAAAGTCAACAGGCATAAAGGAAGTAGACAGATGCTGATCTTAAACCCCAGCCTACTGTTATGAAGGGAAACAATGCTTTCAAAGGACAGCTACAGTGACATAGAGAACTGTGCAAGATCTGAACAAGTCTCATTTTTTAATTTAATTTTATATTATTCCAAAATATGCATATATACACTTCACACATAAGTCAAAATTACAAATTCTGAAAATAAACTATAGGTCAATTCCTAAACACATTTAGAGATTCACATTTTAATAGTAAAGTTGCATGCTGGTATAAAGATGTGTGACTTTACATTCCTTTTTTTTTTTTTTTTAGAATATGACTACATATCTTCCATCCATATATGGTAATTATGATGTGTGAATATAAGTGGTAGGACAATTCTAGAGCCCATTTAGAGATTCACATTGGAATAGCACAGTTGCTTTGTATTTTGCCTAGGGTAGGTTGAAGGCACAGCCTTTTACATTTCTCACAACTGGTCTATTTTCAAGGTAGCACTTAAAAATTAAAAGAAAAAACAGCTTTGATAGCTACTATTTTAAAACGGCAGTTATCAGTAGAGTAAATTTAAATAAACAAACACAAGAAAAGACACCTATTTGGGCCTTGATTGTTGTATAAATAATTGTGTGATATAAGGCTAAGAAAATAGTGTATTCTTGGGCAAACTAGCAAAATGGAGAAAGAAGACGAAATATCAAAGTCAACCTAGAAATCACAATGTAGGACATTTACAAGAAAAAAGAAAAGCAATCTTGCTCCAAATAGCACAATAGTGTACCCATTCGCTCTGCCTTAGCTATGCAAGCCAGCCCCTGGGTTGACCACAAGCAGTTGCTTTGGAATGGAATGTGGATTGGTGGAAATCTGGGAAAAACAGGCAGACAGACAGGCAAAGGAGCACAAGGAGAACTTGCTGATGTATAATTTGAACCAATGCAGAATTTCTATAGTACTGATGAGGTAAGTCTTTTGACAAGTTTAAGAAAATGTTTCTCTGAAAGAATTTATATCAAATGCTTAGAATTGGAATTACAATAGATTTACAAGTGTTTGCAAGATTTGAGATCAGTGACTCTTATTGCTGAAAGGGCAGTACACTAGCTGTACATACATTTCCATATGTACTCCCATGAGTTTTGAAATCAGATTCCTGATACACATTATTGCAATGATTATGAATTTTTAGGAAAATAAGCATATTAATAGTAATTATGTTTCTTAATAAACATGTATATACAAATTTTTATAGGTTTATTTTTATTAAAAAAGTTACTGTCTCAAGACAAATCAGAAAACAGTACTATTAAGACAACAATGTAGAGGACAACAGTTAGAGTACTATATGAAAAATTTTTAGCTGGTTGAAGAAAAAGCTGTAAGAACGGATTTTACAAAGAAGTACTTCTTTCAAGAGTGAGGAAAAAAAACAACAGGTTTAAAAATCATATTATTTTGAAGATAGTTTTCTTCCTGATTACAGAATCTACAAAAATTATAATTTTTATTTCTAAGTAGATTTACCCACAATATCTGGGAAAGAAACCCCACAGCGTTTTTAAAAAGTGTAATTTTTTTTTTAGCCTTAACTGAAGAATGTTCCACACATCTTTCTCAAATATTCAGATGGATAAATTCAAGTGCCTTTTCACTAATATTAGTTTTAAATTTTTAGTGAAGTGGAAATCTAATGTATCACTAGGATGATTTTAAAAGGGTTTTCCAGACGCAGAGAGGTTTGGTCAGCGCTGACAGAGCTGCACGACTTTACTGAACAAGCTACCTGAACAGACTGAGGAGAAATTGCTTCTGAGGGAAACAGAATTTTAAAAAGTAAAGGGCTTTTTCTACTCAGAAAAATTAAAACAGAGTTTTTGTAACTTTCCCCTAAATTCTACCGGAAGCCGTAAAACAGACAGAACAGCCACGGTTGTGCTTTTAGCTAAAAACAGACCACAGAACTGTCCTGAGCGCTCTGGACTTTGATGGTCCAGCAGGCGCGCGCGCGGGGAGGGGGCGGAGCTTCAGGGCGGGGCGGGGGCGGGGCGTGCTAGGGGCGCGTCAGGGGCGGGGCGTGCTAGGGGCGCGTCAGGGGCGGGAAGAGCCTGCAGCTGTGGCCCAGAGGAGCGCGGTAGAGGCGAGGCCAGGGCGGATTCGGGGGTGGGGCGGGCCTGTCTCTCGCCCCTTAAGAGGCCAAGTGTCCTGGGACCTCGGACAGATCCTCGCGGCGGGGTCATGTCTGTCCCGAGTCCCACGCCGCTTGCAGAGGCCGCGGGACCCGGCTCCTCAGACCCGGGTGCTTCCCTGGCACCCCGTAGCAAGCGGCCTCGTCTGGAGGAGCCTGGCGGTGAATCAGCGGCGGGATGGCGGCTGCATTCGGAGCCTCGCCTGTCTGAGGCTGAGAGAGCCTGGGAGTGGTTGCCCCGGCCCTTCACTGACTTCCTCATCCCCAGGACTGTGCTCTTCGCGAAGCCCGCAGCCGAGTGCGGAGGGGCCTCGGCCGGGGCGGGACAGAGGGGCGGGGCGGGCGGCCTGAGCAGCGAGCCCCAGAGGGAAGGCCTCGGGCCAGCGTTCCTGTCAGGAGGAGCGGCGCCCACCGCTCAGGGGAGGCCCCGGGAGCCGGGACTGCACGCCAGGGACGCGCTGGGCGCGTGCCCGGCCCACACTGGGGGCCGCGGTGATGTCAGTCACTTTTCCGCCTCCTCCAGTCCTGACACCCGAGCCCCAAGCCGGCAGGAGGAGCAGCTTGGGGTCAGGGAGAGGGCCAGGGTTCCCACAAACAGAGGTTCCAGGAGTCAGCTTACCTGGGCAGAGGAAACCAGGGAGCGCTGTCCTGTGGACAGAGTTACTCCCTTACAGAGAAAAGAAAATAGCATTTCATCATCTAGACCCCAAATACCAATTTTTCAAAACCAGTCCAGCTTGGAAAGCGCCAGACCCAGCTATTTTAGAGATAGCAGCACAATAGTTTTCCCTGAGTTTCGAACGGCTTTAAATAGCAACATGTCCTTTGTCTATTTAAAGGAGATAGCAAAGAAAAAGAATGACAAATTTGTGGCATATGTTAGGGATTTCACAAACATTTACTCCTCTCAAAATAGACCTGATGTTAAGAAGCTCAAGTTACAGGATGATAAAAAAACTGTACTTGTGGAAAATGTTTTTTCCGACTATTATGAAAGTAACCACCAGTTACTCAGCAACCAGAATAATTTTGAGGGGAAAAAAGACTTTATCAGTTTAAACTACTATCACCACAGTAGTATGAAGTGTGATGTAAGAGACTCTAAAAACAATTTCACTATAACACCAGAAAATTCACATTGGAAGAGAGTAAAGAGGAGTCTGAAAGCTTATATACCTCCCAGACTGGAAAAATGCCAAAGCTGGGACTATAACCTTAGGTCAATTTTGAAAAGAAAGGGACGAAAATATTTGATAATGAAAAATTATAAGATTAGCTATGAAAACATGATAAAACTTGGTGAAAATCTGAATTTGTTACGGTTACTAGAAACAGATCTTTTAAACAAGGGAGATTATCATAATACAAATGTCTTGAATGTACACAAACAACAACCAAAGTTCCTGATGATAAGAACTCTGGGAACTCCCTCAAATTTAATAAATATTTGGTTCAGTGGTAAAGGAGAAAATAGCAATTTGCTACATTTGAAATACTATACTATACAAAAAAGTATTTCAGAAAATAAAAAGGATATTTTAACCTGTTATAAAATGTTGACATATGAAAAGCAAATTGATATTCAAACTCTAATATCCAGTAATATGAGCGCCACTATAAAGAGTGGCATTTTGAGCAAATATTTACAGATTAATGTTTTAGAACATTTAAATGTAATTCTAAAAAGCAATATAGCTCCTTTATTCAATAACTTTGATTCATTCATAAGAAGTGGACATGACTGGGAATCAGAAGAGACATCTATTTTTAAATGGATAATGCATTTGAATTATTTAAAAAATATTGTAATGGAAAGTCATATTGTATGTGTAGGAAACAGCTTAACTTTTTCAAGGGTATTAGAAGATAATATGAAACATGTGTCAAAGAAAAGTAAGTTACTAAAAACTGAGCAAATTCTTGAAGTGGCTAAGAATCGAAACATTAATTTCTTAACCACAAGTTTTCCAATTTTTGAAACATATGAAAATGTTCTTCTTTTAATGGATTTTGATAACATAGGAGAAATGGCTTTGACAAAAGAATCTAGTTATAAGAATACAAGTTGTCCTGAACAACTAAATGTGGAAAATTTGGCTCATCATAGTGTTAATACTGTTAAAAGACAGGTCAGGTCTGGTCCTCAACTTACACAGAATAACTGTAGATATATTAAGGAAAAATACTGTGAAATTAGTATGCACAATCGAGATTTAGATAGTGAAAGAAAGCAGAAGCAGAAGATTAGTTATTTCAATTTTAAATTCCTTTCTGAGGATGTCATTAATCTTGGGAAAATGGCCACCCTGTTAAGTACAAACACAGCTCACGATGCCCAGATGAATACCATGACTATAATTCAGAAGCTCAATTTTGAGAACTTGTTAGGTGAAATAGAAAGGAAAATATGGGAAGTGAAAGTCACAAAAAGTTTAAGTAGTTGCAAAGTTCAGAAAGACTTTGAGATAGAAAAGGAAGAAGACAGTTTTCCCCTCATGTGTGGGGCGTGTTCCATGCAGCCAGTTTCAGTAATGAGTACAAAAGTGAATGTGGGAGAATCTAAATCTATCGATCAAAATAATGGAACTGACACAAAAGAGTATGAGAATATTTTGCTAGAAAGTGAGTTAGCTAATTCAAAGCATTTTCATCCAGAGAATGACTCCATATCATATGTTAATCATTGGTTTGAAAATGACTCGAGAAAAGAAAACAATGAATGTTTTCAGGACTTAAATGCTAACTGTTTATCAACAGAAACTCTGACAATAGCAAAAGATTTTGAGATGAAGAGTAAATTTGATTTAGTGCTTGAAAAACTTTGTATATTTCATGAAATTAGTAAGGAAAATGAAGCTCCCAGTACTTTGGAAATGAACAATAAGAAAGAAGACGACTTTCGAGAAAATAATGATATTGAGGAGACAAAAATGGAGGTAGAAAAAACATTGAAATTGGTTGAAACCAACAAAATATACAAGACAAAAGCAGGTCCTAATAAGCATAAAATATACCAACGTTCATTTAAATGGAAAGCAATACCTAATAATGGAGGACAGGAAGTTCCCAATGAGTATTGCAGTCCAAGAAGATCCGAGGAAGACACGCTCTATTCTACTTCTGAGGAAGGCAAGTGATTTATTTTAAGATATCCTTTCTTAAGATAAAACTTTACCAATTTTTTTCCTCTGTGTAGAACAGATATATAATTTTGTCAAAAATATAAAAACAGAAGAGATTATTTGCTAATGTTGAATATTTCCCCACAAATGTTAGCTAATACACTGAAGTTGAGGAAACAAGCTATTAAAGATTTAAAATGCTCTAAAGAGGCCTCCTACCCTTTACCAAAAAAACAAAAAACAAAAGTCCTACCCTATCTCTTTAAACATTAGGAGTGAAGGCAATGTTTGTATGAAGATAATTTGTTAGTATCCTTAACATTTGTTTGTAAAATTTACTTTCTTTAGACAGGAGTTTTAATCAGCTAAGCAATGGAGCCTGCACAAAGTTACTTTTGCTATATCATGTTAATGTTTATTTTCAGATTGTAAGAAACCTTTACCTAAATGGCCTGCTTTTTCTCCTAATGAATGTAAAGGAGAAAAATATAATTATTTATTAAAGGGAGGTAAGATCTTTATTTACTTTCTAAATATATTTTAAGATGGAGGTCATATTTTATATTTTTAACATGATAAAATATTTTGGTTGCTGGAAAACTAATATAAAATTTTATGATTTAAAAATACTGATAATTTACTTATATGATTTCAATAAGTAGATACTGGTTAATATTTATACTATGACTTAGAATAATACTAGAATATGCCATATGCAAAGCCATGCTCAGATACATTGATATATGACAATAATCTACATGTTGAGATAGGTGTTAAAAATATGTGATCATCATGTGTGCAATATTCATTGGCAAAACAAAAAAAGAATTCACGCAGGTTGGAGTTCCAGTGCTGAAATGTTACTTCCATTTATGCTTTATACTACTTTTTGTGAGACAGGGTCTTGCCATAGCCCCAGCTGACCTGGAACTTACTATGTAGACCAGGCTGGGCTCAATCTCACAGAGATTTGCCTGCGTCTTCCTCCTAAGTGCTGGGATTAAAGGCACGTCCCACCATGTCCAGTGTACTTTGTACTTTTTTGGGTCTCCTTATATAAATATTCTATAAATATAAACAATGGCATCCTAGTAGTAAAGAGACAGAAGTGGGAGAATCTTGTAGGTTTGAGGCCAGCTTGGTCTACACAGTAAGTTCCAAGCCAGACAGGTCTACAAAGAGTGTCAAACTACCCCAGCAGCAATTTACTATTATTTAGATATGTTAACATGACTTTTCAGTGCAACAATTATACTTTTCATTTTTGTGCTAATAAAGAAAACAACAGCAACTGCCAATAACCCTTGTCAAAAAAGTAGTCAATAATAGAATAAAACAAAGCAGGTCTAATGTCCATTCTAAGTTTTATTAAGGCATAACTGTAATGTGGCGTATTACTGCATCATGTTATTTTATGAAGAAATATATTCTCACCACCACACTTTAATGATAATGGTCATATAATTTACAAAAGACCTACTATTGATGGTAATCAGTGTAGCCATTTCCCCTCCATTGCAAAATTATCAGAAGTAACTATTACTTTGAAATATAAAAGAGGAAATGCATACTTTAAAAAGGAAATCAAGGGCTAGAAAGATGACTCTGGTTAAGAGCACCCAGGTTCGATTCCCAGAACCATCAAGGTGGCTTAACAACCATCTGTAACTCCAGTTCCAGAGGACTTAATGCCTTATTCTGACCTCTGTGGGCAGATTGTACAACACAGATGCATTTACACACATGCAGACAATGCACGCATATACATAAAATACAAATAATATATAAAAATATTTTAAAAAGAAATCAAATAGATTTACTTTTGGCTTTGCTCTGAAATAATCTTTTAGTAAGGAAGTTCATTTTGTGTAAATTGATGAAACTGTGTAATATATTTTTTAAAAAATGGATCCTGTTTTAAAAATATATTTTATTATTTTTATTTTATATGTATGAGTCTGTTATCTGCATATGGGTAAGTGTACCCTTGTCATATAGTGAGTGACCAAAGAAATCAGAAGAGAGTGTGAGACTCCCTTGGACCTGGAGGTACAGATGTTTGTTAGCTACTATGTGGGTTCTGGGAATGTAACCCAGGTCCTTTGCAGGAGCAGCCAGTGGTCTTAACTGCTGAGCCATCTCTCTAGCCCTGAAACTGTCTAATCTATAACTAATTCCAGTATATGTATTTTTCTTTTTATAATTAAACTTATAATTCTCATTTTGAATCAAGCATTCAATTCAAAAAGTGATTTATAGCTTTGGAGTTTAACTTTTTTTCAATTTTTGTGCGATTAATTTTGATTTCTATTTCATAAAGTCTCTATATAGACACACATTGTATTTGATTCAACTTTGAAATCATGATGTTTAGTTTTGCTAGATTTAACAATGGATTGATGAAAGTGCATAATGTGCTATTAAAGTCATTAAGTTACTAAAACTTACTTTATATTTCAGTCTTACAAATGTGCTATATAGTATATGTTTAAAAAGCTCTTAAAGGAGGAAATTTTGTTGTATTTAATTATCATCTTATCTACTGTCCAAGTGAGTTGATCTAGGAGCAGATATGGTTCTGTGCAAGATTCGAATCTCTTTGAAAGTGATGTAGTGTGATATTAAATTAAAACTTTAAAATCAGAGCAATCCATTATTGTATTAGAGATGACATATTCATGTTCTATTACATTACGATGTATACTAACAGAGCTATTAACAATATGAATAAGTCGTTCTGCTTCTAATTCAAAACCATGAAGTACATAAAGCACAACATCAAGTTGGCATTAAGTCTTAGTTTCTGTTGTTGTTATGTCAGATTGCTTGACTGGAATGCTGATCTCATTTAGTTACTTTGAATTAGGTTAAATTTCTAATCTTTCTTGTACTTAGGTTTTCATATTTTAAAACTGGATATAAGATTAAGTAAAATTATGCATTTAAAGTATTTGGCAAGGGGTCTGGAGAGATGACTCAGCAGTTAAGAGCACTCAATGTCTGCTCTTGCACAGGACCTGGGTTAGATTCCCAGAACACACATAGTAGCTAATAACTGTCTGCAGCTCCAGTTCCAGGGGAATCCATTGCTCTCTTTTGACTTCTGTGGGTATTGCATGACGTAGGTGCAGACATACACTCATATACACAAAAGTAAAAATGATAAATAACAAAGTATTTGGCACATAAATTAAAGATGCTCAGTAAAATCTCAGCACATGTTGCGGGTATTATGATAGAAGTAAAGATTTTTAAGCATACTGGTATACTTTACTTCCTTCTGTAATGCTATATTGTCCTCTGTTTTCAGGCAGTCATTTTCCACATGGCATTTCAAGGGTACAGCCTCTAAAGACGTGCAACCGTCCAATCAGAGTTGGCTTATCAAGAAAAGCTAGGCTGGAGCACCTTCACCCCTACCTGAGATAAATGAGCTGTGAAAACTTAAGTGAAGATTTCAGACTTTCATGGTTCAACATATCTAGAAATGTTTACTTTCATTCTTTGTATATGTTTTCAATTTCAACTTGGAGATTTCATGCTTTATTTTGTGTGTGAATTATTTTGTTAGCTTTAAGAGAGAATATTTCATGATATGTATGCAATTCTTTTGTAGAAAGAGATCTATAACTTTTATAAGTTTCTGAAAGTCTGTGGCTTATAAAAACATAATTAACAGCTGTTCTGACTCAGTGCCTTCATTTTGTCAGATAAATAACAGATAAACAAAGCTTTCCTCCTCCTCTTCCTCCTCCTCCTCCTCCTCTTCTTTCTTGTTTTCAGACATGGTTTAATTATGCAGTCTTGGGTGGCCTAGAACTGGCTATATAGACCAGGCTGGCCTCAAACTCTCAGAGAACTACCTACTTCTGCCTCTTGTGTGCTAGGATTAAAGGTGCTCACTATCACATCAGTACAGCTGGGCTTTTGAAGGTTAAAAGCTAGTTAAATTGGGAGGGAGGCTTTCTTCTATGTAGCATTCCCATGTATATCTTCAGCATTTGATTTCTAATCTTGATATCTTCTTCCATCATTGTCTGTGGTCCCAGAGTAGGACACCATCTTTTAATTTATTTACTCATTGAAAAAATACACATTAATACTCCTATTATCATGAGAGTGATAGAATAGAGAGAAGCGTGCACTACCTTGCCTTATAGAGTTACTTTTGTTCATCTTTTTTGTTGTTTTTGTAGAGACAGGCTATCATGTAGTTCAGGCTGGTCTCAAATTCCCTATGAGGCTGATGATGACCTCAAACTTTTGACCTTCTTACCTCCAGTGTGCTGGGATCATAGGTGTGTGCTACCATGCCATGCCTGTGCTGGAGCTTCCTATGCTATGTTTGAATAGAGAAATATAAATATGCATGATTTAAAGCTAACTATCAAGTGAATGAAGCATAATTTAAAAATATACTAGACAAATAAAAATATAATTACTTTACAAAAAGTAAAGAATCATTAAGAAAACATAAACACAGCATACATTGCCACAAGTTAGACTAAATGTATCCATTCACAAAATAACTATAACTTGATTAATTTAAGCAAATGCTTTCAGAATCATGAAATTCTCAAATGTGGCTCCATTCATTGATTTCCATCCTCCATATCCACTGTCCAATTCTAGCATCTGGCTGTAATTCCTCTGCCCCTTCTCTACTGGACAATCTACACCTCCTCACACACTAAGTCTCACCTTGCTAGAATGCAAGCTTCAAGGCAGGATTATTTTCTTTTTTTAAAATTTTATTTATTCTTTAAAATTTTTTTTATTGTTATTATTTTTTATGTGTGTGAGTGTACTGTCTGCATGTTGGTTGGTGCACCCGTGTCGTGCAATCAGAAGAGGTCAGAAGGAGGCGTCGGATTCCCCTGGAACTGGAGTTAAAGACGTTTCTTAACTGCCATATGGGTGCTGGGGATCACACCCGGGTCCTCTGCTAGAGCTGTTGGTGCTCTTAAACGCTGCGCCATCTCTCTAGCCCCTATTTTATTTATTCTTTTTTTTTAATTTATTTTTGTATGTGTATGAATGTACTGTCTGCATGTAGGTTTGTGCACCCGTGTCGTGCAATGCCGCGGAGGTCAGAAGAGGGTCTTAGATTCCCCTGGAACTGGAGTTCTCCTGGAATTGGAGTTACAGACGGTTCTTAGCCGCCATGTGGATGCTGGGGATCGAACCCGGGTCCTCTGCAAGAGCAGTCAGAGCTCTTAACCACCAGGCCATCTCTCCAGCCTCTTTATTTATTCTTTATGTGTATGAATGTACTGTCTGCATGCAGGTCTGTGCACCCATGTCGTGCTGCCACGGAGGTCAGAAGAGGGCGTCGGATTCACCTGGAAATGGAGCTAAAGATGGCTCTCAGCTGCCATGTGGGTGCTGGGGATCGAACCTGGGTCCTCTGCAAGAGCAGTTGGCGCTCTTAACCACTAGTCCATCTCTCCAGCCCCAGGATTTTCTTTATTCAGTAAAATATCCCAAGTGCTCAGAATAGTACCTGCCAGCAGCAAGCATATTGTTTGAGTATAAATGAACAAAATTCTGCTCCTGTCACATAAGAGCTATGTCTTTTAAAATATTTTTTTTTCCATTTGTTAATTGACAGGTACAATTTTATGCTGACAGATTAAATTGTATTTTTGGGTGGTGCAGAATGATGTTTCAAATTATTATATGCATATTGTGGGAGAGTTAACTCTAGATAATTAGCATATGTATCACCACACAGCTACCATTTTTTTCTCTTGAGAACAGTTGACATCCGTTTTCAGCGTTCTTAAAGGCTTTATGAACTTGGGCATGTCCTCATGTCTGAAAATGGAGATAGAAAAATATCTCATAGGATAATTGTGAGGATTAAACCGGCTGATGCTTATTATGTATCTGGAACAGCTTAGTCATATAGTTAGTGCTTAAGTACAAGTAACTATCTTCTGAAACTACTCAACAATTAGTAAGTAGAATCTCTTCCTTCCTTCCTTCCTTCCTTCCTTCCTTCCTTCCTTCCTTCCTTCCTTCCTTTCTTCCTTCCATCCTTCCTTCCTCCTTTCCTTCTTTTTCTCTTCTCTTTTTCTCCTTTTTTTGAGAAAGTATTTTACTATGGAGGGCCTCAAACTTGAAGCAATCTTTTTTCCTCTGCCTCCCAAATTTTGGGATTACCATGTGTGCCAGCATGCCCAGCTCCTGAGAAATTTCTCTAATTTTCCAGACATTGCATGTTTTTACAGACAAATAATAGTTCAAGATAGAGTTTGCACTGATAGCATGACAGCTTTGGGACTGGGAGAACAGGACAGACATGTAAGATGGGTATTAAATCATATTCTATCACGTCATTATCTGAAACTCTCTTTGCTGGATATGGTGATCTGTTTCTTTTTCAAGGCCCAGCTATAGCTATAGAACACATAGAAGAGATAGTCCCTCACTGAGCCACTTGATCAGGCATGGGGTAAAAAATAAATTCATAACTCACACTCTCTGCAATTTGGGGCACAGTTTTAAGAAGGAAGGCTGTGGAACCCTGAAGTCTTGGCTCAGTGCTTTCCTTCAAATGGCTTCTCTGGTATCTGAAGGCATCTCCAACCTGTCATGGTTCAGAAGCTCTTGCTATTTTGTCTTATACTGTTCTGCATAGTTCTCATTTCAATGAAGAGTCACTCTATCATTTAGTCACTCAGGATTCATGGTAGGTCAATTGTGGTTTATGGGGAAAAATGTCAAAGATGACTGCAAGGTTTCCATCTTGAGGACTGGAAAGATGGCTTCCTGGTCAAGAGCACCGGCTGCTCTTGCAGAGGTTCAGTTCCCAGCACCCACATGGAAGCTAACAGCTGTCTGTAACTCCAGTTCCAGGTGGGATTCAGTGCTCTCTTCTGACCTCTACAGGCATTGTACCACACAAGTGCATTTCCATACATGCAAGCAATACAGTCATACACATAAAAATAATAAAATAAAATATTTTTAAAAAGATTTATGTCCTGAATGATTGAATGACTTAACCTACAATATACAAATAATACTTCAAAGCTGGACGTGGTGGTGCACACCTATAATCCTAGCACTTGGGAGGCAGAGCCAGGTGGATCTCTGTGAGTTCAAGCCAGCCTGGTCTACAGAGTGAGCTCCAGGCCATCTGGGATTAAAGGGAAACCCTGTCTCAAAAACACCAAAAAAACCCCAACCACAAATAATACTTCAAAACATCATGCTGTACCACTTAAAATACAAATAATTTAATTTTTCAAGATAAAATTGTATCTTTTTTCTTTCTTTTTTGGGGGGGTCTTTTTGAGACAAGGTCTCCCTGTAGCCCCAGCTGTCCTGAAACTCATTATGTAGACCAGGCTGGCCTTGAACTCACAGAGATCCACCTGCCTCTGCCTCCTGAGAGTGCTGGGATTAAAGTCGTACACCACCAAGCCTGGCTAGGGAAATGTATTTTAAAAGACATAACTATTATGTGCCTGGAGAGGAGAGGGTAAGGGAAGGGAACTTGTACATAAGAACCATATTAGAAATTTCTTTGTAGTTTCTAAAGCATATGATTAGTGCACTATACTAAAAATATCTATTGATTTTATAACGAGTATTACTTAGCATTTATTTCATTAGATGTATTTTTCTAAACTTTGTAGATAATTCATCTCTAAATGGCCTTATTGTCAGATATAATTACTTTTCCATTTTACACTGTGAGTTAGATGAACTGTTTAAGTTTGTAAAGTTTGAAGTTGTGGAACTAGCATTCATTCTCAGGAAGTTTTCCCCAGGGCCCAAACTCTGAACTACTATGCTTTTCTTTCCTTTAAAAACTATTTTATTTTTTTATTCTTGAGTATACATGTATGTTTGCTGTATGTGCATGTATGTTGTGTGCTTGTGTGCACATACATTTAAGGCCTGTGTCTGGAAGTCAGAGGACAACATCAGGTGTTGGTTCTCACTGTCCACCGTGTTTGAAACAAGGTCTCTTGCTGCATTATCGGACTGTTGAGCTTCTAGGGATTCTTCTGTCCCAGCTGCTCACCCTAGGAGATTAGAGTGCTGGGATTATAGACATATACCCCTCTGTCAGGCTTTTACATGGATTCCAAGGCTATAGGCCATTAATTTCAACTCGGTAAGTCTAAAATCTTTATGCATTCTTTATGCATTCTAATACCTGACATTGTACTTCACACTATCAAATATGTTGGCTCTTTCTCTTAATGAGAGCTCTGTGGCCTGTGCATGCTTTTTTATCTCTTTTTTAAAAAATATATTTTTATTGACTTTTGCATATTTCATATATAGCATGTTAACCCTCTTTATACACCCATCCCAGCTGGGACCCTCCCTTGGCCACCGCCAATGGATTTCATGCATTCTGTCATTTACATTAAGGCCTATCAGGTCAAGTTAGTGTCTCCAGACATCTCTCAGCACAAATTCATTCATTGGGGGTCTAGTTAGCCTATCTAGAGTCATTCCCTTAAAGGAGATCAGCTCTTCCTCAGAGAGCAGTAATCAGCTGCCTAATAGTTTTTCGGCTAAGATTGGGGCCTGCTGCCCACTTCCACAGTTTTATTCTGGACTTTGGTCTGCTTGTGTTTACATGGGTCTTGTGTATGCTGACAGTATTGCTGTAAGTTCATATGAGCAAGGTATCAGGAGCCTAGAAGACTATTTCCACAGTCACGCATCTCCTCCTCTGGCTCTTACAATCTTTTCACCCCCTCTACTGTACTAGTTCCTGAACCCAGGGTTCATTGTCCTATGTTCTATTCTTTGGAGACTCTACAATAGGGCCTTACCTAATATAGCTTTTCAGATTGACCACATCACAATTTCCCTATAACTACCTAGTTTTCCCAGTTTTCCTACAATCTTTCTTCTCCTGAGATAGTCTTCTCTTCCACCTATTTAAATCTTTCTTAGTGGTTTTTTTTTTTTTTTTTTTTTTTTTTTTTTTTTTGTCTTTTCCAGACAGTCTCCCTGTAGCCGCACGCTTCCTGGAACTCACTATCATAGACCTAGGCTGGACAATTCAACTCACAAAGATCCACCTGCCTCTGCCCTCCCAAGTGCTAGGAAGTTAAAAGACGTCACCACCAACCCGTGAATTATCCATTTAATTTCATGATTTCTTATTTTATATTTGTATAGATAAGCCTAGAAATTTATAATGTTTAATCAGAAGAAAACAGGTAAATTCCATGAATGTCATTGTGGGGGGGGGGTTCTCCCTTCCCTTCCTCTTCCATCCCTTTCCTTTTCCTGCCCTTCCTTTCCCATCTCTTTTCTCTCCTCTCTTCTCCTTCCTTCCCTTGTTTTTGAGACCGAGTCTTATATAACCTAATATATATCTGAGCATGACCTTAAACTCTTACTCTTTCTATCTCTCCCTCTGAATGCTGGGATTAAAGGCAAGGGCTTCTATGTTTAATCTTTTCTTTCTGACTCTATCTCCTCTGACTTTTTTGGCCAACTTTGAAACAAAACCCCACTTTTTCCTGATGTCTTGTAAAAACTCCTTTATAGGGGCTAAAGACACACTAGAGAGAACCCAGATTCAGTCTCTAGCACCTAAATGGCAGCTAACAATTATCAGTAACTCCAGTTCCAGGGGAATCAAATGTTTTCCTCTGGCCTCTGTAGGCATTGTACGCACATGGCGCACTTACATGAAGGCATAGCACTCATATATATAAAATAAAAATAAACAAATAAAAATACCTTTTCATAGAACTAAAACCTACTCAAATTGTGTTACACATTTTTATTACTTTTAACAAACTATGACAATAGTTGTATATATTCATCAATGGCCAAAAATTAATGCTTCAAAAAGTTGTTCCTCTTTTTATCATTTAGAGTTTATTTTATAAAATGCCGCCTCACCAGGTTCTTCTATTGTACACTGTACATTGAGAGTGATTGGCCCCTCATTGCTGCCATCACAACCACCAGTCACGAACTGTTTCCATAAGCAGGAAACGTTGCAAAAGGGTATGCAGACTTGTCAACAATAGTGAACATTTGGAGCATGCTTATTTGCAAGAACCAAGGGTAGAGCTAATGGATCCTTCCGTTGCCAGCTAAGGAGATCAATTCTTCAGCTGGAGCTTTAATCTTTTCATCACTTTGGCAGCAAGTTGTTCCAACGTATTATTTATTTATTTATTTATTTTATTATTTATTTATTTATTTATTATTTTTGTCTTTTCGAGACAGAGTCCTCCTGTAAGCCCCAGCCTGTCCTGGAACTCACTCTTGTAGACCAGGGTGGCCTTGAACTCACAAAAAGATCCGCCTGTATCTGCCTCCTGAGTGCCTAGGATTAAAGGCATGCGCCACAATGCCCTGGCTTGTTCCAACATTTTAATATACATTCCCCAGATAAATTTCTCCTGCACATCCTCAAAATTTTTTTTTTTTTTTTGGTGGAGGTAGAGGAGAAAGACAAAACTACAAACTTATTGATGGGACATTGTTTAATTTGAACTTTGTATCAAATTGAATTATGTTGTTTGTAGTATTCGAAATTAAGCTCTATATATGTTTATGGTAATTTTGAGGCACTATTGATTTTCCCCAATACTAATTTAATTTAGATATGTTTTTTCAAACTCAATAGTAAAAATTTTCTCTAATTGGAAAGTTTATTTAATTATAGGTAATTATTAAAAATACCATAGGGTAAAGAGGACACATGGCGGCTAACAACCACTGGAACTATCCAGTTCCTGGGATCTGGTGCCCTCTTCTGACCTCTGCAGCCTATAGAACTGTATGACATGAATGAACCTTACATACATGCAGGCAGTATACCATGTCACATAAAATAAAATAAAAAGTAAATTTTAAAAAATTTAGAAAGATGTTTTAAGTTGTTACAAATAAATAAATGTAATAGCACGCCATAGTTTTCTAAACTATGTGTTAAAGTTTGTTTTGTTTGTTTGAGACAAGGTCTCTCTGTAGCCCCCAGCTGGCTTGGATAATGTAGACCAGTCTGGACCTCAGTACTCACAGAGATCTGCCTGCCTTTGGTCCTGAGTGCTGAGATTAAAGGCATACAAACCACACTTGGCTTGACAATGTGGTAAAGTTGTATATACCAAAAACATGTTTACATAAAAGATAAAAACTCTCTTGCTAGATCAAAACTCTTTTAACAAATGAGAACAAAATTTTTATAACCCACTAACATTATACCGTAATTTTAAATTGTTACTTTTAGTTGCAAAATTAATAGATTATTTATTAGTTTTACATTTGCAAACAAGTTGAACAGAGAGTACATAAAGTTCCCATGATGCCTTTCCTGTTTATTATTAATATCCTACATGTAGTGGTAATCAAGCTACAATAGATGTATCTAGTATCTAGTAATAAAGTTAATAGTTTCATAGTAGTCTCTTTCCAAATTTTGTGTAAGTTCAATGCAAGGATTTTCTGAGGCATAATTCCATGTATTCGGATTATGGTATCAACAAAAATAGTTTCACCATTGTGCAAGCCCATATGGAAATAGAACCTATAATGCTCCTGGAACCCAACAAGCTCATATGAACCACAGCAATAGTGTCAACATGCACTAGACCCCTGTGCAAACTCAAGCAGACAAAAACCCACCACGAAACTGGGAAATGGGAAGCAGATCCAAATCTTAGCTGAATATTAGTAGCTGATTATTGTTTCATGAGGAAGAGCTGGTCTGCTTAAAACAAGGGACTCTGGGGGCTGGAGAGATAGCCTAGTGCGGTTTAAGAGGCACATGACTACTCTTGCAGAGGACCCGGGTTCTATCCCCACACACACTCACACATGGTCGGCTAAGAACAGTCTGTACTTCCAGTTCCAGGAGAACTCCAGTTCCCGGGGAATTCCCGACCCTCTTCTGACCTCCACGGCATGTGCCCGACAGGGCTGCACAAACTTGTCATGCAAAAAAAACAGTAAATGAACAAAAAAAAAAAAATATAAATAAAATAAAAAAATAAAAAACCCAAGGGTCTCTGGTTAGGCTGACTAGATCTCAGTGGACTAAGCTGCAATTGAAGGACTGGTCCAGAGACTCTAAATTTGGCACAGAAGGCCTTAACACAAATGCAATGTAAGTGAATTCCATGGGGGGGGGCTGTGGAGAGTGTCGATGGAGAAGAGGCTATAAGGGCGATTAAGGTTGGTTGAGAATTCTGTTATGAATATAGAAAAATTCAATAAAAGAAAAAAATAAAAATAAAAAAATAAACTTAAACAACAACAAAGCAAACAACAATCTCCTGGCTCATCTACTCAATTTCTGGACACTATATCCTTTGCAACTCCTGGCAGCCACTGATCTTGCCTTTTCTAGGATATAATACACTGGAAACATACAGCATGTATGTAGCTTTTGCAGATTGCTTTCTTTTGCTTACCAATAGGCATTTAAGGCTCCCATAATAATAGATTTTCTTGTGACAGATCTTTGCTTAGCAAAAGACAACTATGGAAAATTTTAGGTATTATCTTTGTATCATTATATTTTCTTTTATAGACAAAAGAATTACACATTTTAAATTGTGGCTGTGTTTCCCTTTGGAAGTTTTTCTCATGGATTTTTCCATATAGAGATTCGGAGTTTCAAGGAAACTATACTGTCAGCATTGACAAACAGTTGGTGTGAATAGAGATGTTTCAAAACATTAAGCCTTGATAAAATGGATCCAGAATAGATTTCATCTTCTATTTTGTTAGCAGGAATTCCACATAGGAGATGAAATGTACCACACACTGAAATAGGTAGCATTAAGATAGTGCTATAAAAGTATATGATAGGCTTGAAAAAATTCTAGTAAATAAAACCCAAAGTGCAAGCCAATGTAAAGTGCTAAAAAATATGTTGCTCTTGCAATGCCCCGTGTGGTGAATGCCTGGGATCTGCACTCTGGAACTGTAAGTCATTGCATGCTGTGACAACAGGGATCTTAATAATAACAATCAAATACTTAAACTCTACAAATGCCTAGCAATTTTCTGGGAACATATAGAACATGTATACACCCTGTTTTGAGAGAGTAGACAATTTTAGTTGGAAAAAAATCTAATAATTAAATCCCATTAAATAACTAAAAGAATAGTTAAGAAACTTGAACTTCCATGTGACTCTCTTCAGGAATTTGAATATTTTGACCTTCTTTTAGCTTTCACATGTTTCCTAATGTGGCCTGTCATAGTCACTGAAATAACTTCTGCTTATATATTTTGCACACAATTACCTTGTGGGTTTTCAATCGGAATCAACAGGAGAAATATAAAAGAAAAAACTTCAATGCAACAATGAGACTATGAAAAACAGTTTTAGGTATTTCAGCAGCTTTATATGCTATTAAAGATGATTAAAAATGAAAAAGAATCAGGATTAGGAAGTTCTTACCACCTGATTTTTATGTTTAAAACAGGACATATCTTCTCTTTTCTATGACTCATNTTTTGCCTCTGCAAATGTGATCATTTTGGAAGAGGAGATAGAAAGATTGTAAAGGCCAGAGGGGGTAGATGACCGGAAGGAAACAGTCAGTTACTTATACAAAACAATAGCAATGGTGACAGCATGCACAGGACCCTTACAAACTCAAACCAGTCAAAATCCCAACACAGATGTGGGGAATGGGGTAATAAACCTCAACCCTGCCGGAAGATAGTATTTTCAACCTATGGCTGCTGGGATGAGGAGAGACAGTCTCTTTCAAGAATGTGACTCTTGGTAGGTTAACTAGGCTCTGGTGGAGGAACCCATGCTGAAGAACATTTGGGGACACAAATGAGATGCTATAGGCCTTATTATATACATAGTAGAGTAGAATAAATTGGGTAGGGGCCAGTAATGGAGGTGCACATAGGGAAGGGGATCTAAACTGCATCAAAATATAGTGTATGATAATTCTAAAATTTCAATAAAAATAAAGTAAAAAAGTTCAACAGATAAAATAATGCCCTACTATCTTAAAATATTTCTCTGGAAGCACTAATCTTAAGAAAAATAGTCTTCTCTGAACATTAAAATTTTAAATAGAATGTGTATATACTTGCATACTAATGTATGCATTATGTATGTACAAACATATACTATATCCATATACATGGACATGTTCTCATACATCTCTTTGATCATCACTTTTTTTGTGTGTGTTACACATTTTTATTACTTTTAACAAACTATGACAATAGTTGTATATATTCATCAATGGCCAAAAATTAATGCTTCAAAAAGTTGTTCCTCTTTTTATCATTTAGAGTTTATTTTATAAAATGCCGCCTCACCAGGTTCTTCTATTGTACACTGTACATTGAGAGTGATTGGCCCCTCATTGCTGCCATCACAACCACCAGTCACGAACTGTTTCCATAAGCAGGAAACGTTGCAAAAGGGTATGCAGACTTGTCAACAATAGTGAACATTTGGAGCATGCTTATTTGCAAGAACCAAGGGTAGAGCTAATGGATCCTTCCGTTGCCAGCTAAGGAGATCAATTCTTCAGCTGGAGCTTAATCTTTTCATCACTTTGGCAGCAAGTTGTTCCAACATCTTATTTATTTATTTATTTATTTATTTATTTATTTATTTATTTATTTATTTTTGTCTTTTCGAGACAGAGTCTCCCTGTAGCCCCAGCTGTCCTGGAACTCACTCTGTAGACCAGGGTGGCCTTGAACTCACAAAGATCCGCCTGTATCTGCCTCCTGAGTGCTAGGATTAAAGGCATGCGCCACCATGCCTGGCTTGTTCCAACATTTTAATATACATTCCCCAGATAAATTTCTCTGCACATCTCAAATTTTTTTTTTTTTTTGGTGGAGGTAGAGGAGAGAAGACAAACTACAAACTTATTGATGGGACATTTTAATTTGTTTGTGACAAAATTTAATTTGTTTGTAGTATAGAAATTAGCTCTATATATGTTTATGTAATTTTGAGGCACATATTGATTTTCCCCAATACTAATTTAATTTAGATATGTTTTTCAAACTCAATAGTAAAAATTTTCTCTAATTGGAAAGTTTATTTAATTATAGGTAATTATTAAAAATACCATAGGGTAAAGAGGACACATGGCGGCTAACAACCACTGGAACTCCAGTTCCTGGGGATCTGATGCCCTCTTCTGACCTCTGCAGACACTGTATGACATGAATGAACTTACATACATGCAGGCAGTATACTCATGCACATAAAATAAAAATAATAAGTAAAATTTTAAAAAATTTAAGAAATGTTTTTAAGTTGTTACAAATAAATAAAATGTAATAGCACCAATAGTTTCTAAACTATGTGTTAAAGTTGTTTGTTTGTTTTGAGACAAGGTCTCTCTGTAGCCCCAGCTGGCTTGGAATTATGTAGACCAGTCTGACCTCAGTATCACAGAGATCTGCCTGCCTTTGGTCCTGAGTGCTGAGATTAAAGGCATCAACCACACTTGGCTGACAATGTGGTAAAGTTGTATATACCAAAAACATGTTTACATAAAAGATAAAAACTCTCTTGCTAGATCAAAACTCTTTTAACAAATGAGAACAAAATTTTTATAACCCACTAACATTTTTTATAATTGTTACTTTTACAAAATTAATAGATTATTTATTAGTTTTACATTTGCAAACAAGTTGAACAGAGAGTACATAAAGTTCCCATATGCCTTTCTGTTTATTATTAATATCCTACATTAGTGGTAATCAAGCTACAATAGATGTATCTAGTATCTAGTAATAAAGTTAATAGTTTATAGTAGTCTTCCCTTTCCATTTTGTAAAGTTCAACAAGGATTTTCTGAGGACATAATTCCATGTATTCATGATTATGGTATCAAACAAAATAGTTTCACCATTGTGCAAGCCCATATGGAAATAGAATCCTATAAGCTCCTGGAACCCTACAAGCTCATATGAACCCACAGCAATAGTGTCAACATGCACTAGACCCATGCAAACTCAAGCAGACAAAAACCCACCACGAAACTGAGGAAATGGGAAGCAGATCCAAATCTTAGCTGAATATTAGTAGCTGATTATTGTTTCATGAGGAAGAGCTGGTCTGCTTAAAACAAGGGACTCTGGGGGCTGGAGAGATAGCCTAGCGGTTAAGAGCACTGACTACTCTTGCAGAGGACCCGGGTTCTATCCCCAGCACCCACATGGCGGCTAAGAACCGTCTGTAACTCCAGTTCCAGGAGAACTCCAGTTCCCGGGGAATCCGCGACCCTCTTCTGACCTCCACGGCATTGCACGACACCGGTGCACAAACCTACATGCAGACAGTACATTCATACATGAACAAAAAATAAATAAAATAAAAAAAAATAAAAAAAACCCAAGGGTCTCTGGTTAGGCTGACTAGATCTCAGTGGATGAAGCTGCATTGAGGACTGTCCAGAGACACTAATTTGGCACAGAAGGCCTTAACACAAATGCAGTGTATGAATTCCAATGGGGGGGGGCTGTGGAGAGTGTCGATGGAGAAAGGCTATAAAGGCGATTAAGGTTGGTTGAGAATTTCTGTATGAACTATAAAAAATTCAATAAAAAGAATAAAAAACCCCAAAAGAAATAAACAAAAAACAACCTTAACAACAACAGCAACAACAACAACAAAATCTCTGGCTCATCTACTCAATTTCTGGACACTATATCCTTTGCAACTCCTGGCAGCCACTGATCTTGCCTTTTCTAGGATATAATACACTGGAAACATACAGCATGTATGTAGCTTTTGCAGATTGCTTTCTTTTGCTTACCAATAGGCATTTAAGGCTCCCATAATAATAGATTTTCTTGTGACAGATCTTTGCTTAGCAAAAGACAACTATGGAAAATTTTAGGTATTATCTTTGTATCATTATATTTTCTTTTATAGACAAAAGAATTACACATTTTAAATTGTGGCTGTGTTTCCCTTTGGAAGTTTTTCTCATGGATTTTTCCATATAGAGATTCGGAGTTTCAAGGAAACTATACTGTCAGCATTGACAAACAGTTGGTGTGAATAGAGATGTTTCAAAACATTAAGCCTTGATAAAATGGATCCAGAATAGATTTCATCTTCTATTTTGTTAGCAGGAATTCCACATAGGAGATGAAATGTACCACACACTGAAATAGGTAGCATTAAGATAGTGCTATAAAAGTATATGATAGGCTTGAAAAAATTCTAGTAAATAAAACCCAAAGTGCAAGCCAATGTAAAGTGCTAAAAAATATGTTGCTCTTGCAATGCCCCGTGTGGTGAATGCCTGGGATCTGCACTCTGGAACTGTAAGTCATTGCATGCTGTGACAACAGGGATCTTAATAATAACAATCAAATACTTAAACTCTACAAATGCCTAGCAATTTTCTGGGAACATATAGAACATGTATACACCCTGTTTTGAGAGAGTAGACAATTTTAGTTGGAAAAAAATCTAATAATTAAATCCCATTAAATAACTAAAAGAATAGTTAAGAAACTTGAACTTCCATGTGACTCTCTTCAGGAATTTGAATATTTTGACCTTCTTTTAGCTTTCACATGTTTCCTAATGTGGCCTGTCATAGTCACTGAAATAACTTCTGCTTATATATTTTGCACACAATTACCTTGTGGGTTTTCAATCGGAATCAACAGGAGAAATATAAAGAAGAAAAAAACTTCAAATGCAAACAATGAAGACTATAAAACAGTTTTAGGTATTTCAGCAAGCTTTATATGCTATTAAAGATGATTAAAAATGAAAAAGAATCAGGATTAGGAAGTTCTTACCACCTGATTTTTATGTTTAAAACAGGACATATCTTCTCTTTTCTAGCTCATTTACCTCAGCAAACACTTACTGAGGGACTGTTGTTAGGAGCTGAACAAGGGACCTTATTTATAAATCTTTCATGTATAAAATTCAAATAATTATTCTTATCATTCCTTTATAAAAGAGCATTTTAAAGAAGTCCATCCATCGAATTATGTCTGTTGAACTAGTAGAAACTTTTTCTTAACTTTCTTGGTATTCTATATTAATAACAAAATATGAACTGTAAACATAACTGCTTGAACCTTTTGAAGTACATTGTGAAGAAAAGTGTAGATGTGACTTACTTTCCCCATTTGAAAAAAATGAAATTTCAATTACTTTGATACTTGTGATGACTGGACATATGGGGTGTGGAGGAGGGATTATTGATTGATTTTCATTGAGCCAACAGTAATGATAATGTATGTAAAGTGTCTAGAATAGCTCCTGGCAAATAAGTTTGCCAGTAATTAACATTATACATATGTTTTAAAGACATCTTCTCATCTCTTATAGGCTATAAATAAAAGTATTTGCATTATATTTACTGCCTTAAGAAAATTCACCTATGAGTTATTGGCATAGAAATATTTATCTTTAGTTTAGAAATCTCAATCACAAGTTTTGAATATTTACTTGTCACAAAACCTACTTTATTAAAGCAGAATTCAAGAAATAAACATTTGGGTTAATCCATTTTGACAAGTGTTATGTACTATGCCCAGTGGCAAGGAGAAGTTATAACTATGAGAAAATTAGTTATTAAAATAGTGAACGCTCAGTGGTTAAGGGCACTGACTGAGCTTCCAGAATACCCAGGTTATTATCCTAATACCCACATGGTGGCTAAAAACTGTCTGGACCTCCAGTTTCAGGGAATCCAATGCCTTCTTCGGATCTCCCTGGCATTGCATGAAATGGGTGCACCTACTTACATGCAAACAATACATTCATACAATAAATAAAAAATAATTTTTGTTCAAAAAATTTGAGCTTTGCTTTAAGAAATATATTTTATAGTTTTCTATCTTTATTTATTTATTTTTTTTTTAAAAGGATCAGCCTGACCAGCTTCAGATCCTTATTTTTTTTTTTATTATTATTTATCTTTGTATGTGTATGAATGTACTGTCTGCATGCAGGTCTGTGCACCCGTGTCGTGCAATGCCGCGGAGGTCAGAAGAGAGTCTCGGATTCCCCTGGAACTGGAGTTCTCCTGGAATTGGAGTTACAGACGGTTGTTAGCCGCCATGTGGGTGCTGGGGATCGAACCCGGGTCCTCTGCAAGAGCGTCGGTGCTCTTAACCGCTAGGCTATCTCTCCAGTCACTATCTTCTTTAAGATTTACAGTTCTTATAAAATGCATATGTTAGTAGATCATCTGTGTTGTACCTGGTGCCCACCAAGAAGACGGTGTCAGATCCCCTGGAACTGAAGTTACAGGCAGTTGTGAGCCAACAGATGTGGGTGCTGGGAACCAACCAGTCATCGTCAAACAGAAAGAACGTATTCTTAATGTGCGACATCTCCCAGCGTCCCCTTTTTCTTTTTTTTCTTTTTTTAATATTTTTTATTTATTATTCTTTTATGGTCTGCATGTAGGTTTGTGCACCTGTATCGTCAATGCACAGAGGTCAGAAGCGGCGTCGGATTCCCCTGGAAGGGAGTTAAAGGAGGTTCTTAGCCGCCTGAGTGCTGGGAATGAACCCAGGGTCCTATGCAAGAGAGATGGTGACTCTTAAACACACTGGTGCCATGTGCTCAGCACACTGTTTTGGTCTTATGGATTGGAGACTTTTCTTATCGTTCTTGGAACGTTCTGCTGTTGCCGACACTTTCTATCTCATTCATCTCCCCTCCCTCCCCAAACAATACCCATGCAAAAATCACCTCCCGTACCTCTTATCTTCCTTCCTTCCTTCCTTCCTTCCTTCCTTCCTTCCTTCCTTCCTTCCTTCCTTCCTCCCTCTTTCTTTTTTCTTTCTCTCATCATGAGTGACAGGATAACTCAATAATGTAGAAGGGAGAAATTCTCATTTTTTTAGTTTTGTACTTAATTTGATTTTATAGATGTGCTGGATAGCTTCAGTTGTCAACTTGACACATCTGGGAAGAGGGAAACTCAACTGGGAGATTCTATCAGACTGGCCAACCAGCATGTCTGTGAGGCATTTTCCCAATTGTTGAATGAAGTAGGAGACCCCAGGTTACTGTGTGTGGGTAGTGTCACTCCTGAGCAGGTGGTCCTGGTCTGTATTAGAAAGCAGACTGAGCACCGCCGGCCAGAAGAGCAAGTCAGTAAGCAGCATTACTCTTGTGATCTCTGCTTCAGTTCCTGCCTTCAGGTGTTGCCCTGCTAAAGTTCCTGCCTTGGCTTCCCTTAGCGATGGACTGTCACTTGGAAGAGCAAGATGCAGTAAACTCCTTTTTTTTCAAGTTGGTCTTGGTCAGTGTTTTGTCGCAGTAATAGAAATAACTAGAAAAACTGGAGACTTCTTATGGTTAACACATTCTTATATGCCTTTGAAAACTGCTGGGCAATTCATTAGAAAGGGGTGTAAAGTTCCCTTTATTAACAGCTTTTTCTTATAAAGATGGTAGACTAAGAAGTGAAGTTTTAAATGGGGATTTAATAATGAAAACAATTGAGGTTATACTTGATGGATAATTAAAAATTCAAAATATTTAGGCATAGAAATATATTGCATATTGGTAAATTTGAAAAAATATTGTTAGGCTAAAATACATGAAGAGATTGCACAATAGGTAAAGTGCCTGCTGCACAAACAAGAGGGCCTAAATTTAAAATCTCATATAAAAGCTGAGTGTGGTAGCAACACTGTATTCCCAGTATTGGAGAAGGAAGATGGGGGCAGAGACAGGCAGACCCTGGGAGATTTCTGCCCAGCCAGTCTAGCCGAAATAGTGAGCTCTAGGTCCAGAGAGACTATCTCCAAAAATAAGGTGAAGAGCTGGGCATGGTGGTGCACGCCTTTAATCCTAGCAAGTGGGAGGCAGAGGCAGGCGGATCTTTGTGACTTCAAGGCCAGCCTGGTCTACAGAGCGAGTTCCAGGACAGCTGGGGCTACAGGGAGACCCTGTCTCAAAAAGACCAAAAAAAAAAAAAATAAGGTGAAGAATAATAGAGGAAGACCCAACACTGACCTCTGACCTCTACACGTGTGCATTTACAAGAGGCACATGTGTACACACGTGTATATACTACATATATACACACACAAACAGATAAAACATTATTCACTTGGATAAACATTCCTTTAAGATTTAGTATGAACATGATATTTTGCTAAGCACTGTAGGAGTTACAACAGTACATAAAATGTAGTTTTAATCCAATTGAAGAACAGAATCTATTTTTTTTATTATTTATTTTTGCATGTGTATGAATGTACTGTCTGCATGCAGGTCTGTGCACCCATGTCATGCAATGCCACGGAGGTCAGAAGAGGGTCTCGGATTCCCCTGGAACTGGAGTTCTCCTGGAATTGGAGTTATAGACGGTTCTTAGCCGCCATGTGGGTGCTGGGGATCAAACCCGGGTCCTCTGCAAGAGCGTCGGTGCTCTTAACCACTAGGCTATCTCTCCAGCCCCCAGAATCTATTTTTTTAACATGCACATCCATGTTTATTGAAGCTCTCTTCACAATAGTGAAGAGCTGTAACCAACCCAAGTGTCCCCCAAACGACGAATCTGTGGACGCCAGCACCAAGTACCCAGTTGCAAGGCAAACTGAGCAATGTTAATGTTATATTCTTTGTGATCTGAAAGCAGCTGTGCTCCTATATTGTGAATCCCTTAACAGTTTCTAGAATTAATCTACTGTCTATTTACAGACTTTGGATTTTTGGTATATGGGTGTAAGGTATGTACACATATTTTAGAGTAAAGTCAAAATGGAAAAATGCGAATCCTGAAATATGATTTGGAAATAACATAGTTTGTCCTCAGACAACATAATTTTAGTATAGGTGAGACATGTATATGCATATGTTGAAGCAATACAAGTTGGAGGGAACAACAACAAAAGAACAGGGACAAAAAACACCCTGAAGCAGTGAAGTTCTCCCAAAACCAATAATCCCCCATTTTGAAAAAAAAAAAAACTTTGGAAAGACTCAGAAAAAGATGCAAGACATGTATGGCAGAATGCATGAACTCGGGTGGGGTGGGGGTGTGGAAAGGGAAATGAGTCTAAATCGGATTGAGAAATAATATATGATGTATGAAAACATTTAATAACAAAAATATACTAAAAAAAACCCCTCAGGTAAATAACTCATTAAAAGAAGAGTACTAATCATAGAAGGGACCAAAAATTCGTCTAAGTCATGTTTTAAGAAAATTAATTCATGCCTGGTTTTGCATGATTCTGGAACAAGTGCTATAACTGGGAATATGTGTACGGTCAACAATAACAACAAACTGGTGAGCCAACTGAAAGCTACACAGGCAAGTATTTTACATAAAACCTCTTTTCAAAAAGTTCAGGACTGGTCAGTATGAGAAATGTTTCCATCTTGAGTTTTCAGGAAAACAGAACTTCCTATTTCTGATGAAGAGGCATCCACAGGAGGTCCGGGATGCGCTGTTTCTGAGTGCAGTACTTTCTCTTGGCCAAACAGCTTTGCGCTTTCATTTGAACTAGATGGTAAGCACCTGTTGTTGAAGATATCACACAACTGGGTCACAGGACATGGAGAAATGAAGCTGGTAATGACCCAGAAAACTTCTCCCTTCTGGCTAGATTTCAAGTGCTAGAAGGTTCTATACAGAATGTAGAAGGAGAAAAGTTATTAGTAGCCTTAACCAGCCACGAACTTTGTGAGCTACAATAACAACTGACCTGGCAAGATATGGTCATTGGTATAATCGTTGCATGAATGCTATGGGAAACAACCAATCACTTTTTGATTGGATTTAAGGCCTACTTCACAGGAAGGAACTTGTGTCTGGTATTATAAATCTGGCCAAGGATCTGTGCTGAGTAGGGTGTAGACCCTAGAGGAGAAACTACTATTATTTTTCTAAATCGACATAGTATCAAACTTCCTTCTAAATACTGTAAACCAGAATAGTGCAACTCTTAACTGACATCACAGAAGTTTCTTATTGCAGTGGATAGGAATTAATACAGTAACCCACAGTGCTCTGAGTGATGAGGATGAGTAACTATAGAGTGCTAGGCCCCAAATGAGACAGCTATATCAAACCCACTTTCCCACATGGCTCATGTGGAAAGAGCAGGGAGAAAGACTATAAGAGCTAGAGATGAGGGAGGGTTGCTGTGATACAATCACTTTAGGGCATGACATGGCTCCTGTGTTCATTGACTCACAGTAGCTGTGGTTGCCTGCACAAGACCTGAACGGGATCAAGGCAGTCAGTAGTCTAGCATGGATTGGATAGGGGCTAATGAAGCCCCACCCCTAGCTGAGGAGCTTTGGCAGTGGAAGGCTGCTGGGATAGGGAAAGTCAGTTTTCCTCAAGGAAAGGGCCCCCTGTTAGGATGTTTGCACTCCACCGTATGGCCCTACGCCCAGAAACATAAGCACAGCACTGACTGGACTCAGTGGGCTTTGCAAAGAGGACAAGAGGACACGAAGTTGGGAGGAGATGTGGCAGCAGGTGGTACGGGAGGAGTAAGAGAAGAAATGGAGGGGTGGATTCACTCAAAATACACTGTATTATATGTGTGAAGTTCTCAATGAATGAGTCTAAGAATTAGGAAATTTTAATTATATTTATATTTTATTTTATTTTTATTTTTATTTATTTTTTGGGGGGAGGAGTAAAGGTTTTATTTGACTCATATCTCCCATGTCATAGTTCATCACTTAGGGAACCCAAGGTAGGAACTCAGGGCAGGAATGTGGAGGCAGGAGCTGAAGCATATTTATATTTTAAAATGAAGTTTTTTTTTTTTTTTTGGTCTTTTCGAGACAGGGTCTCCCTGTAGTCCCAGCTGTCCTGGAACTCGCTCTGTAGACCAGGGTGACCTTGAACTCACAAAGATCTGCCTGCCTCTGCCTCCCAAGTGTTAGGCTTAAAGGCGTGCACTACCACACCCGGCTTAAAATGAAGTTTTAAATTAAATTTTTCTTTAGTCTGTCTCTCTATGTGTTTCTCTCTCTCTCTCTCTCTCTCTCTCTCTCTCTCTCTCTCTCTCATTTTAGGGATCCCTGTTTCCCAGGGATGGAACTCATATTATCAGACTTGACAGAAAACACTTTTACCTACTGGCCCTAACCTTATTAAGTTATTCCTAATTATTCATTCTGTTTGCTTTCAAACTTACTGCTAGTTTATTAACATCTTAGTGTCTAAAAGTTCACACAATATTCTGTATTCTGCTTCATTAAATCCTCCCACAAATCCACTATTATTCTCACTTTCAGATAATGAAAAATCATTTTATGTTGTGTCTTCTTCAAGGAGATAGAGTTTAAGGCTTTATATCCTAACACAGTACCTGGTGCAGTACTTATTGAATGCAGATGAAGGCTAGGGCTCTCTCCATTAACTTCTTACCCTATATCTGCCTCATATCTTCTTTCTTCCCCTCCTCTCCCCTTCCTCTTTTAACTGAGCATTAATATATTAATCATATAACATTAACTTCTGAATGTACAATGAATATAAAATATAATCTCAGGTCTCATGAGCCAGACATGAGGTTACACACTCATTGGAGCCATACATCAAAAATTTAGATACAAGCTTTAGAGGTGCCCCTGTCCCATCTGCTGCTTGCTGTCAGCCACAGTCAACTTCACTACTTCTTTGACATTTTGTTGATGATGAGCCCTTCATACTCTGAACAGAGTGTTCCTCTGTTCACAGAATTATTTCTAGGATCCATGTGCTAGTGTAGGGACGTCTCACCTCATGCCATAATGGCACGGGCGATCAGTCCATCCTCTGGAAGAAAGGTGAGGCTGAGAGCGTCATCCAGCAGCATCCCTGATGGCTCGTCAGTGGTGAACGCTGCACCAAACACAATGCTTGCCAGTTTTTCATCTTCTGCCAAAACTCAGTGCTTGTACGGGAAAGGGAAAGATGGTAGGAGCATCAAGGACACCCTAGAACACTTTGGGTACAGCAAGGCAAGACCAGCAAGACCACGGTTGTGGACAGTGCACAGCTTCAAGGAGGGAGAGTGACACTTCTGACTTGTGTGTGTGTTAACCACCAGAACCTTCCTTCTTTACAGCTCAGGAGACCACTCTCCACCCCATCTGCTTTCAATATCCCATAAGCTTTATGCTCTTGCTGCATTTCTTTGCTTTCCATATTTTCCTTTTTCCTCTCTAAATCTAGCTGGATTCAGAGTCAAGTTTCTTATCACAAATAAGAACTAAATAAGAAAAAAAGCTAGATACAGTTAAAAAGTTAATGGCTATTTCCTCTAAATCTTATACTCAGTAAAGACAGAGGAAGAAAACTTAAAACATAGAAACACTTATCTGTAGTACATAGTAGTAAAATTAATGTTTTTGAAAGCTAAAATGTATCTCCATGCTGACAATTAGAAAAATGAAAAGGTAAAAGTAGTTTGGATTTTTCATAATGTGGTTGTTTGAAATAAAAAAAATAATGGAAAGGATCCTCTGTCATCATCTCTCCAGTGCTACAAGCATACACCACTATACCTGGTGGTTGTTTTTACACATAAGGCTGAGAATCAAACTCATGCTTGCCAGGCAAGCACTTTCCCAACTGAGCTATCTACTCAGCTCCTCATAGTCTTTGATTTAAAATTTTGTGATATAGCTAGGCCTCAGCATTGGAAGAATGTTCAATTTTGTAAATTATGGACTGTGACAAAATCTCCCTACCTCATCTGGAGTAATAAAATGTGCCTGCCTCATCTGGAGGACAGAAGTCTTTACTCTAGTGAGGAATATGCTACTTCTAAGCTACACTGTTGACAGTCAGATATTCATCTTTCTGGCCTAATATTTAGTTTTCAAACTATATTCTGACTTGAATCTTATGGCAAAATGTCAACCAGTACATTTTCCTTTCTCTGACATATGGTAACATAATCAAGAGATTGCCTTTTCGCTTTATAGTAGAAAAGAGGCCAGACAAGAAATGAAAATAAATGTACTGTGATTTTGGTTGCATCATACTCTGCATTTCCAAAGAGGATGTTAGGGAAATATCACAGCAGAATGAACATGGGCTTTTGGAGGTAGAGAGATCTATTTCTAGTCTATAATAATCACTGGGTTCTCTGTTTTATCACTTGCAAATTGTTGATAGTAAGGTCTATCTGTCTTTTATTAAAAATAAGAATTATAAGTACAATTTATAAATTGGCAAGTAGGAGAATTGGTACATGGTAATATTTAATAAATGGCAGCAACTAATATTTGAATGGTATGATAAAATGGTTATCTTGATGCTTATTCTTCCATAATGTGAGAACTTAGATCATTGTTTCATTCAAGACAATTTGTTGGTTAACTGCTATGCAAAAGGCATTAGTTTCAGCCACTTGGGCTATATCAATGAACAAAACAAAATTTACCACTCTTATGGACCCTCCATGTCAGAGTGGGCAGACAAGCAATAAACATAACAAGAAAAGCACAGAATACATAACAGGTGGTAACTAGGTTAGGATAATAGAGAGGGGTAGTGTAGATAAGAAGGTTACAATATGGTTTTAGTAGGGCTCAGTAACAAGGTAAAATAATATTCAGTCAGTTGAAGCTGATAAGAAAGTTCTGATTTATGTTTAAATCTTGTTGCTGGGAAGTAGTTAGTGGGAAGGAAATATTGATTGGTTAGGGGGTGAAATAAAAGATCTTGGAAGAAGGTGGTAGTGGAATTGGTGACACCTTATTTCACTGTGAACACATTTTGAAGGTAGAAGCAAAATAATTTTTTTGAGATGAGATTTATGAAATTTATGTGAGAAAAAGAATAAAGCATATCTAAGATATAAGTGTAACTTGAAAGATGCTGTTGCTATCTAATTAGAGAAGTAAGCTGAGATTTTTATATCAGGGGTTCATATCAGGAATATGACTTCAGATGTATTGAATTTGACATATTAGTTATATATCCAAATAGAGATGTTGAAGATGCAATAACATACAGAAGTCCAGAATTATGAAGAGACACCTGTGTTCAGAGAGACAAACCTGAATTCATCCAGTTATAGAAATCATTTAAAATCATGGAAATGGAAGTGATTACCAAGGGAATGAATGCTGATGAGGAGAGAAGGCTAAGGATTTGAACACTCCAATATGAAATAGCAAGTGAAAAGGAGAGATGAGTTATATGTGAAACAAAAAAAAGCAACAGAGTGTGATGTCTTGAGTGCCAAATGAGGTAAGTGGATCAGCCCCTTCGTAATGCAAATTAACCATCCAGCTCTGAGGTTGGAGGATGCTTCTACAGACTGATGCTTGGTGTAATGGACTAGGAAACATGCTTCTTCCCCAGTTGCCTCTGATCCAAGCCACAACAATCTCAGTTCTTGTTCTGAGATGACTTATGTTTGGGGAACAGGTATAGCAAGTGGTAAAGGTTTATTTCAGCAAGCAAATAAGCAAAGTAGTGTACAGCCTCCAGAGTGGAGGGCAGATGAGCCTCGCAGCAGGGCAGAGGGCTGCCTCCAGTGTCTGGACTGGTGAGTCTCCCTCTATCAATCCGCTCTCCTCTGCACAGGTGAGACAGTGTGGCATAGTCTCCTTCCTGGAATAGGCAGAGTCTCCCTTACCCACAACTCAGCTCAGGGGGTGCTTCCTCAAAGCTTTCTGCCTCCTGAGACTGGCTTTGTTGTTTGTCCCAGAGGCCTGTCCTTCCTTTCCTCTGACCATCTTGGCTATCTCATGCCCAACTGCAAGCACTCTTTTAAACCCCTCTGTAGTATTCTTGACTTTGCTAATCTTTTGAGTTTTAAAGGAGGGTTTAATTTAATTACGACACCCACCAACACTTGGGAGGAATGTGGCCACATGGTGCGGGTTACAGGGCTCAGGGGAGGCCCAGTTAGTGCAGTGATTATGTTGAAGGGGGGAGATGAGCAGTAGGTATGTTATATTTAACTGTAGACCTCTATAAATTTCTCCACAATAAAGTAAAATTTTTTTTTAATTTTCCTTTATTAATTTTATTTATTTTTGTATGTGTATGAATGTACTGTCTGCATGCAAGTCTGTGCACCCGTGTCGTGCAATGCCGCGGAGGTCAGAAGAGGGTCTCGGATTCCCCTGGAGCTGGAGATCTCCTGGAATTGAAGTTTCAGACGGTTTTTGGCCGCCATGTGGGTGCTGGGGATCGAACCCGGGTCCTCTGTAAGAACGGTCAGCACTCTTAACCACTAGGCCATCTCTCCAGCCCCAAAATTTAAAAGCACAGTCTCTGAAACTTAGTGACCTGAGTTTGCATTGTGGTTCCGTTGTGAGCTCATTCTTATTACTCAGGCTTTCTGTGTCTCAGCTCCCTTATGTGTGAACTAGAAATAGAAAGACAGTTATAGAAAGTAAATTAATTATACTCACAAAGTTCCTGGGCTGTCGTAAGAATTTTAATAAATATTGACTTACATGGTGGTTAATGATTGTCATGTTGGTGGATACTAGAAGAGTCTATGCGATGCCCTGTCCCCTATATCCTGTGTACCCACCTGCAAGCTTCATTACTAGTGACAGAAGACAAGCACAGATACAAGAGAGCAGTGTGAACCAGTGGTGAAGAGCTAAAACAAAAATCATTTTAGATATAAATATATCTTTGGAGTTTTGTCATGCTGGAGTTATTTTCTGTAAGATATATGCAATTCTATGAATTAGAAGGTTCATGCTCTTAAAAACTAGACTTAGGTTTTTAAGGTTTTTCCATATTTTCCAGAAATAGATTCTCAGAATATATTGATACTATATAAACCAATGGACTATTTCAGGCTTTTGATATTTATGATACAAAATTATGATAAATAATACTTTTATTTTAACAAGGTACTAATTTAGGTGATTAACAATATGAGACCAACTCCCTTGAATGGCTAGTGCTTCAGAGAACATTTACTGAGACCTAGTTGTCCCCTGACTACAGTGTAAAGTTGTAGAACTGGAATCCTGTAAGAATCACTTAATGGGTTTCTATTACTGATATTGTCCCTCCCCAGGACCATTGCAAAGATGTTCCTGCATATACTTTCTTCTCTGTTTGGGTCACATCCTAAAGTCTGTGTGGCTTTATTATCCACGGAACTTTGACTGGAAAATTAGAGTGGCCGTGGAGTCTATTCTCCTGGAGAAGACATTCTGTCAGTCCTTTGCCCTCTGCTCTGCTGTCTGACAGGTGGCCCACATGAAACACCCCGGAACAATTTCCACCCTGTAATTGTCTTCATTACTTAAATCACACTAGTCCTCTGTTGCTTGGCCTAACTTAGCCTTTTAATGAAATTGTAGCAAGTTAGTCACTCTCTGGGTAGCACATGCTAAATCAATAGATCAAAAAATCGATTCCAGTGTGTAAAATCAGGACAAGGGAGAGCTATTCCAAATAACAAATGAATTAATCTCTATTTGGGAAAGATAGTCACTCTTCTGTCAATGTCAACTGACAAGGTGGGTCAGTTGGCACTTCCATGCCCTCACATGGGAAGGCAAGTCCCCCAAACACTGAGCAAGCATTGTCTACCCAGAGAAATTCCTCAGTTCTGCTTCATCTTGGAGATGCCAAGGCTGAATCCTTGGATCACTGTTGTCCTGCTTTTAGTCTTATTCCGTACTTCTAAAGCCTTCATAAGTCACATCGGTTCTACCTTCCAAACAAACTTTTCCAATCCTCATGCTCCCTACTGCCAATGCCTCTCTCGTTGGATTGGTGTGGTGCTACTGTGCTGGATAGCTTTAGTGTTAACTTGACAGACGTGGGTTGAGGGAGCCTCAATTTGGGAATGGCCTGTGGCCATGTCTGTGGGATATTTTCTTGATCATTGAGTGGTGTGGGAGGGCCCAGCCCACTGTGGGCAGTGCCACCCTTGGGAACGTTGTGTATTGTATAAGAAAGCAGGGTAACCATGGGCCAGTTGAGCAAGCCAAGAAGCAGCTTTCCTCCATGGCCTGTGCTTCAGCTCCTGCTTCCAGGTTCTGGCCCTGAGCTACTATCTTGGGCTCCCTAAGTGATGAACTGTGACCTGGAGGATATAAGACGAATAAGCCTTTTCCTCCCCAAGTTGGTATTGGTCAGAGTGTTTTGTCACAACAACTGAAGGCAAACTAGAACAGTCACTTTATGAGTCTTTTTTTTTTTTTCTAGCTCTGCTTTTTACTATCTACTCTCAACAAAGAAGCAAGAACGATTCTGTGGGCTTTGCTGTCCTATTGCTCTGCACCTCCCCTGGCTTCACCTTCCTCCCTGGCATACAAGGCCCTGCATGTCTGGCCTCCTGAAGGCTGTTGGGCTTCATGACCTTCTGCTGTGTAAGCTCTGTTCACTCTGGTCCAGGCACTGTTTTTGTGTTTGTCCTCCCACAGTCTAATAGTTTCCTGTAGAGTCATATGTCCTTGCTGCTCCTCTGGGTGGAAGAATTTTGTCTGTTGTCTTGACGCTTGTTCTCCCTCTTCCTGCAGGCCTTTGCTCAGTTATCATTCCCTCACTGGGAACTGTCCCCTTGATTTTATTTAGAACTGATATCCTGCCCTACCTCCTCTATCCCCTTTCTTGGTTTATTGTTTTCCAAGGATTTAGTATATTCCATTTACTTATTATATTTAGTGTCTAACTTTTCTCACTGGAATCGATGAGGGCAGGGTTTTGTGTCTGTTATAACCATTATAGCCTCACATCTAAAAATACTGGAACGTGAATGCTCAAGTGCTTATTGATGAATTCATTTGAAATGTAAGCCCTGGATATCTAGTATTAGAAAATTATGATGCATAATTCTTATTTATTTTTTTAAATAATATTCTCGAGTCCTTGAGAATTCATACAATATTTTGAGGATATTAATCTCCTTTCCTCATCTCTTTTCAATTCCACTTCTACCTCCCTTCCCCATGTCCTTTATTTTATTTCCTCTGGCCTATTGAGTCTAATTTGTGTTCCACAAATATTCTGGGCTGTGGGTCCCTCCCTTGAACCATGGTCAACATAACCAGCAATCACTATAAATGAAAACTTACTCTTCTTCTCCCAGCAGTTATCAATTGCTAATAGCTCCTCTGCAAAGGGTGGGGTTTTGTAACCACCTCTCCCTTTCATGCTGGGATTTTGTCTGGCCTGAGATTACACAAGTTAGTGCATCTCTCAGCTCTCATCAGAGAAGCTTCTTGTAGTGGATAATGACTTGCAGAGACTCACAGCTGGTTAACCTGCAGACAAAGAGACTGTTGAGTGCTCAGGCCTAAATGGGAAACTTTAATCATATGTCTCCCAAGGCTCAGGAATCATTGCAGAAGAGAGTACAGAAAGAGCCAGAGGTAGTGGATGAATTCAGGCAAGCATGTTTTCTGGACCCAATAGGGCAGATGCACATGTGAGTTCACAGAGCTTGTGAGAGCATATGCAAGACCTGCATAAACATAATTATTTCTTTTATACTAATTACATGCTAATTTCTATAATTAAAAATAAGAGTTTAATTCTCTCAAATAGCTACTTTTCTTTTTTATTGAATTCGTGTGTATTTAACAAAGACTATTCCAATCATCTCTATGTCCCCTTCCCCCACTGGACCCTCCCTCAGCCCCCAGCCCCACTGGAATTCATGCATTCTATCATCTATGTCAAGGTACGCTGTGTCAAACCATTGTCCCCAGATGTCTCTCAGTACAAGTTCATCCACTGGGGTCTATTCAACCCATCCAGAGGCCCTCCCTTTAAAGAAGATCAGTTCTTCCTCCCCCAGCAGTAATTAGCTGCCAATAATTCCTCGACTAAGTCTGGGGTCTGCTACCCCTTTCCATAGTTCTGTGCTGGGTTTGCATGGGTTTTGTGCACACCGCTACCAGTGCTATAGGTTCATATGAACAAGGTTCCAGGAGCCTCTAGGACTCTGTTTCCATATGGTCATTCACATTCTTCCTGGCTCTTGTGAATCTTTCTGCTCTCTCTTCTGCAATGGTTCCTGAGCCCTACGTGGGTAGAGTTTTTAATGTAGGAGTGCTATTCAAGGACCCGCACGCTGCAGATTCTTTTCTGTGCTTTGGCCATTTGTGACTTTTTGTGTTCCTGGAACTCTGTTGCATGAGGGAACTTCATTGATGAGAAGTAAGAGATGTGTTCCTGTTCTTTTTACCCCTTGTTCTGTGTTCTGTGATATGTAGGAATAGAGGCTGCATTGTAGATGTACCACTAAGGCTTGTGCAATTCACACACCAAGGCTTTTGTCACACCCCTAGAAAAATGTAATTTCTTATTATGTGCAAAATATGGATCCTTATATTTACATACAAATATCCCAGTCATCACACACCAAAGAAGTTCCTTTTGCAATAGACATATATTATTACAGTGTTCTACAACTGGTCATACACAGAGAATGGACACTTTTTTTTTTAGGAAAGGAGCATTCTATTTGCCAATGACACTGGGAGCTACAAAGTAAAGCTGGAGGCTAGGTCTTGGTTGGACCTAGTCCTACCATGGTATGGGGAGGACTTTGCAATGCTGGTATTGTCTTTCCCTGGAGTCATGGCAAAGAACTAGATGGATCTTGTTTTTTTTTTTTTCCAGATCTGTCACATTCTAGTTTTATATCTTAAATAATTTGGTGCCAAAATTAACCAGAAAACAATTTATATATTGTTTCTTACTCTGTTATTTGAACTTATCCTGAAGTCTTAGTTTGCATTTTTGTAAGGATCTGAGTTAAAGAAGCATTCTACAGGTTATTGAATTTATAGTTACATGATAAGTCTCAATGGATGTGATGCCTTGAGCAGGCAAACCAAGTTAACATCATGCCTAAGCTCTACTTGGCTATTTAGGAAATAGATTCACCTCTTTTTCACTCATTAGGATGGTTATAAACAAGCATTTTCCATGGTGACATTCAGGCTTTGCTTCCCAAATCTTTCATATGTTTGTCATGTATGTTTTTCAAATTTAGGACTTCAAATTTGATCCAATATTCAAGAGCCTGGCTCTTTCTGAATGCAGTGGGAAGATTATTTTGTACTCCTTAACTCTTTTTGTCTTACTTGTAAGTTTCAGTTGTGCTGCTTTAAAAACAGCTAACATTAAGTTGATTCTTTGTATGTATGTGTATGAATGACCACTTATGTGTTGGCACATGTGGAGCCCAGAGGTCGATGTCTGGCATGTTTCTCAATTGCTTTTCACCTTATTAAATATTTTTATTCATTCTTTTGAGAATTCCATACAAAGTATTTTGGTGATATTCACACTGCCTCCCCTTTCCACCCTACTCTATCATCCTCTTGAATACGTGTCCTCTATTATTATTTTTAAGGCCTGTTAATGTCTAATTTTTTTGAAAGAATAGCTTTTGCTAAACTAGAGCCTACCGGTTCAGTTAGACTGGCTGGCTGCTGAGACCCAGGGATCTGCCTATCTCTGGCTCTTGAGTCTTGAGATTATGGGCCATGAGATGCTGTATACCCTGGTTTTCATGTAAATGCTAAAGATGGAATCTCAGTTCCTCATGTGTGAGCAGCAAGGAATTTACTCGCTGAGCCATCTCTTTAGCCCCTCAGCTTTTATACCTTTTGATTTCTTGGTCTTATTCTGTTATACTAACAAAGAACCTATTCCCTGCTCTGAGTAAGGGTGCTCCCTCAAAATGTGCAACTTGGTGCCTTTTTTTTTTCTCATTTAATATTAACTAAGTTCTAACCTGCATCTTAGAAAATGCTAGTGAAAACTTGAGCTTAGGAAGTCTACTGAGTCCTGTTCTACTTTTGTTTAGGTTTAAACAATATAATAGTAATAAGGAGAGATATTTTAAGAGAAGTTAAATTTTATTCCATAGTGCTTTGTAATTAATAACTGAATTCATTTGTAAAATATGGGTTACCTGGAGTGTCTCATGCTATTGGCAAATCATTCTGTTTTACTTTGGGCTCTGAGAACACAATAGTGGAAGAAGAGTCCAGGAGTATTTGGATCAAAATGGCTTCTTTCTAACGATTGAGATAAAGAAGTTCTCTGGAAAGATGAGAAGGGTCAGTATTCCTTGAATAGTTACTTGCTAGTTCTTTTTTCATGGCTTCAATTATTCATGCAAAGTTTTAATAATTATATAGATATGCCAGATGATAATTATATATACAGCAGAACCCTCCTCCCATGGAGTTACAAACTACAAATAGCACTGAGCTCTATGTTCCCCCCATATGTACATACCTATGATAAACTACAGACAGTAGAAAATTAATAATAATAATGTTATAACAGTATACTGTGATAAAATTGCCAGGCCACCACTTTTATACCTTGGGGCTGTTATTGAATATAATAAAGGTTACTTGATAAAAGCACAGTCAATCTGTTGTTGAGACCACAACTAAGTAACTAGCAGGGGGGTAGCATATAGTGTGGGTATACAAGGCAGAGAGATGATTCATGTATTGAGCTGATGGAGCATGACAGTACAAACATTTTATCACATCTTGAATTGTCCATTAAATATCCTTGGACCATGGATATTTAGAAACTGCCAAAAGAAAAACCATGGGTAAATGATGAATAATATATACCATAATATGCATTATTACATAGTTTCATAATTATTATATTTTTATTATGTATTATAGGCTTGATCACCAAGCCTCTTGGAAACCAACAGAGAAGTCATTTTTCAAACTCAGGTGCACATCTAAGAATGATTTGAAATTGCTGAATACACATAATCCTGAATCTAAGTTTAGATACTCTGGTAATAACATTTAGGGAAGGCACAAGTGATTTGTTCCTGTGTGTGTGTGTGTGTGTGTGTGTGTGTGTGTGTGTGTCCATGTTTGACAAATTTTTTTTTTTCTGACGTTGGTTTTGAAAGACAACAGTTTGAGGTGAGGAGATAGCTCAGCTGGGATTATGCTTGTCTTGCAATTATGAGGGCCAGAATTTGAGCCTAAGCATCCACATGAAGACTGAGTGGAGTGGTGTGCACCCCTAATCCCAGGGCTGGGAAGGCATAGAAAGGAAGACTCCCGGGATTTTCTGGACAACCAATCTAGTAGAATCCATGAGCTCCATGTTCAGTGTGGGACCTTGTCTCAAAAATAAGGTGGGGAGTGATAGAAGATTTCTGGGTCCACATATGGCATACACATGTACATACACACACATGCACTCATGTAGACCTACACACACCACATGTATACCACACATGAATACACACACACACACACACACACACACACACGCACGCGCGCATGACAGGTATGGTGGCATGTTGTGCTTCTAATGCAAGAATGGGAGAAATGGAGACAGGTGGGTCCATTGGATCCTGTCTCAAAATAAAAGGTGGATGGTACTTGAGGAATGACAACTGAGGTTGCCCTCTGGCCTACAAAGGCATGTGCACACAAGTGCACTTTAGACACACAAACATACACACACACACACACACACACACATGCACGCACATACCACAGTTTGAAACATAGCACTACATGGTTTACTACAGTTTCTGAGTTGTGAACTTGATCAAATTATTTCTGATTCCCAAATTCAATGGCTTATTGTTGCTTGTAAAGTCAAATCTCACCCAGAGAGGGGAGGTAGGTGTGAAGCCCCAATCCCAGCTGAGATTTTGGCAACTGATCACTGCTGGGAGAGAGAAAGTTTTCTTTAAGGGCGTGTCCCTTAATGGGTCCACAAAGTTCCAGGGGATGGATCCACACCCAAGAGTATTTGGGGGAACACAAATTAGACTCAATGGGTTTTAAAAAAAGACACTAAGTTGGGGAGTTATGGAGGTAGGGGCAGATCTGAGAAGAGTTGGGGAAGGGGAGTTAATATGACCAAAATATATTGTCTGAAATTCTCAAAGAATTAATATTTTTTGTCTCTTTTGAGACAGAGTCTGCCTGTAGCCCCAGATGGCCTAGAATTCACTGTGTAGGACAGGCTCACAGAGATCCACTTGCCTCTGCCTCCCAAGTGCTGGGATTAAAGGCCTACGCCAGATATTTTTTAAAAACATTTAAAAAATTTATCTTTACTTTATGTGTATGAGTGTGTTGCCTGCATGTGTGTAAGTGCACCTGTGTGGTGCAACGCCCAAGGAGGTGAGAAGAGGGCATCCGTTAGTGTAAGGTTATGGCGCGCTTCCTCCGGAATGAAAAGCCACGAGGTCTAAGCTCTTCGGAGCAAAGTTTAATTCAGGGTAGCCCGGGCTAGGCTCAAGGGAAAGAGAAAGCCAAGCCAAGCACAGAATGGCGTCTGGCTTGGGAATTTAAGGGAGAAGGTGGGAATGGGATTCAGTGAGAGTGGGGGTGGGTAGCGTACTTTGCAGGAGTCTGGCTTTCAAAAAGGCAGAAGATTCCAGAAAAATCGGTGATGGCCCGTTTTTCCATAACCAAAGGCTGGCCTGGTAGAGCAGGTTCCTGGGTGCCACCAGCCATAGGTGTCCCTGCATTCCAATGGGCTTCTCGAGCTCACACCCTGACAGATTCCCTGAAACTGGAGTTATGGACAGTTGTTAGCCGCTATGTGGGTGCTGGGAATTGAAACCAGGTCCTCTGCAAGAGCAGCCAGTGCGTGTAACTGTCTCCAGTCTCTAATAAAAATATTTTTAAAACACTGAAGTCTTCATAGGCTTTTAAGCCAGAGTCTCATCATCTGTATTTACTTTCTGGCCTTTATTTTGAGCACAGTTAGGATCTTCTTCCTCACAAGAGCAGCTGACGCTCTTCCTTTGGCTAGTTCCCCTCATTCTCTCATTTACCTGCTTGAATTCTTGTTTGCTCTTCAGATCAGTTCTTGGGGCAAATTAAGCAGATATCAATAATTGGTGTTGGAACAAATGAAACTGTGCAGTGGGAGTTCTCACAGCAGGTGTCCTTGCTGTATGAACCCGTGGCTCCACATTTCTTACTATTTGTTGGTCTGCACTAATCTGTCTGCACTCTCATGTCCACGAGGAGAGTCTGTTTTCCATTCAATCCTAGCTTCTACAGTATGCCTAACACATAGTAGGCATTCTTTGTATCCAAATGAATGATGCTTTTTGAATTAGAGCATTAAACTCAAGATTTTCATTACAACTGTGATAAAAGACAGCATGGCTACGGTGGTGTTTAGAAACACGTTTGCTCACCTGACTTTCCCTGTGGTAAGCTAGACCCAACAGGGTACTAGACCATACATCTAACAATGACTGGAAAGGCGTTTAAATTCAAGAGTTATAAAAAAAATAATCAAGTGATTATTTGGGATATAGATGTGGAGTTAGCTCATTTCACATATGCAATTAAGTGTGGCTATTTTTTTTTTTTTTTTTTTTTTTGGTCTTTTCTCTAGACAGTTTCTCTCCTATATCCCCAGCCTGTCCTTGAACTATAGACCAGGCTGGCCTTGGATACACAAAGATCTGCCTGCTTCTTTTCTTCTTCTTCTTCTTTCTTTCTGCTCCCAATGCTATGATGAAAAGGCGTGCAACCACCACGCCCGGCTAAGTGTGGCTATTTTTGCCTGCTAATTGCAAGGCAGAAAATTATCACGCTAATTCACTATTTTTTTAATGAAGTTTAAAGCACTCAGAAACTGTCCTTCATTCCTCTCGCCGTCTCTTTCCCATCTATGACTGGCCAGGAGATGTCTGCGAGCTCTCTGTTATTTTGACTGCAAGCTCCTCCAGGCTCTGGCCTCCGCTGTGGTGGAGGCTCGGAGCCTCTCTGCACATTCCCTCACTTTGGATGGTTCTGAGGAGATGAGTATACTACTCTGAAAAGTCAGATGGCTGGGGTTTTTCCCTTTCCGGTGCGCTCTTGACCTCCTTTTTAAGTCCCTCTTGAACTCACCTATCCCACATCTATTGTTTTTCCTTTTTTTTAATTATATTTAATTCTGTATGTGTATGAGTGTACTGTCCTCATGCATGTATTGGTGGCCACCCGTGTCGTCAAATGCCGCGGAGGTCAGAAGGGTCAGAAGAAGGCATCAAATTCCTCTGGAACTGGTTGTCTCCTGGAATTGGAGTTTCAGATGGTTCTTCGAGGCCATGTGGGGTGCTGTGGATCGAACCCGTGTCCTCTGTAAAATCAGTCCCTAAGAGATTCGGAGGCGCGCTTAAAAACGCGCTATGCCACTCGCCATCCCTATTTTTTTTATCTAGAACCAACTTAACAACAGTCCTCACTAAAAGGGACTAAAAGCAGCAAATCTCTTCTCTTCTCTCTTCCTTTTGCCAGAAGGTGGAGGGGGTTAGAACGGCTTAAAAAGCGGTCAGAGTTTGATCTTTGTGCAGGATGGAGCAAACAGATTATTAATAGAAATAATTCCATCATTAATAATTGATTTGTGGCAATATGTTTTTTTTTTTTTTTTTTTTTATTTTTTTTTTTTTTTTTTTTTTTTTTTTTTTTTGAGGATACAGGGAAGGGTCTCTGTAGCCACCACGTCCTGGAAGGAACTCTCAACTCTGTAGAAGGAGCTGCTGGTCTTTGAACTCACAAAGATCGCGGCCTGAACTCTGCCTCCCAAGTGCAGGATTAAAGGCAAGGGCCATGCCCAGCTACATCTATGCATATGTTAAGTGACAGGAATGAGCTTAACTTGGGTAAGCACAGCACCGTAGGAAGTCCCGTCCATACCACCCCCGACACCTTTGGATATGCAACCTTTGAAAGAGAGCTGGGTCTGGGCCGACCTCCATTCCGCTAGTGGGAAATCATACTTGGAGGACCAGATTTGAAGTAAATGTGTGCAGGAAAATTGTCACCACCTCTGCGCTCTCAACACACCTGTTTCAGTGACCCAACCAGCTAGCACCCTGTATACGCTGTAACTTTCCTGCACACTCACCAACCCCCACTCCCGCCTTACAAGGCTTGGTGAATAATATAAAGACCCTGACTTTTGCCAATAAAACTAGTTATTCCCTCAGAATCAGGTTAGATCTTTCACTGACCCATCTCCAGCTCACCCCTCCTCCTCCTGGCTCCCGCCTAGCCCAGTAGCCATGAACCACAGTCTGCTTGGAGAAATGAGCAACATGTAAAGACTGATAAGGGTTCTAATCTGTCTCCATTTCCTTTTTGCTACCAAGGGTGGTTATAAGAGCTGATTACTAAGGGTCTCTTGTAATTCTTACCTGATCTGAGTACCATATACGCATTGCTCATGTTCTTAGACATGTGCTGTGCTGGACTGTTGATGCCTTACTTCCTGTTTCTCATTATCAAGTCCGTGATTTTCTAAAACATCATTTGATTCCTGCAATGTTTAGATTCCCTTAAAACAGATGGCTGGCTTCATCTGAAGGAGTAAGATTGTCCTTTCTTCCTGCATACTTCAAGTGAATTTTGAAGTCAATTATTTCTGCATTCAAATTGCGCTAATGCTACTTATTGCAATTGTGGTTCTAGATTACTTTTTCTTAAAAAAATAAGCTATTAATTAATTGTGTGTGTGTGTTTGTGGTGTTTGTGTGTGTGTGTATTGATGGATAGAACATGTGTGGAAGACAGAGAACAACTTGAGGGAGTCAGTTCTTTCCTTTCTACCATGTGGGTCCCAGGATGGAACTCTGGTGGTTAGACTTGACAGCAGGTGTCTTTACTCACTGAAACATCTCAACACCCCTTAATTGAGGGCAATTTTCTATGCATGGAACATTTGGCACATATCTTTGACTTTCGGGATTGGGAAGAGGCCCAGGAAGCTCTGCTAAGGCTCCCATAATGCAAAGACAGGTTTCTATATGTAGTCCTTGGGATCAAACCTATGAAGATCAAGGAACACCATCTTAGGCAAATTATTTAATCTTTATACACTCAATCTCTTCATGTTTGGAATGGAGATGACAATTTCTACTTAGGCTTCCATGTAGCCTAAGTTATGCAGTTTATAAAGGCATAGCAATATAACAGATGGTTCTTGTAGTAGAAACAAACTGGAGGACAGTCTTAGATATTACTGAACAGTATTAAAGGTAGGAGGTTTGACAGCATGTTGAATGTCTTGTATCTTGCTCCCGCAGGGAACTGGTTCACATTACCAGGCCTTCCTTCTGCTTGCCACTGTGTAACTGTGTGCAGTCTTTGCCCTGTCTCCTTTAGGACAACCAAAAGCACTTTGCATCATATTTCTTTCCAAACCTTCTTCTTCCTGATCCAGAGCTTCTCTGATATCTCTGTGTGGATGCACATGGACCCCCATGTCTGCTCATAATAATACAGACCTAAGGATGGGGGCTTTAGCATGGATGAAGGTGCTGGTGGCTGGTGAACCAGCACTTCTCTCTCTCTTCTACCTTGGCTGAACCACTCTGAGACACATTTCATGAGTGTCTCATTCTAAGTATCTGTCATCCAAGGCACTGGCCATTTAGTCACTCATAGATCCTTCTTCCATATTCTTTTCCTTCTCTGTTTTATTCTCCTCACCCTTTACTTCAGTTTTCTGGAAACATTTTCCAAACCATTTGCATAAAGTCGTTTTACTTAAACTCTACTTTCAGGAAACCTTGAACATGACACTTCACTTGAAAGACAGGGCATAGAGGCCCAGGAGATTAGGAAATTTGTGAGGATCTCGTGGTTAACACGTTTTTGTTGCTCTTGCTACCGTACCACAACTTCTCTCCATATTCTACTTTGGCTCAGCTTATCAATGCTATTTATGTGCTAAGTGTTTTGGTTATTATTAGGGACTGTTAAACTATGACAGAGAGGCATATGCTAATAAAATGCGTGGGTTTTTGGAAAACCAGCAAAAACTGTGTATGCCATGGTTGAAAGATTATTTAAAGAGTTTTAGGTGTTTTGCCATCTGGAATGTCTACAGAAAATATAAAACTATCTCTGAAGTTTACAGGGCACTTAAATATGCCTATGCAAATAATCATACCTCTGTAAGGTTTGCATAACAGGAAGTGCTATTGAAAGTTTCACCAACATGAAATTATATCTAATAGTGTTTAAAATTGAACAAATATGCCATGAAAATTGACTCAGAGGTTGTCCTTAAAGCACTTACAATACATCTGACAAGTTAGAGTAGGCAGGAGCTTGAGAATACATTATGTAGTATTTACATTGGCCTGTCTGCGACTTTACACTCTCCAGAAGCTGGAGAGAGCATGGTGTTCCGCGCAGACAGATCTCCTGTCACAATCTAATTTGCAATTGCTCTTAACAAATTGTAAACTCACGCCAAGTAGGAGGCGATACATTAATCTGTGTGAATATTTGTGAAAGTACAAATGAATATGGTATGTATGTCTCCCTGAGTCTGGATTACCTTTGTCAAGAACAAAAGTATGGACAGGATTCCTCCATTTGATGAGCCTCAGTTTACCAACCTCTTGGTGAGCCCACACTGAAGGACCTTTGGGGACACAAATCAGACTCTTTAGACTATATATATATATATATATATATATATGTAAATTAATTTGGGCAGTGGGGAGAGGTGCACATAGGAGGGATCTAAATACCACCAAACTATATTTTATGAAAATCATAAAAACTCAATAAAAACAAAATTAGAAAACAATAAAATATAATGCTAAGTTCATAAAAATGCTAAACAAACAACAACAAATCCCATAGAATTTCTCCAGGGGTAAAAACTCTAAGTTTACTCTCAGCTCTAAGATTAAAAGAAAAGATCAGGCAAGGCTTTGGACGTAATCAGTAGCATGATTCTGGAGGATGGAAACATGACTGACTTACTAGAAAGTGTTCACATTTTCCAAACAAGGGGAAATTCATTTCCCGTGATCTCCCCTCTGTATCCCTACTCTAGACTGAAAAAGGCCTTGTAAGATCAGAATTACATGGATGGAGTTTGAAGCAAGTTAGTGGGAGAAGATGGCAACTAGTCCCAGAAGGAAGTTTTTCTTTGGAGCTGAATCAGTCATTGTCCCTATCATCTTTACCTTGTCCATTATGTGACAAGGCCTGTGTGTTATAGGAGGTAACTTGGACCTCATTGTTTTAATACTTTTATTGATGTTTTGTGTATTTCATACAACATTTTCAATCCAGTTTAGACATATTCCCTTTTCCCCGCCCCCCCACCCCAGTTCATGCATTCTGCCATACATGTCTTGCATCTTTTTCTCAGTCTTGAAAGTTTTTCTCTGCAGAGGTTTATTATTTTGGGCATACTTTAACTGTATCAGTCAGTTTTTTGACCTTATGCTGTTGTTCCCTCCCATTTGTATTACTCCAAAATATGTCTATATAAACATGACATATCCAAATTATGCCCTCTGAAAATAGACTTTATGTTAATTCGAAAATATGTTTAGGATTCACATTTTTCCCTTTAATTTTACATTACTCTAAAATATGATGAGTACATACCTTCCACCCATATACAGCAATTACAAAATCTGAAAATAAGTGGAAAGTTAATTCTAGAGCCTGTTAAAGGATTCACATTATAACAGCACAGTTGCTTTCTTAAAAAGAAATATAACAACGATGTTGCTCAGCTTGCCTTTCAACTAGGGATTTGGTGCTAGCAGCCACAAATGAGGGATACCATTTGTCATTTGTTTTTCTGGGACTGTGTCACTTCACTTAGCATAATGGCTTTGAGTTCCATCAATTTACCTGCAAAGTTCATGATGTTATCTCTCTTTACCACTGCATAGAACTCTATTGTATAGATGTACCACATTTTTGTTATCCACTAGTCAGTTGAGGGGCACTTGGGTTGGTTCCAGCTCTTTGCTATTGTGAAGAAAACTGCAATGAACATAGCTGTGCATGTATCTTTGCAGTAGGATGAGTCATGTGAGTATACACCTGTAATTATAAAAGATGCTGAACACTTTTTAAGGTGTTTCTCAGCCTTTTACTTCCTCACTGGTGAAGTCTCTGTTCAGCTCTTTACTCTGTCTTTTGAGTTTGTCATTGGTTTTCTTCTTTGTGTTTTGAGTAGTCTATATATTTTGCATGTTAATGCTTTGTCAGATGTATCAGAGATGAAGGTTTCCTCCCACTCTGTGGGTTTTCCCTTCACTTTCTTGATTGTTTCTTTTGCTGTACAGAAGCTTTTGTGTTTGATGATGCCCCACTTTGTCAACTGTTGACCTTATTTCCTGCATCACTGCTGTTTGATTTAGAAAGACATTTCCTATGCCTATGTCTTGTAGGTTGCTGCCAAGGTATTCTTCTATCATTTTCAGAGTTTCAGGTTTCACATTGAGGTCTTTGATCCATTTGGAGATGATTTTTGTACAGGGTGAGAGGTAGGGGTTTAATTTTGTTCTTCTACAGATGGTGATCCAATTTTGCCAGCACCATTTGCTTAAGATGCTTTCCTCCATTTAGCTTTTTTGGTCCCTTTGTCAAATATAAGGTGGCTGAAATTGTATGAGCTCAAGTTTGAATCTTCAATTTTGTTCCGTTGGTCAATGGGTCTGTTTTCGTGCCAGTACCAGGGAGTCTTTATGACTATAGCCCTGTAATATAGTTTGAAGTCTAGCAAAGTGATCCCCCCTGTATTGCACTTTTAGCTCAGTGTTGCTTTAGCTATTCAGGGTCTTTTTTTCCACATGAATTTAAGAATTTTATTCCATGTCTGTGAAGAAACTCATGGGGATTTTAAATGGGATTGCATTGAATCTGTATATTAGTTTGGGTGGAATGGACATTTTTACTATATTAATTTTTCAACCCATGAGCATGGGAGGTCTTTTCATCTTCTGATGTCATCTTCAATCTCCTTCTTCATGGGTTTAAAATTTTTGTTGTAGAGATCTTTGGTGTCTTTGGTTAGGTTTGTTCCCAGGTATTTCATTTTTTTTTTTTTTGAGGCTATTGTGAGTGGGAAGGTCTTTTTATATTCTTTCTCCAGTTGGTTGTTGTTGGTGTAAAGAAAGGTTAATTTTGTATCCTGCCATTTTACTGAAACTCTTAATTGCTTCTAGGCATTTTCTGGTGGAGTTTTTAGCATCTCTTAGGTAAACTGTCATATCATCTGCAAAAAGGGATGGCTTGAGTTCTTCTTTTCCAATTAGTACTCTTTTAATTTCCCTTTCTTGCCTTATTGCCTTAGCAAGCATTTCAAGCACTATATTGAAGAGGAGCAATAGGGGGCAGCCTTTCTGGGTTCCAACCTTTAAGGTGAATGCTTCTAATTTTTCTCCATTTAGGGTGATATTGGCAGTGGGTTTGTTGTATATGGCTTTGATTATGTTAAGGAATGTTCTCTTCAGTCCAATTCCCTCTAGAACTTTAAACATGAAGGCATGCTGGATCTTGTCAAAGGCTTTTTCTGTATCAATTGAGATGATTGTGAGATTTTTTTCTTTCAAACCATTTATGTGTTTTATGATATTTATTGATTTTCATATGTTGAACCATCCCTGCATCTCTAATATTAATCCAACTTGGTCATGATGGATGATCTTTCTGATAGGGGTTTGTATGTGATTTGCAAGTGTTTTGTTGAGAATTTTTGTGTCTATGTTCATTAATGAAAGGGGTCTATGATTTAATCTGTTGGTGAAGAAGCGTTTAATCTTTTGGAGAGGGCCATCTAAGCTTTTTTTATGACACCTTTACATTTTTACTTCATAAAGAAGTAAGCATTAGTGAAGGAGCCAAAGAATGCATTCTATTTTTGTGATTAAATTTCAGATCTGCTGCAGACCAATCGCTTCTTTAGATATTTAGAATATTTAGATCGTTCTTCATCTGTTTCTCTTCCAGTTTGTAAAGAGCTGAAATTCTCCAACAGTGTGAGCTGCCCCACATCATTAGTTGTCAGGGAGATAGAAATCCAAACCACAGTGAGATTCGATTTCATTCCCATTGGAATGGTTGCAACAAATGAGACGGAGAAGGAATGTTTTGGAAGAGATGGAAAATGTGAGCTCTCCCATGGTGCTGTGGGAATGAAGAATGGTACAGCCACTTTGGGAAATAGTTTGGCAGTTTCTCAAGAAGTTAAACATAAAACAACCACACGATCCAGAACTCCACTTTATGTATCTACCCAAGGAGGGTAAAAACATGACTTACAGTCTTGTGAGTGAATGTTTATTGTAGCATTACTCCCAGAGTCAGAAACTGCAGGCAACCTAAATATTCATCAAATTGCAAATGGATGGACAAAGTAGGCTAGGTTCACACAATGGAATAGGATGCAGAAAAATACACGAGTTGCTCACAGGCTACTTCACAGATGAACTTCAAAATTAAGAAAGTGAGGGGCTGGAGAGATGGCTCAGGGGTAAGAGCACTTGCTGTGCAAGCATGAGGACTTGCGTTTGGATCCCAGTACTCACATGAAAAGCTGCATACGGCTGCACACATGCCTGTAAACTCAGTGCTGCAGGCGCTGGAAACAGGAGGATCACTGGCATTCGCTGTTCAGCAGCCTAACTCCAGGTTCAGTGAGAGAGTAAGGCAGGGACAGATAGAGCAGGACACTAGCGCCCTCCTCTGCCCACCACACCTGCACTCACGTGTGTGTGTGTGTGTGTGTGTGTGTGTGTGTGCGTGCATGTGTATATTCAATCGCACACATCCAGGATTATACACCAGACACATACCCCCTCCTACAAATAAACAGAATGAAAGCATCTAGCTGTATGATTTCATGATGCACATGTGTGAGACATGTGTGAGTATATGTGTATGTGTGTCCAGGCGTGCAGAGGTCCAAGATTGATTTCTGGAATCACCCCACCACTCTTCTATCTTATTCATTGAGACTGGGTCTCTCAGTCAAACCCATATGGCTAGTCTTGTTAGCCAGCTTGCTCTGGATACTCAGTCTCTGTCTTTTGAGGCTGGAATTAAAGGCAGGCGTCACACTCATCTCTTATCTATGTGGATTATGGGGGTCCAAAACTCTGGATCCTCACACTAACTTGGCAAGTGTTTCAGTTACTGAGGCATGTCTCCAGTGCCAAGATATATCCTCTGATACAGCTTCTAATGGCATGTTATAAATAATTGAGTTTGGCCTCAAACTCCAATATTCTTTGAGGAATATTCTGAAAGGGTCTGACCAGAGTCACACCTTTTATAAAGATGCTTTCTAAATTTTTGCCCAGAACATCTATTTGGAGGTGGGGTTTTTTGATACTTCTATTTCAGTGTTTCTCTCAATGTGGCTTATTTTGCATGAAATTTTTAAATTTTACATCCATCAAGAGTTTGCCATTGGGCACCATGTTCTTATTTTGTATTCCTAGAAGGATGGAGGGGAACATGGGAACTGGCTTGGAGTTCTCAGCAGGGATAGCCCATTTTGAGAATGAACTTCACCACACATTGTATTAAAGCTAGCAGCTTGACTGGCAAGGAGGTAGAAATATGATGTGTTAGCACCCACTAACCAAGAAATCCATGGAAGTTGCCTTCAGATTCAACTCTCCGTAAACTAATAAGTGTCATAAGCCTACTTTCTTTTTAATCTGCTTCCCAATCAGTTATTCTTTTGAAAACTTTTTAGTAATTTCTCTTCAGTCACTAAAAGAATGATGTTAACTTTCAAATATTTTTAATTCTTCCTTTTCCATTTTATTTGTCCATTATTGGATTTCCTTTCCTTTTTTGGATTCTTTCAGGCTGTAATGTCTGGCTACAAGAGCCCTTTAAAACTGAAGAGCCTGGTGGCATAGGCCCGAAAGCCAGCTACTCAGGCAGCTGAGGCAGGGGGATTACAAATTCAAGGGCTGCGTACCTTACAGTGTGAGTATCTTACAGAGTGGGTATCTTAGTGAGACCCTATCTCAAAATAAAAAATGAAAACGAGACTGAAATGGTAGAGAATTTATCTACCAGGCAGGAGACTCTCGATTCAATCTTCAGCAACACACACAAGAGAATCCTTGAAAAGTGTGAACTACATCAGGGAAAATATTATGAAGAGAAATAGAGTATCAGAAAATCATGAGCTTTTCCTTCTAGGCGTTTATTGATATATGACTCAAATTCAATGATATTATAATAGCAAAATACTCTTGAATACATTTCCTATGAAGACTCAGAAATCTGTTGCTCTTCCACTGAATGTACTTATTTGATGATTTTAATAACCTGAGAATACCAAAGTGCCTATTAAGATAGACAGCATTTAGCTATTTTTTCCTTTGTATCTATCTATATATTTAAAAATTTTAAACTTTTTAAATTTCTTTTTTTCATATCCAGGTTGAACTAACCTGGAATCTTCAGAAAGAAAGATGACAACGAATATGATCATGGAGAGCTCTGGGTGATGTTTTCCATTCAGTTCATCAGGATATCCATAGAGATGGTACTGAAGGTCATTTCCTATCCCTCAGGACCATACTTGTTCAGTTTCTAATACAATTATAGCAGTCAGGTTATTATGGATTGCAAGGGACATGGCAATTTATGATGCTAAATAAACATCAAGTAAGCAGTAGTCTTTGACTTTTTTTTTGGTGTTTTTGAGACAAGGTCTCCCCTGTAGCCCCAGCTGGCCTGGAACTCACTCTGTAGACCAGGCTGGTTTTGAACTCACAGAGATCCACCTGCCTCTGCCTCCCGAGTTCTGGGATTAAAGGCATGCACCACCACACCTGGCTTAGTCTTTGACTTTATGGAACATTGCCATGAATAATGCATCTTAGGTGCTTTGCGCTCCCATCGGTGTTGTCAAGTCTCACTTACTATCCCAGAAGTCTAAGGTCAATGAAGAGTTAATTTTCTTGGGTTCACCCAAAATAATATTCATTAGTTTATCCAAACATGTCTGGTATTATAATACTAGACCTGATACATAGAAATGGATTTAGATTGAAACAAACCTACCTTCTAGTCAACAGTCGCTTATTAAAACACATTTGAATGGATGTCTGGCTTTTCAAATAGTAGTTCCTTTATAGACATGAAAAAGAATCTTCATGATAATAGCAAACATCTCTTTGGTGCATTCTCTCTGCCAGCACATACATAAATAACTCATTTAATTTCACTTCCACAGACAAGGAAAAGAAAACAGAGATCTAAAGGGAATTGAATGAGTTCATATCCTAGAAATAGATAGTATCAGTGCTGGAAATCTTGCATTACTAAATCTAAGAAAGGTTTTCTATATAGAAATGTCAGTTGATATCAGATCTTTTCATTGGTGCCGGAGAGATGGCTCAGTGGTAAAGAACACTGGCTGCTTTCAAAAAGGACCCAGGTTCAGTTACCAGCATCTATGTGGCAGCTAACAATTATCTATAACTCCAGTTCCAGGGGATTTGGGACCCTCTTCTGGCTTCCATTGGCATTGCCCACATGGGTCCACTCATATACAGGCAGGTAAAACAATTATACACATAATTCATTTTTAAAAGTTCCATTTGTTGAACTTTTCATGAAAGATAGCTTGTTAGACTACTTGGGATAGTCATAGATTAGATCATTTAAATCTTGGTTTGTGAATTTAGATGTGCATTGAAGACTTGGGTGGGAATTAATGAAGAGGGAAGATCGGTTAGATAGATAGGGATAGTTACTTTTGATTAGAAATTCTGGCTCCATGAAGGCTTGAAGACAGTGGATGGAAACCCAGAATGCTGATTGAAAAAAAAAAAAGAAGACAGTGGGAACTGACGACATGGGAACTCCCTTCTTGAATAATTAAAATGGAAAATTTAGAAAGTATTACTTAAAATATGCTAAACTAATCAAGTGTGTGAATTATGAGAAGATGAAATTAGGTAGAGGGAAGGTTTGGCTAGTGAGGTAATAAAAAACAAACCTTAAGATTAGGTGACTCAAGTACTACCTAGAGATTCTGAACATTTTAGGAAGGGTGCAAACTATTAAATGGGGATGGCAATGGCATGATGCAGCAATCACGAGCGATGGCTGGAAAACCTGAAAGAAGTGGACCTATTTGAAATGCTTGGTAGTTTAGGATTGAGTTTTGTAAGAAATCCAATTCCTGGGTGGTCTCAGTGGGGCAGGGAAGTGACTCCTGAGTCAGAGGTATACCTGCACTTGGTGGGTGAGGAAGAATATGTCAGAATGCTAAAGGTTGGTGGGAAGGAGAAAAATGAGAATGAGGAACTGAGTCAGAGGTGAAGATTGGTCTTTTAGAAAGAAACACGAGAGTGGCAGGTGAAGATGTGGAGCTGCTACCTGGAAAAGAAACTGCACTACTGTCCAGTTAGACTACTTAAATCATCATGTAGTGTGTGAGCATGGTGTATAGAGGCCATTAATAAAGATATTAAAGAAGTAGGGTCAGGATTTCAACAAAGAATATTGTTAACATGAAACAAACTAGACTTTTGATGTCTGCTCCCCAGTAATACTAACCTCTTTCTCTTTTTCTTACCTTAACACGACACACTCTTTCCCACCTCAGAGCCCCCATTTACCTATGACTTGTTACATTCTTCCTCTAGTCCTTTCTACTACTAGCTCTTTTTGTCGTTGGATTTATCTAAAATATCATGTATTTAAAAACCTTGCTTGAACACTCTCTTAATTTAGCCAAGTCATCCCACACCTGTTGGTGTCTGCCACTATAGCCATGCTCTACCATATAACCTTATTTGCTTCTTTTATAACAGTGTGCTGGTTAGCGTTTGTCAACTTGAAACAGACTAGATTCACCCTGGAAGAGGGTGACTCTGCCTCCAGCCTTCTGGGATTATAGGTGGCCACCATGCCTGTGTGGTATTTACATGTAGTCTGGGGATCTGAACTTGAAATAAAAAAATGCTGTGGGGGGAGGCTATGGAAGGGTGTGGATGGGGGAGGGGGTCTAAATTTAATTAAGATGTATTCTATGAAATGCACAAAAGTCAATAAAATACATTAAAAAGAAAGAAAAGGTGATGGAAAATAAAAACAGAAAACAAAACAAAACTCATGCTTATACAGCAAACACTTTACCCACTGAGCCGACTCCCCAGCTTTAAAAGATTATTATACAGTGAGATAAGAGGAAGTCTTCTGGGTAAGGAGAGAAGAATAAGTAGTATTCCACAAATAGGACTAATTTCATCTTCTCATAATTCACCCAGAGTATGTTTAGAGAATGGCAACTGGTCCACCTCGATTAATTGCAACTGCTTTTGATGGAGAGGTGGACTGTATAAAAATGAGACATTCATCTCCCTGTGCTTCTTGACTGTGAATTCAGTATGAGCCATGGCCTCCAGCTCCGGCTGCCTTGATAGAACTGTGAGCCCCAATAAATTTTTCCTTCCTTAAGTTGTTCTTGTCAAAATGATCACAGCAACAGAAAAGTAACCAAGAGAGGTCCTTGTGGCTATTGCTTATGCTCATTTCTGAGAGCACCTCATGTTATCTATAATAAACTCATAAGAGTTTTGTTGCACTATGTGGAATTCAGAGCAAGATCCAGGTGACAAGTTCTCAGACACTGGTAGTGCCTTGTGGGTCACAGTAAATACTTAGAGCCTCCATCTTCCCTCTGCCTTCCCTTAGTAACATAAGTGTTGTACTTTCTCACTGAAGTTCCGTTAGCAAAATGCAGTGAATCTCATTCTGCAAAGTCAGAATTGGCTTGCTGTATAGCCACCCTGGTGCCTGGATGTCTTTACATATTTGATCTGAGTAAAGACCAAATTCCATCTGGAGTTTATAAAACATCTTTTACTTGTCATTTTCAAACAGATTTTTTTTTCTGCATGTGTCTGCTAGATGGTTTGAAAGCTGTAAGGAGGAATGGAATAGTGTGAAAGAATTCCAAGGAGGTATGTAGATTTTCTCATTGTACCGAAGAGTTTGTTTTCATTATTAAAGTTTCCAGATGGACTTTCCATAGTCAATGAACAGTACAATCTTTATTAACATACCTAATCATTTTCTCACTCTTACTAATGAAATTAAAATTCTTGGTGTGAAATTGTCTGCTATTCCTGAGACCAGGCTTCTGCTTCATCTTTAAGTTTTTAACTTTCCAAACTTTGCTTCATATTCTTTTTTATGTTATTTATTGAGGAAGAAGCTAATGAGCTTGGTCTCTGTGATTCAATACTCAGACTTTTCTATGAGAAAATGATCTTCTCCCTCTATCCTCCTCTCTGTCTGTCTGTCTGTCTGTCTGTCTGTCTCTCTCTGTCTCAGTCTCCCTGTCTTTTCTCTGTTGTACTATACCTCACACATTCTTTCTCACATATATGGTTTACATTTTCATCTCTGGTTTTGTTCACAATATTCCTTCTGTCTGAAGCACATATTTCCTCTCCTGTTTTCTGTCTTTCATGGCCTGCTCTAGTGATACCTGTTCACTGACCCCTTCCCCAGTGCTACTAATGGTAATTGTATTTTCTTTCCTGGTACTCCCAAATCAATATGGACTTTTATTATAGTCCAACATTTACATATATACATATATATATATATATATATATATATATATATTTCATTGCTATGGAGAGCTGGCAATTCAACCCACTCCATGTACATTTTCTTCCTTTTCTTTATAAGAGCTCTCAAGTGTTACTCACACACAAGCAGCATTCCTTGTAGATAGGCTTCCCTGTAGATAGGAGTATCACAGGACTAGATTTTCGGTCATCGGAACACAAGTGGAAGTGTCACGCACATTAAAGAGAATGTAGAGGAGTGTGTTCCTTTTCTTTCATGCATACTGGATGAAATATGGCTTTTCCTCCTTGGAATCCAGACAGCCATGATATAGCATGTTATGGCTATATTCTGAATAAGAGGCAGGAAAATAAGGTTCTTCAAATCCCTGCTGACTTCAGAACTAAATGACCAATTCTGGCTTCCTGTGAGAATCAGATGGATTTCTTTTATGTGTTAAAGAAACTCCTACATATTTGGGAGGTTTCTATTATTTGAACTGTGTGTCTCTGTGTATAAGTGTTCATGTATGTGAAGGTGCAAATGTGTGTGGATGCATGAGACGTGTGTGTGTGTGTGTGTGTGTGTGTATTAGGTGCTGTTTCTTAGGATGATACCCGTCTTGTAATTTGTTTTGTTTTGAGATAGGGTCTCTCACTGAACCTGAACCTCACCAAGTTGGCAAGGCCGGCTGGCCTCTGAGCCCTGGTGACTACCTCTCTCAGTGTCCCCAGAAATGGTGTGCTTACAAGCATGTGCAACCATGCCAAGCTTTTTTATAAGCATACTTGGAATTGAACTCAGGTCCTCAGGCTTGCCTGACAAGTGCTTTACTAAGGTATCTTTCCAGTCCGGAAACTCATTCTACTCTTTTATTTATTAAACAGATATATCACTGAAAGCAGACACTGTTAGCTAGGAGCACTGTAAACATGCTTCCTGTGCTGGTACAGCTCAAAATTTCTTGGGAAAGACAGATTCTGAACAAGCAGTGGATCTCAAGATTATTTTTAATTATTTTTCAATTGAGAAATGCACATGTAAAATCTATACTGACTCTACCTCTCCTACCTATCAACCATTCCTCTTTCTTCTAATAAAAGGTGTCATTGGATTTGTCCAGGATGATGTCTTTGCCACAAGATCTTTAGCTTAAGTCTGCAAAGAACTTTTGGCCTCACATATAAGTTAAACATTAAAAATGCCAGGATTATAGATTCTGTCTTTTGGGATGTCCGTGACAAGAATCTACATTGTACTGGGCTTCAAAACAACCTTCACCCATATGTTTACTTTCTTGTAATGTTTCCTTTAATCTTGTATTGAGGTCTCTGGATGGTGGTCATAAATTCTAAACCTGCTTTCAAAGGCTCCAGTGGAGGTGGCTTGTCCTTCATGGGAGATTTCTCTATCTGGCAGATGGCTTAATGCCTAGATGTGAGGTCCAAGACCAGCTGTTTTTCTCAAGGAAACTTGTTTATGCCAGCAGATAACTTGTGAGTCTTGCCTGATTTAGGTCCAGTTTGTTTCTATGGATATAGCCCTCTGGAGGAGAACCCTGATAGAGAAACATTAGGTCCAGGTTTCTGAGATACAGAAGAGTTACTACAACGGAACTCATGAAATGACAGAAGGTGTTATGATTCCTATATCCCAGAAAGAAGAGGCATTCTTATGAGGGCCACTGACAATTCCCGAGTCAGCAGGTTTTGCATGCATTTGATGGGGACCAAGAAGGAATGGGGGAGAGAGAGCTTAGGGGGACAGAGAGTGAGAATGAGTATCTTTAAGACCATAGGATGTGTTAATTTGCTTTACTACAGAAATAATTTTGCTGTCTCTATGTATCTAATAGTCTCACATTGTAATCTCTAATATGTATAATAGAATTTATTCAAAACAAGTAAATCATAAAGAAAAGGCCATGGTTTAATTCTGGTACCATATGTCTGAATGAGAAAACTTCCTTAAAGGATTCTGATGTTGATTATTGTCATCATCCATTCTTTTGTTTCTTTTGGCCAGTAGCTGAGATATTTGGGTCATTGTGGGATACAGAACAAGCTCGTTACTACAGATGACCAAACACGAAAGGAAGGTGAACTTTAGACCAAAGGTGATGTGGTATGCTTGGGTTTGAAACAGCTTATATCAGGCATAAACATGGCATCTATGTTAAAGAAATTTATGATAAAGCTAATGCTAATTCCATAAGGTTGCAATATCCAAATTTCACATATTTCAAAATGTAATGTAGGCTCTTGACATTTTATCAATTTTGTTCTTCGACAATTTTTTACAGATAATGTATTCTGATTAACCTCTCTCTCCCAACCCTCTCATCTCTTTTTCATCCCTATCAACCCCTCTCTTCCTAACTAGCCCGTTTTCCAGGCTTAGAACTTTTGATTTTGCTGTGTGACCCATTTAGTTTAACCAGGGCCATGGGTGACCATTGGATCGGAACTATTCATTGGAATCTTCTGCATTCTTCAGTGGATACACAGCTGAAGGCAATGATTCCTCTTTTCCCTGAATCTATCAAATTTAGCTTTGAGAAGTGGGGCCCCTCCTCCATCCATGACTGAGAATTGATGATTATTGAGTTTTTTAGAGAAGGAAACTATGTTGGTGTTGTTCTTGGGTTCAGTTCTTGCCTTTAGACTTCTATCTACCATTTATAATGTCAATACTGCTGTGCATGGAGTGTCATGTCACACATGAACATAGATCCACATAGAAAAATGACTGCTTGCAGTTAGTGCTTATTGTTCCACTCAGTACAGGTGAGCTTGTGTTTGGAGGGGGTGAAGACAATAGTTGTGTTGGAGAGGATGATAAAATTAATTGCTCTTCAGCCATTGGTGTAGTCTAGGTATTCTGATTTGATTGGCAGATGGGAGTATGTTTATTTTCAAGACATGATTGTTTCTCTTTCTGGAGGAGCAAATGAAAAGACAATCATTGCTAATGGTTTCCTTTATGGTTTGAGAGAATGAGACAACATTCCTGTGGTTTTGCAGTGCTGGGTCTCTTAGATATTTAAGGCAGACCAAAAACATCTGCTTTGACGCTTCAATTTGTCTCATTATGATTTCATACTAGCAGTAATAACTATTTACTTCATACTATAGGCACCCAAACATGCACTTATTGTGGATATGGTCTATTCTCCATTTTTCAGCTTCTAGTGATGATTGATATTTTGGAATGAACAGGCTTTTGAATCGGACAGGTCTGATGTATGATTTACTCTTAGAATAAGCACTTTGTATAGAATGGATAATACTATCCACTTGGTATGGATGTCACAGGAATGAAAGGGAGCCACAGCCATAGAAGGACCCAGCACATCATTGTCACTTTGCCATTCAAGACTTGGCCATTACTGGCACCTTTTACTCCCCTCTCCCAAGGACTGATGATGTTATCTAGGTTTGCTTTGTCAAGAGAAAGAATACTTTTCCCCCCAAACAAGATCTTGATTGATTTGCATCAACATCTGTGATTTAATTTACAAAGTAAATTGACGTCAAGTAATATAATAATTATTATTGTTTGTTTTCTTGTGTGCTTGGGATCAAGCCTACAGCCTTGTGTATGCTAGGCAAATGCTCTATCACTGAGCTGCATCTTTAGCCTAGCCCTTTAAAATGCAATTTTTAGAAAAATTCATTTATATGGGTATGTATGAGAGAGAGAGAGAAAGAGAAAGAAACAGAGAAAATGCAAATTCATGGGACTCTGCAGAGGCCAGGGAAATGGAGGTGTAGGTGTAGGAAGTTATTGGGTCACTGGACCTCAGTGCAGGGAACATAACCATGGTCCAATGGAAGAGTAGCAAGTGTTCTTAATGACTGCGCCATCTCTCCAGCCCGAGAATGCAATTCTTTATGAAATATTTTTTATTAAATATCAAGAAGACTGTGAATTTATATGCTTTTATTTTTTAATTATTGTTTTAGTTTATGTGTATGGCTTCATGTAGGTATCATGCAATGCCCACAGAGGGCAGAAGAGGGTGTCAGAACCCTGGTAACTGGAGTTACGGATGGTTGTTAGCTGCCATGTGGGTGCTGGGAATCGAACCTGGGTCCTCTGCAAGAGCAGCCAGTGCTCCAGTCCCATTGCTCTTATCTTTTAAATTCAAATATTCATCCACTCATATTAACCATAAAGACTAATGCAATTTTTTAACTCAAGTGTTTCTGTACAGGTGAAAAACTTAAGCTACTATCACATTAAGTTTACAAAATAAAACTCTTAGAAAAACCTTGTCTCTTAAAAAATTGCACATATTTCGATGAACACAATAGATGATGCAGTTTTATTATTTCAGAGAAAGATCAGGATGGGTGGAAACTAATTAAGGAAAAGTTAGATCTTTCACATCATAAACACCCGCACATACCCAGCAGTATACAAAAGAAGGAAAATAAAAGCTTAGTACCTAATTAAAATGCATACTATCTAATTATGCCTGAAGCAGTACATAATTAAAACATGCATACATTTAATAGGCTTCAAATAGTGAGTAAATAAAAACTCATCTAATTTGCATTATTTTACCCAAGAAACGTCACCAAGCCTAAAACTTTTTAGTAATGTTTGGATAGGATTTCAAAACCACATCTTTTCTCTAGAATATTCCTCGAAGCTCTGACCTCTACATGTAGTTGTGCAATGTTTATAGAGAGAATGGGCACTTTGGTGTGATGTTATAAGGTAAACACTACTGATTTAACTGCTGTTTGGAGGCTTTTTTTTCACTGAGGTCAGACTTCTGCATTTACTGTCCGTGAAAATTTTCCCGAGTGCTCAAAATGCCCTAGGAGAGGATGTGCTGAAATAAGAATGGCAGATACATATGAAAGTCCCTCTTTGCTACTTTCTTTTGCTATGGATTTTTCTCTGAGCACGGTTTTTCCTTTCTTTTTACAACCGCATCTCTCTGTAGCCCCAGCTGGCCTGGAACTCACTGTGGAGAGCAGGCTGGCCTTGATCTCATAGAGATCACCTGCCTCGTGAGTGCTGGGCTTAAAGGCGCGTGCCATCACATCAGGTTTTTCCCTCTCTCTGGATACTTGGTGTTTTGCTGCCAGACCAACCTTCTTATCACTATTAAAAATGGTTTCCAGCTGATGGTGTTTTTGAGTGAGCTCCTCTGAAGGCTTCAAGGGATGCTCCACAGGGAGTAAGGAGGCTGCTAATAAGGACAGGCCTCTGATTCATCACCCTACCTGTCAGAAAGTTTAGCTGCTGACTTTAAATGTTGCAATAATCCCTTGCTTTGTGTCTTTCTAATTAGCCTTCCCACTTATGTAACATGTTTTGAAGCACAGAAGTTTAGCTGCAATTGTGGTAAGAGGTTGTCCTTTCATAAAGATATTTTCATGAAAATATCTATGAAAGGACAACCTCTTACCATAAAGATATTTTCTTTATGAAAGGCTTGCTAATTATTTATCTGAAATTGCTTCTACCTTCCATAGTTAGATCCTAGTTCTATTACAATCAATCTCTGTATATTATATAAATAAAAGCCAAGATTATTTTCCTCCATTGCGAAAGTACTGGCCAACCAATAGAACGAAGATCTTTCTTTCATGGTTCTGCACTCTCTACCTTTTTTTTTTTTTTTTTTTTTTTTTTTTTTTTTTTTTTTTNCCGAGGCCAAACTCTTCTACTTGGGTCTTGCCATGGTCCCTGGAGTTGAGTTCACCAAACCATTTGAGTTCCTTTACCTGGGCGGCCCTAAAATGGAAATGCGGAGAGCTCAGCTGCTAGAGGGTGTGAACTATGAGCATTTTCTCGCCCATTCAAATGTTAAATGTCTAAGCCAAGCCTAGGACCCCTGGGCTGATTAAGTGGAGGGATTTTAGGTCTTTTGGCCAGAGCTAGGCTATTAGATGGTTTAGAGAACTTGTTGTAAGTAACCGCAAATGTTTATATAATAAGCTTGTAATCATCCCAGAAGTCTTAAAAATAAGCTCCACACTATTTGTCCCATTTTACAAATGATGAAACCCAAGAACTTGATCAACCTCAACTGTGTTTCCAGGATCGTATAATAAAGCTAAATTCAAACGTAGTCTTTCTGGTGTCAAAGCTTTTATTCTTTCTTATTTTTATTATTTATTTATTTATTTATTTATTTATTTATTTATTTATTTATTTATTTTGGTGTTTTTGAGACAGGGTCTCCCTGTATCCCCAGGTGGCCCGGAGCTCACTCTGTAGACCAGGTTGACCTTGAATTCACAGAGATCCGCCTGCCTCTGCTGGGATGGAAGGCACGGACCCGCAAAGCTGTTATTCTTACTCATTCCCTTAATAACATACATTAAATGTCTTCCCTGCACCATGCAGACTTCTGTATGCTTGTGAGAATATAGAAATGATCACAGACCTAGATAAATCCACAAGGAAAGTAGGAAGGGGTACATGGAAAGTCAGTTTGAGGTTGGTTATTTATTAAGAGAAGCCAGAGAAGGCCCTACTGGGTAGGTGAGAATTCAGTGAGACCTTAAGGAAGTGAGGAGAGGGCCATGAAGGAGGGGGGATTCCAAGGCAAAATGGGTTACTTTGTTCCTGAATGTGTTGGGAAGGGGCCCTTTCCACAGTACCTCATTTGATCGTTCCAAATCCTTTATGAAATGAGGTTTTTTTGTTCAACTTACAAAGGAGGAAAGCAAGATTGAAGGCCATCATCCCAAGGCCACACGTGGCTTGAAAATGTCAGAAATGAGGTTTGTTTTTTTTTCAAATTACTGCTAGCAACTTTTTTTTATTAATTTTATTTATTTCTGTATGTGTATGAATGTACTGTCTGCATACAAGTCTGTGCACCCTTGTCGTGCAATGCCGCGGAGGTCAGAAGAGGGTCTCGGATTCCCCTGGAACTGGAGTTCTCCTGGAATTGGAGTTTCAGACGGCTCTCGGCCGCCATGTGGGTGCAGGGGATCGAGCCCGGGTCCTCTGTAAGAGCGGTCGGCGCTCTTAACCGCTAGGCCATCTCTCCAGCCCCATATATTATATTTTGATGTGACCAGATGCACTAGATAGCTTCGGTTGTCAATTTGACATACTTGGGAAGAGGGAAACTCAACTGAGGAATCATCTCCATAGAATTGGCTTGTGCACATGCCTGTGACACATTTTCTTGATTATTGAGTGAGGTAGGAGGGCCCACTGGGCAGGTGGTTCTGAGTTGTAATATAAAAAAGCAGGCTGAGCCAGGTGTGGTGGCCCCCTTTAATCCTAGCACTCAGGAGGTAGAGTGATCTCTGTGAGATCAAAACCTGCCTGGTCTACATAGCAAGTTTCAGGCCAGCTGTGGCTACAGGGAGACCCTGTTTCAAAAAAAGGCAAGCAGGTTGAGCATAGGCTAGAGGAGCAAGCCAGCACGCAGTGTTAGTTTGTGGGCTGTACTTCAGTTCCTCCCTCTGGGTTCCTGGCTTGAGCTTCTGCCCTGATTTCCCTCAGTGAAGGACTTTGGGGAAATGTAAGATGAAATAAATTCAGACTTCATTTTGGTGGTGTTTTACCACAGCAAAAGGAAACCAAACTAATACAGAAATTGGTATCAGAGGGTGGGATTTTTACTGTTATGGACCTGGCCATGTTGTTTTTAGAAGTGTTAAGGAAGTGTTTGGAAACTAGGGCCAGAAAAGCCATTGTGTGGGTAGAGCTTAATGAGCTGTTTCTATGGAGCCTGAACACTTATGCTGAGAGAAATGTAGAAAATGGAGGCCTGGCTTGAGAACTTTCAAAAGGAAGCAAAGACTGTGTTGTTTTGTGATATTTTGAATTAATAATTTGTGGAAATGGAACCTTTTGTACTTTACTGGGAAAACTGATGTTGATTAGCTGAGGCTGAAAAATCAGTTATGATTAGTAAGAGACCAGCACCATTGAGGAGAAATCTTCTGGGAAGTATTTCCTGAAGGTCAGCTTTCAGAAGTTATGGTCCAGAGGGGACCAGGGCTGTATCTTAACCTGGAAGCAGAACTTGGTTATATGTAAGAGTCTTTCACATGGCACTGGCTTTTGCAGCATGAAAGCTGCAGAACTGAAGGGGTAATGGAAAGAACCTGAGGGTTGGCCATGTGCCAGGCCAGGAGAGGTCGTTGGTGAAGGTGCAGCCTCATTTTCAATGGAAACTCCAGGGTATTAAAAATGCAGGGGCTGTGGGATGACCACCAAGGACACAGCATGTGTGGCGTGAAGCCAGCTTGAGGCGACGAGATGAGCTGCATATGCTATGAATGGCAGAGCCAGGGAAACAGAGCTACTTAAGCCCCTTGGAGCCAGAAGATTGCAATCAAGTTGGACATTGGACAATGAGCTATGTGCATTGTTCAGTTTTGGTTTTGCTTTGACCTGGTTGTGCCTGGTTCTTTCCTCTTGTAGTAAGAAGCATTTAGCTTGTTTTTCTTTCTTTCTTTCTTTTTTTTTTTTTACAGGAACCCACAGTTAAGAGATTTTGGATTATTTTAAAGAGTCACTGAGCTTTTAAAAATATTGGAATTTTAAGGACTGTGGGACTTTTAAAGCTGTACTATATTTTATATTGCAATATTAATATTAACATGAAATCTTGGGACAAGAAATGGAAAGGTTATGATTTATAGTAATGTGCTTATGTGTCAAGTTGACAAGGGGTCAATTGCGCTAGATAGTGTTGGTTGTCAACTCAAAACACCTGTGGAGAGGGAACCTCAATTGGAGAATTTCCCCTATCAGATTGGGCTGTGAGCATGTCTCTGAGGTATTTTCTTGACTGGTGAGTAGTGATGGGGGAGGTCCCAGCCCACTGTCATTGATGTCACCCCTGGGCAGATGGTCCTAAGAGTGCGGGCTGAGGATAGGCCAGAGGAACAAGCTAGTAAGCAGTGTTCCTCCATGGTCTGTGCTTCAGTTTCTGCCTCCAGGTCCCTACCCCGAGCTTCTGCCCTGGCTCCCCTCCATGATGAAATGTAAACTCTGAGATGAAACAAACCTTTTCCTCCCCAGATTGTTTTTTTTTTTTTCAGTGATTTATCACAATAGAAAGTGAACTAGGTAGGATACCAGGAATCCTACCAAACTCATATGTTGCTCATAATTTGGACATAGAGGGATGGCAACGTAGTTTAGTGGCATAGTGCTTGCCTAAAAATGCAATAGGCTCTGGGCTTGAACCACAGTAATACAAAAATAAAACAATGCAACAAATGAAAACAGCAATGACAGCACCCCAACTCTTCAGCTTGTGTGGAGCCCTGGCTTCTATTCTCAGAAGCACAAATTAAAAATGTAATTAATAATTTGGCTGTAGATTCTTTCAAGGTTTCTAGGGTTAGCTTTGTCTTTTCATATATTTTTCTTCCCCCTCCTCATGACTTCCATTGTCCTCTCCCCTTTTCCTCCCTCACATTTTCTTCTTGCTCCTCTTCCTCCTCATCTTCCCTCAGACTGACGGGCTGAAATCTCTGGTGTTTGGTAGGACTGACAGTAGTCAGTCTGTTCTCCCAGCCACAGAGGGAAGATTTTAGCATTGTGCTAATATGTGTTTTCTGAAGGTTCTTATTTATCTACCTTTATTAGCTTTTTTCTTTTTTAACATTTTTATTGAAGTTTTGTGCAATTCATAAAACATTTCTCAGTCCAATTTTAGACTCCTCCCCTTTCCATGCCCCCCACCCCATGTGAGTTCATGTATTTTGCAATACATGTATTGCATCTTTTTTTTTTCAGTCTTTTAAAAGTTTTTCTATGCAGAGGTTTATTGATTTTGGCTGAAGTTTACTGCTTCAGTCAGTTCTTTGATGTAATCCTTTTGTTGGTGTTTCCTTCAATTTGTATTGCTCCAAAATATGGATATATGCTCTTACACGTATACCAAAGTTATGACATCTGAAAGTAAACTGTATATTAATTCCAAAACATGTTTTCACATTTTCCCCCTTTAATTTTATATTACTCTAAAGTATGCATACATAACCTCCTCCCACAGAGTTATAAAAACACCCTGGCACAAAAACAGACCCATAGACCAATGGAATAAAACTGAAGATCCAAACTCGAGCTCATACAATTTCAGCCACTTCATATTTGACAAAGGGGCCAAAAAGACTCAATGAAGGAAAGACACCACAATTAAAAAGTCTGAAAATAAGTGTTAGGTTAATTCTAGATCCCATTAAGGTATTCACATTATAATGACATAGTTGCTTTTAGGTAATATATTATATATAAATATTATATATATGTATATATATTGCTCAGTTTGCCTTACTACTAGGTATTTGGTGCTAGCATCCACAAATGAGGGATACATTCATTGTTTGTTTTTCTGGGACTGTGTTATTTCACTTGGCATAATGTCTTCTAGTTCCACCCATTTACCTGCAAAATTCATGATGCTTTCTTTACTGCTGCATAAAACTCCATTGTGTAGATGTACCACATTTTCTCTGTCCACTCATTGGTTGAGGGGCACTTGGGTTGGTTCCAGCTCTTCACTATTGTGAAGAGAGCTGCAATAAACATGGAGGTGTGTGTATCTTTGCAGTAGGATGAGTTTTGTGGGTACATACCCAGGAGTGGTATGACTGTGTCAGGTGGTAGACTCATTTTGAGTCTTTTAAGTGTTCTCCACACTGCTTTCCATAGTGATTGTATACATTCCTACCAGCAGTGGATGAGTGTTCCCCTTTCCCCACAACCTCTGCAGCATTTGGTGTCTTGTTTTAGTCATCTTAGACAGTCTTACTGGAGTGAGATGATATCTTAAAGTGGTTTTAATTTGCATTTCCTTAATTACTAATGATGTTGAACACTTTTTAAGAAGTTTCTCAGCCATCTTTATTTCCTCACTTGTGAAGTTTCTATTCAGCTCTTTACTCCATCTCTTGAGTGGGTCATTTGTTTTCTTCTTTGTTTTTTGAGTAGTTTATGTACTCTGGATGTTAATGCTCTGCTCTGTTGGTTCGATCACTGGTGAAGGTTTTCTCCCATTCTGTGGGTTTTCTCTTCACTTCCTTGATTGTTTCTTTCACTGTACGGAAGCTTTTGGGTTTAATGAGATCCTACTTGTCAATTGTTAACCTTATTTCCTGTGCAGCTGCTGTTTGATTTGGAAAGTCTTTTCCTATGCCTGTGTTTTGTAGGTTGCTGCCAACGTTTTCTTCTATCATGTTTGAGAGGTAGGGGTTTAATTTTATTCTTCTACAAATGGTGATCCAGTTTTGCCAGCACCATTTGCTGAAGATGCTGTCTTTCCTCCATTGAGTCTTTTTGGCCCCTTTGTCAAATATAAAGTGGCTGAAATTGTATGAGCTCAAGTTTGGATCTTCAATTTTGTTCCATTGGTCAACAGGTCTGTTTTTGTGCCAGTACCAGGGTGTTTTTAGGACTATAGCCTAAAGTTTGAAGTCTGGTATAGTGATCCCCCCTGTATTGCACTTTTTGCTCAGGTTGCTTTGGCTATTCAGGGTCTTTTGTTTTTCTATATGAATTTGAGAATTTTTTTCTGAGTCTGTGAAGAAAATCTTGGGGATTTTATTTATTTTTAATTGTTATTCAACTTTTTCCATACATCATACAGCATTTCTCAATTGGATTTGGAGTCCCTTCCCTTTTCATTCCCCCCACCCCACCTGAATTCCTGCACTCTGCCGTACATATCTTACATCTTTTTCTGAGTCTTTCCAGAGGGATTTTTTTTTCAAAGCAGAGGCTTGTTGTTTTGGGGAGAGCTTCATCCCCAGTTCTTTTGTTGTTCTCTCCAACTTGTATTGTTTCAATACACACACACACACACACACACACACACACATATATATATATATATAATATACATAAATATATACATACATAAATATACACATACATACATACACATTATCACCTGAATTAGAGGATTTTCTTTTCTTTTTTGCTAAAAGATGTCATGTTTTCCTTAAGGAAGTGTTTGAAGGTTCCTCCTTGGCAAGCCCAAACAACCATCAATTTTTGCCCTTGTGTTCCACACTGGGGTCTTTCCCTCCCATGGTCACCCAAATGAGGTCCAGTAGGCATGTGTCCTGTCTTGATTTTCCTGTACTGGTCTCCATGATACAGCCTGTGTAGTCCAACAATGGCAGTCTATATTCTGAAGATGCTGAAATCCCAGTAGCTGCTCAGTCCACAAGCTGGATATTTCAGTAGTCCCCATCTGGCATTGAAGGTTTGGAGAATTCTTGGAGAGACATGAGTCTTCTCGTCCATATTGGAGGGTTAAAAAGCTGTGTCTCATGTCTTTGAAGAATGACAAAAGCAGTGGCAGCGCAGAGTAGATGCACTTGCCAGTAAGAACTGAAGACAGGCAAAACAGCAGTGCTCTCTCTTTTTTCTGTTTATCTTTTTACTAAGATCCCAAGTTTTATATCTGAAGTACAATTTCTCAGGCCTTACTGATTATTTGTTTCTGATTTTACTTTCCTTTTGGATGCTTAAGGCCACACAGTTAGATGAGATTAACCAAGGTTTTTTGTTTTCTTAAGGTCAATTGAGGATCTGGTCCTCAGGGGTCACTCGTTTCTTTTTTGGGGGGGAGGGGATCCCCTGGCTCCTTTCGGCTTTCATTTACCAGTTCCATCCACTCAAGGACAAAATCAGGTCTTGCTAGACCAGGCTTCCCTTTTTGAAGCATGAGCAGACTTTCCTCTTTATAGACTGGACACTGGCTGAAGTCCCATTAGTGGATCTCCAAGACCTCCCTATACAGGAAGACTGGTGGCTCACATTTGCAGGACATTTCAAGAGATGCCTCCATGCATAGTCCCCTTAGTTGACCTCTGAGGGTGAGGAACAAAGTTATCCCTTAGGTCCCTCAGCCAAATTTGTATAGGCTTTAAATATGGTCGTTAAGCCACCAGAAAGGTGAAGTTACACCAGCCTGATACATCGCACCTATTCTGAAATTGTATCTTCTGAAAACAAACTGTATGTTATTTCCATATCATATTTCTTGATTCGCCTTTTTCCATTTTAATTTTATATTACTCTAAAATATGCATACCCACCATCATATACCAAAAATCCAAAGTCCACAATGGGACTCTAATTCCCTGGAACCGTCAATCGTAAGCTCAAATAAACTCTTCCTTTTTATAAGTTCCTTTGGTCATGGTGTTTTATCACAGCAACAGAAAAGTGACTAATACAAGTGTTTAAACTAATTTAATACAGGTATCTTATCATTTTACTATACCTTGAAGTGCCATGTGATATGCATATAAAAGGTTGGACAAAAACTGAACACTCTTAAACAAACTTTGACTAGATATACATTTTGATTTTTTTTGTGTGTTTTTTTTTTGAAACAGGATCTACCTGTAGTCCCAGCTATGCTGGAACTCACTCTGTAGACCAGGCTGGCCTTGAACTCACAAAGATCCACCTGCCTCTGCCTCCCAAGTGCTAGGACTAAAGGCATGCGCCACCACGCCTGGTGCCCGCATTTTGATTTTTAAACTAGTTGACTGAACCTTAGAAATATAGTGTCCTTTTTACCTGTCACAACAAACCTCCTCAGACTTATATCACTTGCATAGACTTTTTCATCATCTTCATATAAATCCTTACTAAAAATACCTTTTTAACATTTTCCACCTTTTTATATCCTTTTTAATACCATGAGACATAACATTCATAAACAGATTAACCCTTAATTTTGCAGATTTACTAAGTAATTAACATTTATTTCCCATGTAACGAGATGGGACAGTTATCTCAAATACACTAGTATAAACTGTGAGATGTTCATGCCAGCTTGGGAGCTGTTTTTGAATGACCAATTTTCTTTGAGTGCTTAGAGGTACTTTACCTAGGCCTTGTAAATGTCCCCACATGTGTAATGTCTGGAAATAAATTGCACCCTAGAACAGAAGTGATAATTCCTTAAAATGAAATTATACCTTAGACCGAGGACCATAGTGTAATTTTAGCTCACATGACAGTTTACTTGTGAATTAACCTGATATCAAGTAAATCATTAGCATTAGATGTGAGCCTATTCATTTAAACAGCTCCATAAAACAAATATGTTTAACTAGTTTCAAACCCAAAACTTCAGCTCCTTGATGAAAATTCTAAATTAGAGATGAAAACTTAAATGAGAGTAAAATGTGACTCTTAAGTTTATAATAGTCAACATAACAACACTTTAAACTTCACAATTTACACAGTACTGAGGTCGACTAGGTGGGAGGCAAATTTTCCTATTTTTAATTTAGGATTAAATTGGGTCAGTTATTTGTTTCTGACTCAGAAATTCTACAGTAATGATCTTTACCTTTTTATAACCATCTGGGTAGATTTTTGTAAACACATATTTTAACCAAGGTGCTGTTCATGAAGCAGCCTGCTTCTCACAGTTACTGACAGGCACACTACTGGGTCATTAGAGACAAAGAAGGTCACCTTCCCAGATAATCCTGCTGGAGTCTGGATCCAGAGTCTAGAGTGGGGCCCTTGAGCCCCTACTGTATGGCCTGTCACAGCCATTGGTCTCTGATTTGTATAGCTTGACAGGATAGCTCTGTATTGGAGAAAAAGCATTAGGAAAATCACCTTGGCTGTGCTAGAATTGAAGGCATGCTAGGATTAAAAGTGTGGCCTACTACAGCTGGCTGGGGAACTTCCAGGATTGGCCAGATCAGTAGGACAGCAGTTCAAACCCAGGGAGGTATGTTCACTTCCTAAGAGGAGGAAGGGGGTGGGGTGAACAGATAGGAAACACAATAAAGCCCATTAGCTACCCCAGGAGGGGTAGCTCTCCCACCCTGGAGGAAGAAACAGGGCTGGCCCAGGCCATTATGGTATCAGTTCTCCACATTTTCTCTATCCACTTGTCAGTTGAGGGGCATTTGGGTTGGTTCCAGCTTTTTGCTATTGTGAACAGAGCTGCAATAAACATAGCTGCGCATGTATCTCTGCGATAAGAAGAGTCTTGTGGGTATATACCGAGGAGTGGTATGACTGGGTCAGGTGGTAAGCTCATTTTGAGTCTTCCAAGGGTTCTCCACACTGATTTCCATAGTGGCTGTACAAGTTTACATTCCCATCAGCAATGGATGAGTGTTCCCCTTTCCCCACAACCTCTCCAGCACTTGGTATCAATTGTTTTCTTGATCCTAGCCAGTCTTATTGGAGTGAGATGATATCTTAAAGTGGTTTTAATTTGCATTTCCTTAATTATTAGTGATGTTGAACACTTTTTAAGATGTTTCTCAGCTATCTCTAATTCTTCACTTGTGAAGTCTCTGTTCAGCTCTTTGCTCCATCTATTGAGTGGGACATTTGTTTTCTTTCTTCTTTCTTTTTTTTGAGTTGTTTATATAGTCTGGAAATCAATGCTTTGTCAGATGTATCTGCAGTGAAGGTTTCCTCCCACTCTGTGGGATTTCTCTTCACTTCTTTGATTGTTTCTTTTGATGTACAGAAGCTTTTGAGTTTAATGAGTTCCCATTTGTCAATTGTTGACCTTAATTCTTGTGCAGCTGCTGTCTGATTTAGGAAGTCTTTTCCTACGCCTATGTCTTGTAGTCTGCTGCCAACTTTTTCTTCTATCACCTTCAGAGTTTGGGGTTTCACGTTGAGGTCTTTAATCCATCTGGAGTTGACTTTTGTACAGGGCGAGAGGTAGGGGTTTAATTTCATTCTTCTACAAGTGGTGATCCAGTTTTGCCAACACCACTTGCTGAAGATGCTGTCTTTTCTCCATTGTGGCTTCTTGGCCCCCTTGTCAAATATGAGATGGCTGAAATTGTATGTGCTCAGATTTGGATCTTCGGTTTTGTTCCATTGGTCAACAGGTCTGTTTTTGTGCCAGTACCAGGCTGTTTTTATGACTATAGCCCTGTAGTATAGTTTGAAGTCTGGTATAGAGATCCCCCCTGTATTGCTCTTTTCACTCAGGGTTGTTTTGGCTATTCAGGGTCTTTTGTTTTTCCAAATGAAATTAAGGACGTTTTTTCCAAGCCTGTGAAGAAACTCTTGGGGGTTTTGATTGGGATTGCATTAAATCTGTCCAAGAGTTTGGGTAGAATGGACATTTTTACTATATTAATTTTCCCAATCCATGTGCATGGGAGGTTTGTCCATCTTCTGATGTCATCTTCAATTTCCTTCTTCAGGGGTTTAAAATTTTTGTTGTGGAGATCTTTGGTGTCTTTAGTTAGATTTGTTCCTAGGTATTTTATTGTTTTTGAGGCTATTGTGAGTGGAAAGGTCTCTTTGAATTCCTTCTTCAGTTGCTTGTTGGTGTAAAGAAAGGCTACTGATTTTTCTAGGTTAATTTTGTATCCTGCCACTTTACTGAAGCTCTTAAGCATTTCTAGGAGTTTTCTGGTGGAGTTTTTAGCATCTCTTAAATAAAATCATATCATCAGCAAAAAGGCATAGCTTGAGTTCCTCTTTTCCAATTACAACTCCTTTAATTTCCTTTTCTTGCCTTATTGCCCTAGCAATTTTTTTAAGCACTATATTGAAGAGGAGTGGTGACAGGGGCCAGCCTTGCTGAGTTCCTACCTTTAAGGGGAATGTGTCTGTCGTTTCTCCATTTAGGATGATATTGGCTGTGGGTTTCCTATATATGGCTTTGATTACATTGAGGAATGATCCCTCAAATCCAATTCCCTCTAGGACTTTAAGCATGAATGGTTGCTGGATTTTGTCAAAGGCTTTTTCTGCGTCAATTGAGATGATGTGATTTTTGTCTTTCAGTCCATTTATATGTTTGATGATATTTATTGATTTTCATATGTTGAACCATCCCTGCATCTCTGGTATGAATCCAACTTGGTCATGATGGATGATCTTCTTGATGTGAGTCTGTATGCAATTTGCAAGAATTTTTGCATCTTTGTTCGTTAATGAGATGGGTCTATAATTCTCCTTTTTGGTTGTATCTTTTCCTGGTTTTGGTATTAGAGTGATTAAGCAGAATCTCTTAACTTGGGTATGGACACCAGGAAGGGCTAGATTTGTTGGGTGAGATATTTATTTATTTGTTTGTTTTAGATATAATATTTTTCATTTGTACTTTCAAGTGATTTTTTTTCTCTGTTTGAATGTGACTAGGTAGATTTAGGGAAAAATGTGTTTTTTTTTCTTTCACATATCAAGGAAATTTTATGATTTTTTAAAAATTTAGCTTCTGTCTTTGTGCTTTTAAGTCTTTATCTTTATTTGTCTAAAACAGTTAAATACCAAATAAAGATTAAAAATACAAATATATCAAATATTAGTTATACAGTGTGTCTTGATTTATTTCAAAGCTTTTTGTACATTGTAAATTTTTTTTGTCTTGATAAATTTGCAAACATTTTCTCCCAGCTTATATCTTTGATATAAATATGGGTGCTCTTACCTGTTAGGAATTTTGGCTTCTAAAATTATATATCTGTATACCTATATATCTGTATCTATCTATCTATCTATCTATCTATCTATCTATCTATCTATATCTATCTATCTACATTTTCCGTACCTGATTATGGAATTTGAGTCATGGTTTGAGTTTTGTCTATACCAGGGTTAAAAAAGAAATGTAATTTTGTACAACTATAATTTGCACCTTGAGGTATTGCATCCATTTGTAGTTAAGTCCTGTTATATTGGCATAAAGTATCAATTCCATCTTATGGCATCATCTTTGAGAGATATATTTCAATTAATCATGATTTATTAATTCCTTTATATATTTTCATTTTTATTACATTTTATCAATTGTGTGTGTGAAAAAGAGAGAAAGAGAGAGAGGGGAGAGAGAGAGAGATAGTTCAGGATGATTCTCCAGGCCTATGTTCTGATTAAAGCTTATTTATTCATGGCTCTGTGGTGACCTTAAGACATGTAGTAGATTATATATAAAGCCAATCTCCTTCTCCAGCCAACCAGTGATTTCAGATTATGTATTTTAAACTATTAATAATGAATTAGTTTAAATAAACTAATTTCTGAATATAGTTTTTTTATTTTTAAAGTTAATTTTTATTGAGCTCATTTCATACAACATTTCTAAATCAAATTTAGACTCATTTCCCCATCCATGCCCACCCCTTGTGCCCCCTGCCCCCAGCCAGAGCTCATGGATTCTGTCTTACATGTTAAGTCCTGTCTTGCATCTTTTTCTCAGTCTTTTATAACCTTTTCAATGCACAAGTTTACTGCTTTGGTCAGTTCTTTGAATAGGTTTTTCTCTCTCTTTTTTGTTCCCTTTAATTTCATATTATTCCAAAATATGCATGTATACACTCCACACATAAATCAAAATTACAAAATCTGAAAATAAACTATAGGTTAATTCCAAAACACATTTAGAGGTTCACATTTTAACAGTAAATTGCATGCAGGTAAAAAGAAGTATAACTTTACATTATTTTTTTAGAATATGAACACATATCTTCCACCCATTTATGGTAATTACAATGTGTGAATACAAGTGGTAGGTCAGTTCTAGAGCCCATTAAGAGATTCACATTATAATAGCACAATTGCTTTCAGATACAATGAAATATAATAATAAAGTTGCTCAGTTTGCCTGCCAACTGGGGATTTGGTGTTAGCATCCACAAATGAGGGAAACCATTCGACTTTTTTTCTTCTGGGACTACAGTGTTACTTCACTTAGCATAATGGCTTTGAGTTCCATCCATTTACCTGCAAAGTTCATGATGTAATCTTTCTTTTTCTTTTTCTTTTTTTACTTTATTTTTTAATTGTTATTAAACTTTTTTCCATAAATCATACATCATTTTCAATCAAATTCAGAGTCACTTCCTTTTCCATGTCCCCCAACCCACCTGAGTCCCTGCACTCTACCATACATGTCTTGCATCTTTTTCTGAGTCTATCCAGAGATTTTTTCCAGTTCTTTTGTTGTTGTCGTTCTCTCTAATTTGTATTGCTTCAATATATATACATAAATATATATGTATATATAAACACATATCACCTGAATTGGAGGATTNAAGCCACTTTAAGATATTATCTTTCTCCAATAAGACTGACTAGATCAAGAAAACAAATGATACCATAGTGCTGGAGAGGTTGTGGAAAAGGAGAACACACTCTGGTTCGGCAATGTAACAAACTGTGCCACTCAGGGAAGCATGTGGAGAGAACTTGTAAAGACTCAAATAACGTCTAGAGCCAACACCTGACCCAGCATATACCACTCCTGGTCGATACCCACAAGAACTTCATCTACTACGGCACAAATACTGACACACCTTCCATGTTTATGGTTGCAGCTTCTCTTCCAATAGCTAAAGAGCTGGAACTAAGCCTCAAGTGCCCCTCAATGCCATGAGTGGATAAGAAAAGGTGAGTAACATTCTAACAATGGAGTTTATGCAGCAGTAAAGAAATGACATCATGAATGTAGAAAGGATGGATAGAGATGTGATGCTGAGTGAAAGTAACGCAGTCCAGAAGAACAAAGGATTGAAGTACTCTCACCGGGAATGCTAGCATCAATTACCTAATTGTATGGCAAACTGAGCGATGTTAATGTTATGTTTCTTGTGATCTGAAAACAACAGTGCTTTTATATTGAGAATCCCTTAAAAAATAAAACAAATTAGAAAAATTTTAATAAATCAATAATTTCTTTTTTAGGAACCTAGAAACCAAAACCTAAGCTTATCAGGCCCCACCAGAGTTATCATCAAGCTGTGTGACTGTAACATCCATATCGTTGAATATTAGCAATTAAAAAGAAAAGTGAATAACACACACATCACACATCACACACACACAAATGAATATACACAAAACAAAAGATAAATAAGGGCGTAAAAACAAAAAACTATTCAGCATCAAACTACAAAAGCAGGACAAATACACATTGAATACTTTATGATCCGGGGCTGAGAGATGACTCAGCCATTAAAGACACCAACTTTCTTGCCAAAAGACTGGGATTGAATCAGCACCACATGGCAAGAACCGTATTACTCTGAGTCTAGGAATTCTGATAGCCTTATGACCTCGTGGCATTGCACGACACGGGTGCACCAACACTACATGCAAACCAGTAACAAAAAAAACAGCATACACATTAAAAAATAATAATTTTTTAAAAAATTTTTTAAAAAGAACACTTTATGATTCCATTCTCACCCAACTTGAAATGGGCTAAGGCAGAAATACCCATAACAAGCAGGTCGTAGTCTTCATGCCTTTGTCCCCACACTGGAGAAGGCAGAGGGCAGGAGGATCTCTGTGAGTCAAGGCCAGCCGGCTTGCATAAGCAAGTTCCAGGATAGCTGAGTGTTCTAGATTGTCTTCAATTGCTGTGGCAGAACACTCTGACCGACACCAAACTTGGAGAAAGGGGGTATTCAGCTCACATCTCCTGTGTCACAGGTCATCACTTAGGGGAAACCAAGGCAGAACTCAAGGCAGAACCTGGAGCAGGAGCTGATTGCTACAGTCCAATGCAGAAAGTGCTGCTACTGTTTGTTCTCCCCTGGCCCATGCCCAGCCTGACCCCTGTATTAAATGGTACACAACAACCTGCGCAGAGTGGCACCACCCATAGTAGCTGGGCCCTCCCACATTGCCGACATTCAAGACAAATACTCCACAGATGTGAGCCCACAGGCCGATCCAATAGAGCCAATTCCCCAATTGAGGCTCCTCAAACCCAGGTAGTCAAGTTGACACTAATTGCTCTCCACCACACTGAGATACAGGAGACAAGAAAATAAAAAAAAGAACTACCAAAATGAAAAGGAAAGGAAAAATAAAAAATAAAAAAAAAAAACACCAACTGCTCTTGCAAGAACCCTTGGTTTCGATCCCCAGCACCCACATGGCATCTGAGAAGAGTGTCTTAACTGCTCAGGGAATCTGACACCCTCTGCTGACGCTCCAAGCATTGCACGACATGGGGCACCTTACTTACATGCAGACAGTACAACTCATAAAACACATAAAATAATAAAACCTTTAAAAAAATATAAAATATACACATAACAAAAAAATTCTGTGGATGTGGAGAAAATGGGAACTATTTCTTACAATGTATATTTTAGTGCATTTCATATAGCTACATTTATATACTTTAGACCTCCCAGATCTGCACTATCTCCAGAACCACATACAGGATCTTACACATTCTGCCTTATATGTGAAAGACTTATGGTCAGTTGTGCAAGGAACAAATATAAAGTTACCAGGAAATGAGCATACTCATATGAGGAAAATAAACTTTATGATCATCTTACATAAGGACAAATCAGAATTTATATATTGCTAAAGGTTAAATTACTATTCTAATATAGTATTAATAGTTAAAACTTAATAGAAAACCAATAAATGGGTTTTTTGAAGGAAAAATGTATTCAACAAACAAAACCTAACAAACAAAAATCTTATGAATAGGCTAACGGACGATGAAAGCACTTATCCATCAAGGAAACATTTAGTCCTGAAAGGAATGCAAGCCGGTGCGTGTGGCGCATTCCTTTATCCTAGCACTTTGGAGGCAGAGGCAGGGGACCTTTGTGAGTCAAGCCAACCTGACTACAGAGTGAGTCAGGTAGCTGGGGCTATAGGGAAAAAAAAAAAAAAAACCAAAGAACAAAAAAAAAAAAAGAATGCATATGCCATGTGCTGGAGAGATGGCTCAGCGGTTAAGAGCACCACCTGCTTTTGCAGACCGGAACTGGGTTCAATTCCAACACCTACATGGCAGGCCAAAGAGACCCTCTTTAGTGACTGGGCTGTGGTGGTGCACGCCTTCAACCCAGCACTCGGCCGAAAGTCAAGGCAGGAGCGTCTCTAGTGAGCCCAAAAACCGCAGCCTTGTCTATAGCGATGATTTCCAGGCTACTTGGGCTACAGGGCAGACCCCGTTCTCAAAAAAAAAAATGCAATGCCAACTGCTGATGTCTGCTAAAAGGTATTTTCAGTTTCAATCAAATTGAGTCATTCCCTATGTGACTAACTTGAACAAGCTCTCTGGGAATGCCAGGGCCACAGGTCTAAGTGTCACTCTCATTGATAAAATGTAGAACACATGAGGTCAGATGGAATAGAAGATTTTGAATTTGAAGAGCTCTTCTTTTTTTAACATGCTGGCAGTAGAAGAACAAAATGAATCGATTTCAATAGAAAATATGGCCTAAGCTTGTACAGCGAGGAAGTGGTGAAGAGAAATCAGGTCCAGCGTCACATGTAGCGGGGCATACGGATAATGAAACGACGATGACACCTAACGAGCTCATAAGAGGAACGTGCAGCAAGGTCTTTTTTTTAATAACGTATTATAATAAATTTTATTAGGAGAGGGTCTATTCTATAGTTTATTACTGTAGGGTCCTGTGATTGAAGTGTACTCGGATTCTCGGCATTGCAGGTTTGTGCACCTGTGTTGTGCCAATGCTATAGGGCAGAGAAGGCGGGTCAGAAAGGTGGGTCCGGATTCCCGTGAGAAGCGCTGGTTAGTCAGTATACCTCCGGAATCATTGGAGTCCTAAATCCTCACAACCAGGACAGGCCGGTTCCGCCGAGCCCCACCTGCGACCCATTGTGCAAATGATCGCTGGGTGCGTCATCAATGAATAGAGTCTTTTACCCTGGTCTGAACGCTCAAACGCGAGTTCCTCTGAAGCCAGCACGGCACTCTAAACCGCTAGGCCACTCTCCAGCCATTAAATTTACATATTTTTAATGTTGACATTGAGTTACTGCTGTATCCTCATCCTCTCTGCACTAATTAGCACTCACAGATTAGCTAATGTATCACGTGACATATCAAATTTCTAACTGCATCGCTCTCGAATCGGCACCCATGGCGATTATGGTCAACGGATAGCCCACGAACGTCCGTGTCGTGTTCAGAATCCGATCGGGCAGACTCATGGGCTTTAACCAATCGATCTCCTCCCCCAGAATCTGTTTGGATCATTTAACTCAATACCCTCACCCCACTCTCTCCATTGTAAAATGACGATTACTTAGCCACTCCATGTGAGCTCGCCCTGCGCAACCTAGCTGCTCCATCTCCGCGATCTTAACCGCAGGTCTCGTCGCCACAGGAGCCAGTCGATGCTACTTACAAACACCCGCTAGCGAGGCCGATGTGGAATACCTCATACACATCAAAAATAAAAATACATCCTTATACCATAGCCCACGTGATCAAGAATCCGTCACTCAATAAATCGGGAGACCTAACTCCGGGCATCCTTCACTATCATCCTGGGGTCAATTAGCTCACCTTCCCTCCGACGACTCTGCCGTGATGTTACATCATACCAGCCATTCGCTTCACAAACACTAAATGGTGAGCGCCGCATAGGCACCAAGTGTCAGGTGACAGTTAGTTGCACTCTCTCTTAACGAAGTTCTAGGGCGACTTCAAATTGACACATGATCTATTAAATTATTTCCGATGGGAAACATAATTTTGCAGTACCGACGTAATAATCACTTTCTACTCACTACGACTCTCATAATATAACGTAATTAGTTAGTCTTACAGTGGACGCATATAGACCTAAAACTTCAATCTAAAGGGATGCACCCAGACCAACTTTAATCAACATATCAGGCCACGAGAATTTGTGGATCACTATTCCGGCCTATTGAATGAGTCACATAAGGAGTGACAACGATACATATACTGCTTTGGACAGTACGCAATATTCTTTCGCCCATCCCCGCCCGCTAGATTATAACTCAGTCCCCGCCTCGGTGATGTAAGCCATCAGGCGCCGGAGGATCCCTGCCCCTCACGCCCAAGTCCTGTTGGCGCTCCAGAGGTTCATCCACTCAATGCGGATCTTTTTTCTTCTTTTCTATTCTTTTTTCTGTTCTTCGTGCACTTTCTGTATGGTTCCATGTCTTGAGCACAGCGTATTTCTCTCAAATAGGTCGTGCGTGAGACGCCCCAGACCTGTCCCTGGTAACTCGAGCACTTCTGTATGCGCGGCAACATCTTCACCTATATTGTATATGACTATAGCACCGCCACTTAGGTCTCTGGGCGGAATTAATCGATACCTAAGCCAGCTATCGACCTTGTAGGACATGGAGATCCCGCCTGTCTCTGCCTTACACCAAGGGCTCAGGTAAAGGCGTGTGCTACCACGCCCAACTAAGCCTCAAGGCAGATTCTGACATCCAATTCAACATCGGTTGACGAAATTAATACACGAGCATGCACTCGATAGCAGTCCTCTTATATATAAGCGTTCCCTTTTCCTGACAAACTCCTGCTGACCGCATGTGAGTCATAAGCCCACCCCACCTCGGATCACAGCAGCAACAAACCCTCCCCAATCATAATCCTGTACTTCCGCTGGGTCCCTTTCACGGGCGCCAAGAAGCCTCATCAGTTTTCAGACATACCGCGGATGCATGGGCCCTCCGACCTCTTCGTGTGCTGGTGCAGGATCCTAACCTAGATTCTTGCAACTCGCAACCCTTCTACAACGTGAGGTGCCTAATCGCGCGTGGCGAGAATACAGCTCGCCTTCACATCCAATACAGCCATGATCTACATCTCTAGATTGACTGAACCCTGGTTAGCAAGTGGAATGCCTTTAAATCCCAGCACTCCAAGGCGAGCAGGAGATCCTGTGAGTTTGGGAAAAGGCCTCCAATCATGCCCTGTTGTTTGTCTTGGTTCCTAGTTGTAAGGAAATTGAACATAAATATATAATCTCTTATCTGAAAGCAGCTAAGCTGCTACAAGGATCCCAAACAGGCTCTAGAATTAAACCTACCACTTAATTTTCAGACTTTGTAATTTTGGGATATAGGTGGGAAGATTGTATTGCACATTTAGAGTATTATAAAATTAAAAAGGAAAGCATGAATCCTGAAACATGAATTTGAGATCATAATGTACATTTATTTTCAGGAAACCGATATAATGATAAGTTGACACATATATCAACCATTAAGCAATATCAAATGGACGGGAACAACGGCAAAGAAACATGCCTGATGCGAAAACCACCTCGGAGCTGTGGCTATGGCGTAATTCCAGCTGTAAAGTTCTGCCCAAAACAAAAACGCTCTGCTGAAACTTTAAAAAGGCCTCCAGAAAGCCAGATAGTGGGCACGCCTTAATCCCAGCACTCAAAGCAGAGGCAGCCAGATCCTTAGACGAGGTCAAGGCCACCTGGTCTGCATAGCAACTTCCAGACCAGCTGACTGAAGGACCCTAGTCTCCAGAAAACGGAAAAAAAGACTCAGAAAGAAGATGATACAAGACAACGTATGGCAGCAAAGCAAGTACCTGCAATTGAGGGAACATGTTCTGCAGCTAGCCCATCTTGGCTGTGAGTGGAAATGTTCTGGCCTATGTGTGACCAGCGTCCAATATCAAAACTTCACAAGTGCAGCAAATTTGTCTAAACAATTATCCAGTTATCTTTTAGGTAAGTGGACTGGAGAATTTGACAGATTGATGAACCAACTTCGCATGACTATTGTCACCGTGAACTCAACTAGAGTAGATGCCTCCCTTGCTGAAGGAATGGCCTCCTGGATTACTGCTACCGTCTCACACTTCAAACAATGGACAGGGGTAGCAGGGTTTGGCCTATACTTTTTCGTAGGTGTGGAGGTATTTAATCTGAAATTTTGGATTGCTCTGGATTGTGTGTAGGCTCTGTGCCCAACATCAGCGGGATAAATTAGTCATTGCACAGGCCCTTGCGGCTTTTGAAGCAGGCTCCTCCCCAAAAATTTGGCTTAGTATGCTGGAAAAGCAGTCAATGACGGGTAAAGCCAACTACAAGTATTACCAACCTAAAACAGGGAACAGACTTTCCCAAAGCATAGTCTGTCCACCCCATTGACGGGTAAAGGAAAATTACCTCTTGCAGAGGCAAACACCTATAGACTTAGGTTTTATGGGTCTCCCAGGCCAATATTATGAATTAGAGATCTCATGAGGCAGGTCAGTAGATAACGCAGCTGCAGGGCCAAGAGACCATTGCTCTAACTTTAATAACAGAAAGGTGGAATCTGTAGTTCAGTAAAACACACTGTACCACGAGGGCAAGACCAAATGTTTGTGCTGTCTGCACATGCTTCTCCCCTTAAGATGGCCGGGCGTTCTTTCCGAGTCACTTTACTAAGGCTGCTCTTCCCAGCCGTTGACTCCTTTGCCATTTGGACAAATATCTCGCATAGCAGCGTACCTCCTTCTCGTGGGCTCCTTCGCGCGCTCGTGGGGCATATTGCTAAGTTTGAGCATACACAGTCGGGACCCTCGGTGCACCTTTTATCGAAGAGGCTATTACCCGAACCCTCAGGACTCTATATATTAGTGTTGTCGCTCTTGCCCTCATTTCGGGTCTCTTTTTTCATCTCAATATCTTTCGAAGCTGTGCTTAACAAATATAATTATTTTAACACACTGCCAAGAAACTTACCTGTTCTCGTACCACGTGAAAGTCTTTCTTTGCTGGGAGGACATACAGCGCATTTGTCGGATTCAAACCTCACTATAAATAGAAACCAGGATTGGCCTTAGAACTTACACGATTTGATCTGTGCCATAGCCGCTGCCTCCCACATTGGTATCTGGGATTAGGAAATGCATTGTTTGTTCCACCAGGCCTGGGTGAAAAAATGTATATTTGGGAGGACATATTAAGTGTATGCATTTACTGACTGAAAACAGCCTTGATCTTACTTGCTCTGCGATTAAATACAAGGTCAAGCTTCTCATGGGAACTATTTGAGAAAGGTCTGGAGGAAAACTTGCGGAGTATGAAATGCACTGTTGTTTTGCAACAGAATGGCAATGAGGGCTCTCCCGCGAGGGTGTGTGGGGGATCTAGGGCAAGGTCAGCATGGGTGGCTCCTAGGAGACTTTGTCAAAAAAATAAAAAGGCAAATTAAATTTATGTGACAAAATTAAAATCAAATTCAATATCCCGTTGTGAGAGCAAATATAAAATATCATTTTATAAAAATAATAAAAAATGCATTTTTTAAAGTCTCAAAATTTTTAAAGTGGATATCTACAGTTCTATTTTTTGTTTGAGGCCATTCATGTGGATCCCACGATTCAGGGCTGGAAAAACTTATGCTTTCTCTTTCTTTTCATTTATTTATGTCTGTATTATATCCTTTTGGTGTCATTTTTGAGACTGGGTCTCCTTTAGTTTCGCCCAGCTAATATTCCGTGGCGAGAGTGCCCTGCATCTGGTAGACCAGGCTGGCCTCTTAACTCAGAGATCCATCTGCCTCTTGGCCTTCACCAAGTCGCTGAGGGCAAATAAAGGCATGTGCAACACCTTATGACCCAGTCTTGTCATTAATTAATTTATTGTTATTTATTTTATATATTATTCATATTATTTCTTTATTATAATTATTTTACTAGGTCTTTTCGAATGTACAGGCAGTCTCCACCTGATTAAAAGCCCTCCTCTTTAGTCACTGAACAATCCTCAGTTTATCTTGATAGACCAGGAACTGGCATCTCAAACAAATTTAACCAAAAGAATTCCAACTCATGCTCATGTCATCTCCAAGGTGCATTAGGAATTTAAAGATGTCAAGCCAACCCAATTGCTGGAAACGAATATTGCTGAACTGGCATTATGCTTTTGGTTTTGGGGCAGTTTTGTTTGCCCCTTGGGACGCAGGTGTTGTGGTTGTACACACTTTTAATCCCAGTGACTTTGGTAGGCAGAGGCACCGGCAGTTCTTTGTGAGTCAGGGCCATCCTGGTCTTACAGTAGCAAGTTTCCAGGCTCAGGGCTGAGACCATTAAAAAGGAAGAGACCGTGTCTCAAAGAAAAAGAAAAAAAAAAAAAAAAAAAAAAAAAAAAAAAAAAAAAAAAAAAAGGAAAGCATGTGTGTGTGTTGGCAATTCCTACATGCATAGAAATTACATATGTATATGTGACTATTGGTAATTTTCCACCTGAAGTAAATAACATGGGGTTAGAGAAAATAAATACCGGGTAGCTATCTCCATTGAAATAGTTCTTGGCATTGGGCATGTTCCCAAGGGACTCACAGCTCCTGGCCACAAAGGTGTGTGCCATGCACACAGTTCTGGTTAGAGAGGGGGATCCTCTGGTGCTTAAGTTCCCTGCCTTCTTCTGGGCCTTAGGTGTGAGTGGGAGTTATTTTTAAAAAAAAATTTTTAAATTTAATTTTTATTTTTGTATGTGTATGAATGTACTGTCTGCTTGTAGGTTTGTGCACCCATGTCGGGCAATGCTGCGGAGGTCAGAAGAGGGTCTCAGATTCCCCTGGAACTGGAGTTCTACTGGAATTGGAGTTACAGATGGTTCTTAGCCACCATGTGGGTGCTGGGGATTGAACCCGGGTCCTCTGCAAGAGCAGTCGGTGCTCTTAACCGCTAGGCTATATCTCCAGCCCCGAGAGTTATTCTTAATTTAAAAAAATTTTTATTTATTTTTTTATGTGTGTGAATGTACTGTCTGCATGTAGGTCTGTGCACCCATGTTGTGCAATGCTGCAGAGGTCAGAAGAGGATATCAGATTCCCCTGGAACTGGAGGCAAAGATGGTTCTTAGTTGCCATGTGGGTGCTGGGAATTGAACCCGGGTCCTCTGCAAGAGCAGTCAGCGCTCTTAACCGCTAGGCCATCTCTCCAGCCCCAAGAGTTGTTTTTGAGTAAAAGGATGAATCAAGCATATTGGAGCGGGTAAGAGGCATGTGGGCAAGATGTATGTGCATGTTTGAGATGGCTGGGGCTTATTGTTCCTGTACTGAGAGGAGGTGTCAAGATGTCTTCTAGGCAGAGAAGGTGTGGAAAGGCTGAACAAGGGATTGGAATTGTGCTGTTCTTACTGATGGAAGAAGGGAGAAGCCTATTCTGAGTCCCTGATGAGGAAAAAGTCAGGTTTATAGGGATTTTTGTGAGGCATCAGCCAGGGCTGGAGGTTGGTCATAGCTGGACCATTTCTCACCTCTTACTACCTGCACTTGCTCCAGACTCAAGTTAGATGAGAATGGATCCTAATCCCACAGAAACACAGAGATCTCTGTGAGGCTGGAGCTAGGCAGTCCAGTGACAGAACTACAAGATGAGTAGATGAGGTACTGCCAGCAGAGAGCTGGAGTCTCCCAAAGGGTCACCAGAACCAGCCCTGCCCAAAACTCAATTTTAGACTTCTGAAGAATGTTTGTACTTCGGTGAAGCTACCTAGTTGATCATTGATCTACTTAGAAGAGAGAGAGACAGTGCAAGCCACAAGCCAGTTTTTGGGTTTAGAGACATCTCTCCAGAAGACATACATCTATCCCCAGATTTCTAGGTGATTTTCCTAATGCTTTTTGTCACCTCCTTTGTCTTTAATGACCCAGTAGGGTGCCTGACAGTAGCTGTGAGAAGCAGGTTGCTTCATGAGTAGAACCTTGGTTAAAGCATGTGTTTACAAAAATCTATACAGATGGCCCAGATGGTTTTAAAAACATAAAGATCATTACTGTAGAATTTCTGAGTCTGAAACAAATAACTGACCCAATTTAATCCTAAATTAAAAATAGGAAAATTTACCTGACAGCTAGACAACCTCAGTACTGTGTAAATTGTGAAGTTTAAAGTGTTGTTATGTTGACTGTTAAAAACTTGAGTCATGGGGCTGGAGAAATGGCCTAGCAGTTAAGAGCACCATCCGCTCTTACAGAGGACCCGGGTTCGATCCCCAGGACCCACATGGCGGCCGAGAACCGTCTGAAACTCCAATTCCAGGAGAACTCCAGTTCCGGGGGAATCCGACACCCTCTTCTGACCTCCACTGCATTGCACGACACGGGTGCACAAACTTGCATGCAGACAGTACATTCATACACATACAAGAAATAAATAAAATTAAAAAAAAATTAAAAAAAAAACTTGAGTCATATTTTACTCTAAGTTTTCATCTCTAACTTAGAGTTTTCATCAAGGTGCTGAAGTTTTGGATTTGAAACTAGTTAAACAGATTTGTTTTATGGAGCTGTTTAAATGAATAGGCTTGCATCTATTGCTAATGATTTACTTGATATCAAGTAAACTGTCATGTGAGCTAAAACTGTTAAACATTCCCTCTTCTTAACAGTGCACTCTGCAGACATTTCACTCCTTTTCCATTGAGTTTGAGTTAGGAGCTGATATATATCTATATATCTATATCTATACATTTATTTATTTTATTTTATTTATTTTGTATGTGTATGAATGTACTGTCTGCATATAGGTCTGTGCACCCATGTCATGCAATACTGTGGAGGTCAGAAGAGGGCGTCAGATTCCCCTGGAACTGGAGTTAAAGATGGTTCTCAGCTGCAATGTGGGTGCTGGGGATTGAAACCAGGTCCTCTGCAAGAGCAGTTGGTGCTCTTAACTGCTAGGCCATGTCTCCAGTCCAGGAGCTGTTACCTTGTAGCAGATCAGTATTAACATCTAGTTGGTTTTAGAGGCTGACAATGGGGCTCTCCGTGTGGATGCTGGTCACACTGACTGATGGAAAAGGTATTTTTTGTGGCATTGAGGTGGCAACCTCAGCTACATATAAAGACTGAATTGAATTTTAAGCTAATGTGAAATCTTGGCAGAGAACTGTCAGGTTGTGAGATCCAGAAGCCCATTGGAATGCAGAGACACCTAAGACCAGAGGTGCAAGAACCTGCTCTACCAGGCCAGCCTTTGGTTATGCTAAAGCAGGCCACAACTGATTACACAGGAATCTTCCGCCTTGCCTTCCAACCCACCCCACCCTCACTGAATCCCACTCCCACCTTCTCCCTTAAATTCCCAAGCCAGACGCCATTCTGGGCTTGGCTCTCTCTTTCCCCTGGGCCTAGCCCCAGCTACCCTGAATTAAACTTTGCTCTGAAGAACTTAGATCTTGTGGCCTTTCATTCCGGGGGGAGTGCGCCATGACCTTACATTCTGGTGCCAGTGACTCGGATTGCCTTTTTTCNTGTGGAGTATTGTCTTGATGGTCGAGCAGTGTGGGAGGGCCCAGCCCACAATGAGTGGTGCCACCCTGGGCAGGTTCTTGTGTATCCTAAAAGAAGGCAGGCTGGGCATGGGCCAGGGGAGCAAGCCAGTGAACAGCATTCCTCCATGGCCTGTGCTTCAGCTCCTGCCTCCAGGTTCCTGCCCTGAGTTCTTGCCTTGGGCTCCCTGTGTGATGAACTGTGTGACCCAGGAGATGTGAGCTGAATAAACCCTTTCCTCCCCAAGTTGGTGTCGGTCAGAGTGTTTTGTCACAGCAATGGAAGACAAACTAGGACACATTATATTTCCTTTAAAGTCTGAAAGACTGTGCCTCCAAACACTAGATTTTAAGTCATTTAAAGTCATATGAGAGCTGTTGTTATCAAATAATAGTTTCCTCTTTCTCTTTAAGCAACCACCTAAAGGAAACTCACACCAAGATTATTGAAACTTGCTGGAAAGCAGATCCTGAGTCCAGACACCATAGCCAAATGAACAAAAGGAGAAGCTCAATGGATGCTTCAGAACCCCTCGTTGAGAAATTCTAAAGGACTTTTAAGTTGGACATTTAACTCACCCTGTTCCTTTCCTGGTTCCCTGTCTAAAAATGTACCTAGCTACTCTCACTTTCACAGGCACTGGCTAAGGATTTTGTTCTCTGTACTTTTGGGGTCTTTCAGATAGATCCACTGAGCAGGAGTACCACCACCTCCTACGCCCCTTTTCAGCATGGAAGAAGTCAGAGTAGTCAGCGCCCCAATTCCCTCTTGGCAATTGGAGTAACCTCCTCAGAGGGTAATGTGATAAGAGTAGGAGCTAAAAATTGGCTAGGCAGTTTAGGGTCAAGACCCCCAAACGGAGCCAGTTTCTTTCTCAGCTGAGAGCTGAAGACTTCCTAGATCTGCCAGTAAACTTATCCTTCTGGTTGTTGTGACTTGTGGACCATGCATCCTTAACTCACTTGTCAGATTTATTAACCAGTGGGTAAAATCCATTAAAATCATGGTACTCAGGACCAGGTATGGCCCCATATATGGCCCCCCTGAGGAAGAAGACAATGGAGTGTAAGATTAGCCTCCCAGAATACAACTCAAGGGGGGAATGTAAGAGAGGCCCACACTGACTCCATTTTAAGTATAGCCACCATTTTAAGCAATGACTGGAACCTGCCCAATCCAGGGAAAAGGTCAATTGGTCAAAGACAGTTGCTCAAGGCCTCAAGAACAGTTAACTTAAACTTGTTAAAGATAACTGTTGGTGGGGCTGGAGAGATGGCCTAGCGGTTAAGAGCGCTGACCGCTCTTACAGAGGACCCGGGTTCGATCCCCAGCACCCACATGGCGGCTGAGAACCGTCTGAAGCTCCAATTCCAGGAGAACTCCAGTTCCAGGGGAATCCGAGACCTCTTCTGACCTCCGCGGCGTTGCACGACACGGGTGCACAGACTTGCATGCAGACAGTACATTCATACACATACAGAAATAAAT